>CM038677.1:267739799-268220942 GCA_021605205.1 Aegilops longissima
TTCTGGCCGTGAGGGCATTGCTGAGGATTTTGGCCGTGAGGGCACTGTTGGTGAAGCACTTGGCTTGTGCGCTGGCTTCTTTGCCATTGATATTCTGGGCTGAACAGGGGCCTCAGTGGCAGCAGCAGTAGCAGAGTCTTCATTGAATTTCCTCACTACTTCTTTGGCTTGTCTCGCGAACTTGGCTTGGCGCTTGGCCCATTCTTCAGAAAGTCCTCACCACGCTTGATTTGGTGGGGTCGCTTCTTGGCAGTGCCAATGGAGCTCTTGGGCATGGAGGATTCGGTGTGAATTTCTTCATGTACTTTGGAGTAACATATCTGTACTCCTCCATTCCCTTGCCCGTCTCCTTTCAATCCTCTGAATGCGCACCTTGCGCTGATTTTTGTTTTCCTTGCCAAACTTGGCTTCATCAGTGTGCAATAGTCAGCAGATATGTCCTCGGTATCTCAAATCAGTCATGACCTCGGGCCTCT
Organism: Aegilops longissima; assembly: GCA_021605205.1. Lineage (NCBI taxonomy): Eukaryota > Viridiplantae > Streptophyta > Magnoliopsida > Poales > Poaceae > Aegilops > Aegilops longissima. The sequence continues at coordinate 267,740,276 of CM038677.1, forward strand.
TTCCTCCTTTCCGTGGCTTCTTTCATTCGCCATATTCTTGGTGAGGAATTTGAACAATCGAATTCTCTCAAGAAGTATGCAACTTTTCTTCGAGGAACGCTGCAAATGAGTTAAGTTGGTGAGAACCTAGTGATTCAACGGCGGACATGAGTACCGTGAACAGAGTATAGTTGCGAGGAATTTGGAGAGGTCATATGCGTTCTCGTAAGGTTTTCAAAAGAACTAGTTTGAGGAATTTGACCAGATGAGCCTTGAAGAATTTCACTAAGCTATCTTTGTCTTAGGTTCCAGAGTTGTACAGATCGATGATCCACACAATTGAGGAATCTTGAATAAAAATCATTGCTTAGAGAAACGAATCAAGAGCATATTTTGTTTGAGGTGTTCATAGGTGTGAAGATTTGAAGAATAAACACCTTTGAAGATTTTCAGGAAGGTTTGAGAATCAAAGCGAGTAATAAAAGTAACTTTTAATTACCCGAACTGAAGAACACGACGGACTGAGAAGTGTAGATTAGAAGTTCGTCAGTTTAGATCTCCCACGCCCTAACTCGGCGGAGGAAGACAGCTACGGCGGCGGTGGAGTGAAGATTTCCGTGGTCGGCGCGAGTACGACGGCGACGAGGTCGAGGCAGTGAAGCTCTTCCTCACCGGCGACGATGGAGTAGCGGCGGCGCTAGGTTTGAGAAGCTCGAGCGAGAGAGAGAGAGCGGAGTAAAGGAAGTGAGGAAGGGGAGAGGGAGTATATATAGCCACGGTGAAAAACCGTTCGCCCGAAGATTTTGGACGAACGTGCCCCTGGCCCTTCTCATTCGCTTGACATGTGTCACCCACGTACTGAAAAGTGGAGATTGTGTTAGATCGTGGGTGAATAGATAAGTTTATCGTGGGAAGCGGAACGGTTTGAGCGGCAAAGCCGAAAATTTGGATAAGTTAAGTTAAAAGTTCCGTTCGCAATTTCTTCAGCTGACAAGGACACAGTGAAGATTTTGAACGAGTTTCAAATAGAATGCACATGAAGAATTTGTGAATAGCTTCGGTTGATTATAACATAGAGGGGGAAGGGTCCGATCACATTCACTTAGCAGAAAAAACAACTTGAAGAAATAGCCATAAGTGGATGCTGTAGAGGACATAAACCCATATATATATAGTCAATGAAGAAAGACAACGGAAACAGTGAAGATTTTGCAAAGTTGAAGAATTTGAAAAACTGAAGAATTTCAAAACCGAGGAAAAACTCAAATTGAAGATTTTCAATTTTGGTGGTGGCGTGACCCACCAGATAAGAATGATGATTTCAGACACGCGTATAATTGTCGAGGGTTCGAGAATCAAATTCTTCATTAATTTCTTCACACTTAGAGTGTTATTCTTCATTGATTGAATAAAACGTTTCTTCATGTGTTGCACATCTAAGTCATCAATTTTGCATAAGTGTCAGGATGTGTGTCCTTTTCAAAGAACATTCAAAGATTCTAAGATATTTAGCTCACACCGCAACTTGCTAAATCTCTTCTCATCCAAGGGCTTTGTGAAGATATCGGCTAGCTGTTCTTGGTCTTCACATGCTCGATGGAGATGTCGCCTTCAACACATGATCACGAAGAAAATGATGACGAATCTGAATGTGCTTTGTCTTCGAGTGCTGAACTGGGTTGTGAGCAATCTTGATGGCACTCTCATTGTCACAGTAGAGAGGCACATTCTTCACGTTGATGCCATAGTCTTTGAGAGTTTGCTTCATCCACAGCAATTGAGCACAACAAGAGCCAGCAGCAATGTACTCAGCTTCGCGATGAGACGGTGATACGCAGTTCTGTTTCTTCGAGGACCAACAGACCAAAGATCGTCCGAGGAAATGACAAGTACCAGATGTTGACTTGCGGTCCACACGATCACCAGCATAGTCAGAGTCAGAATATCCAATGAGATCAAACTTAGAGCCCTTGGGGTACCATAATCGTAGTGTTGGTGTGTGAGCTAGATATCGAAGAATATGCTTCACAACCTTATGGTGTTATTCCTCCGGTGTAGCTTGAAATCGGGCACACATGCAAACACTAAGCATTATATCTGGCCTAGATGCACATAAGTACAATAGAGAACCAATCATGGAGCGGTATACCTTGTGATCGAAGTCAATACCATTTTCATCAGTGCATAGATGGCCATTTGTGGGCATAGGAATTTTGATGCCTTTGCAATCTTGCATGCCGAATTTCTTCAGAACATCTTTGAGGTATTTCTCCTGAGATATGAATATGCCATTGTGTTGTTGATGAATTTGAAGACCTAAGAAGAATTTCAATTCTCCCATCATAGACATTTGATATTCTTCACTCATCATATAGGCAAATTCATCACTATAACGTTGGTCAAGACAGCCAAAGATAATATCATCAACATATATTTGGCATGAAACAGTTCACCATCATATGATTTAGTAAAGAGAGTAGGGTCGAGTGAACCGGGTGTGAAGCCATTCTTCACGAAGAATTCCTTCAATGCATCATACCACGCCCGTGGGGCCTGTTTGAGGCCATAGAGGGCCTTGTTGAGTCTGAAGACTTTGTCGGGATTCTTTGGATCTTCAAAACCTAGGGGTTGAGCAACATATACTTCTTCCTCAAGCTTACCATTGAGGATTGCACTTTTCACATCCATTTGATATAAAGTGATATTATGATGGTTAGCATAAGCAAGTAATATGCGAATAGCCTCAAGTGTAGCAACAGGTGCAAAAGTTTCATCAAAATCAATTCCTTCAACCTGTGTGTAGCCTTGAGCTACAAGTCGTGCCTTATTCCTCACCACAATGCCATTTTCATCTTGCTTGTTGCGGTAGATCCACTTTGTGCCAATGATATTATGCTTGCGAGGATCTCGGACGTTTGACCAGTTCCAGACATTGTTGAGCTCGAATCGATGTAATTCTTCTTGCATTGCCTGAATCCACTCGGGCTCGAAATGCTTCATCTACCTTAGTGGGCTCGTGATAGAGACAAAAGCATAGTGCCCACAAAAGTTAGATAAATGTGAAGCTTTTGGCGTGTGAGAGGACCCGCGCTTCAATGTCATTGATGATCTTGTCAACTTGCACTTCTTTTGCAACGCGAGGATGAGCTGGTTGTCGCCGAGGAATTTGATCAGCATTTTCTTCAGCACCATTTTCTTCGTAATTATCTTGGTGCATCACTCGACGTTCTTCGCGTTCGGAATGAATTCTTCACAGATTCTTCAAGAGGGAATTACATCCTCAGTAGCCTTGAACTTTATAGATTCCTCGGTGCTGGTTCATCTATCACAGAAGGTAGGTGCTCTCTTTGCGAGCCATTAGTTTCATCGAACCGCACATCTACAGTGTCAACAATCTTGTGAAGAGCGATGTTGAAGACTCAGAGGTGTGCGAGTCCTTTCCATAACCAAGCATAAAACCTTCATGTGCTTTGGTGCAAATTTAGCATTGTGATGAGGATCTCTAATCCAGAATTTAGCATCAAGACTTTGAAATAACTCACATTGGGTTTCTTGTCAGTGAGGAGTTCATAGGCAGTCTTCTTGAAGAATTTGTGAAGATATACTCTGTTGATGATGTGGCACGCGGTATCAATTGCATCAATCCAAAAACGACGAGGCGTTTTGTATTCATCAAGCATAGTGCGAGCCATCTCAACAAGAGTTTTGTTCTTGCACTCCATGACGCCATTTTGCTGAGGAGTATAGGGAGCAGATAACTCATGAGTAATACCAAGTTCATCAAGATAGTCATCAAGACCGGAATTCTTGAACTCAGTTCCATTGTCACTCCTGCATGTTTGTAAGTAACAATGTGTACCCATGTGTAACGAGAGTAATCATCAACAATAACAAAGCCATATAGAGATGCATCATTAGTGACTGCTGAGTAATGATTAGGACCAAATAGGTCCATGTGAAGCAATTCGAATGGACGAGTAGTGGTCATGATAGTCTTCACTGGATGGTTGGCCTTGGTCATTTTTCCAGCTTCACAGGCTCCACACAAGTGATCCTTGAGGAATTTGACATTTTCAATGCCAATGACATGCTTCTTCTTCGCAAGCGTGTGCAAATTCCTCATGCCTGCGTGACCAAGTCGTCGATGCCATAGCCAGCCTTCTGAAGCTTTTGCAAGTAGACACACGGCTGGTTGTGGTCCTGTAGAGAAATCAACAATATACAAGTCTCCTCTCCTATAGCCTTCGAAGACTTTGGAATTGTCAGCTTCCATGATCACAACACAACGATACTTGCCAAAGACAAAAACCATATCAAGATCAAAAGCATTGAGATCGACATGAGGTTGTATCCTAAGGACTCAACAAGCATGACTTTGTCCATGTGTATGTCCTTAGAGATCGCAACCTTACCAAGACCCAATACGACTTTTGCCTTTGTCAAGAAAGATGATATGCTTCAGATGTGACGGTGATAAGGAGCATCCATCAATAGATTCTTGTCACCAATCATGTGATTTGTACATCCACTATCGAGGACCCACTCATTGGCTTTGGGTTGATCATCCTGCAGATGAATTAGTGCAACTTACGATCTCATATACTTCATCAGTGAAGAATATGATATCAATTTCATCAGATGAATTTCATCAGCAAAGATAACAGATAAGCAAGATGAGGACGTGTGAAATGAAAGTTCATTTCTTCATGATTAGCCTGCGTCCTTTCAGGCATTTTTGTCAGGCCCCCAGCAAATTCTTCAGACGTTAAAGCACATCTGGAGACCTGACCCTGCAGAGGAAATTAGTTCTTTTTCTTCACCACCCACATCTGAAGAGGTGGCAAAGAGTTCATCACTCTACAAGCTCCATATGAGAATGGTGGCATAGAAGCCAATCCATTCCGTTTCACATAAGAGAGGTTAGGGTAAGCATATGAATAAGCAGAGAAATTCTTCGAGGACTTATGAACATATTGGTTTGAAGAATAATGCACATATTCATAGCCCTTAGCTCTACCCTGCGAAACAGAGTTGTTAGCACGATGATAATCATATGAGGACTTTGATCCATGTGAGGAATTTGGTTCGTATGAGGACTTGGATCCATATAAAGAATTTGGTCCATATGAAGAGTTTGATCTGGGGTTGCTATTCTTCACGGTGGTGTCATGAGGACATTCACCGAAGACTTTTAAGGCACTTCTTGGGAACCCAGATTTTCTTCATAGGGAACCGCTCTGCAGATTAGTGCCAACATATCTAGCAAATACTTCACCATTCTGATTTTTGAACAGTTTATAGTTGAGTCAAATGACTCATCGGAAGAATGAGTAGATTCACATGTAAAGCTAGATAAGTTAGATGGATCAATCGAAGTCCCTTTGCAGCAACCCATGAGGTTTTGGGGTACCGCTCAAAGCTTCCAATATGTTCCATCAGCATTGAGTTTCCTCTCAAAGGCAATACCTTCTTTCCTAGGATTCCTGTTGAGGATCTGCTTTTTAAGCACATCACAAAGAGTCTGATGCCCTTTGAGGCTTTTGTACATGCCTGTCATGTACAATTCCTTCAGCCCTGCATCGTCAGTGATGCTAGCAATGTCCTCAGATGAGGAATTAGTGATAGCAGAGGCATGTGAAGAATTTGTAACAGTTGAAGCATTTGAACATTCAGGTGAAGAATTAGTAGATTCACGTTCAATGCACTTTAAGCATGGAGGAACAAATTCTTCCTGAGAAGCGCTGATTTGTTGAGCAAGTAATCGCACTCCTTCTGAAGATCTTCATAACTCACTCTTACCTTCTCAAGATCTTGCTTTCTTTGAAGAAATTCATAAGAAAGTTTCTCATGATCAGACAAGTGAGTGTTATGATGACCTTGAAGGTTGTCAAACCTAGATCAAGTCTCAAGATTTTCATCGGGGCTTTAGTGCGATCCATTTCTTCACCCAACATATCATCACTTTTGTCTAGCATGTTTTGAACCTTTTCAAAAGCCCTTTGTTGTTTTACAGCAATCTTAGCAAGTTTTGAGTAGCTGGGCTTGAGATCTTCATCAGATTCATTTTCACTAGATTCAGAGGAGGTATATTTGAGTACCTTGGCACCCTTTGCCATGAAGCAATAGGTGGGGCGTAGTCATCACTATCTTCATCAGCTTTGTTGGTGAGGTCATTTTCTTGAGTAGAAGATGAACTTGTCGACGAAAGCAAGAGCGAGAGCCGACTCGCCACACGGACACTCGGATTCTTCTGATGCCTCCTCTTCCTCATGTTCCTCAGATTCAGCTCAGTCCATTTCCTTGCCAATGAATGCCCGAGCCTTCTTGGAGCTGCTCTTCTTGTGAGAAGAAGACATTGAGGATTTTGATGATGAAGATTTCGACGATTTCTTCTTCTTCTTAGCGTCATCAGAACTGTAATCCTTGTATTTCTTCTTCTTTAATTCCTTTTCCCACCGAGGATAATCTTGAATGTAGTGACCAGGTTTCTTGCATTTGTGGCATAGTCTTCTCTTATAGTCACTGGATGAGGAATCACTGCTCCTTGAGGATTTTCCAAAGCGACCACATCTTGAGAACTTCTGGAATTTCTTCACGAGCAGTGCTAGCTCCTGGCTCAATTCTTCAGGATCTCCAAGGCTACTACCAGAGTCTTCACAATCAAATTCAGACACAGCCTTGGCCTTCAGGGCACGTGATTTTCCATAGCTAGAACCATAGAGATCTCTCTTTTCAAAGAAGTGGAACTCATGAGTATTTAGCCTCTCGAGGATATCACCTGGATCAAGTGACTTGTAGTCAAGCATGCTCTTGTATCATCAATTGCGAGTATCAAATGAGGAATCAAGCGATCTCAACAATTTCTTCACCACCTCATGGTCGGTGATGTCAGTGGCACCAAGCGCTTGAAGCTCATTTTGAGATGTCAGTGAGGCGATCGAAGGTTTGTTGAACATTTTCATTGTCGAGTCTTTTAAAGCGGTTGAAGAGATTTCGAAGAACATCAACTCGAGAGTCACGCTGAGTTGAGACTCCTTCATTTACTATGGACAGCCTGTCCCAGATGAGCTTAGCAGTTTCCAAAGCACTCACTCTTCCATATTGTCCTTTGCTCAGATGGCCACATATGATATTCTTTGCTTGAGAATCGAGTTGCTTGAATCTCTTCACATCGGCAGTGCTCAGTGAGGGTGAGACAGAGGGAACACCATTTTCCACAACATACCAGAGATCGTTGTCAATTGCCTCAAGATGCATTCGCATCTTGTTTTTCCAGTAGGGGTAGTCCGTCCCATCAAAGGTAGGACACCCAGCTGAGAGCTTGATCATACCTGCGGTCGACATAACTAAAACTCCAGGTGGTTAAACCAAACTCACACAGAACAAGGGAGTACCTTGTTCTGATACCAATTGAAAGTGCGTTATATCGACTAGAGGGGGGTGAATAGGCGATTTTTATGAATTCTTCAATGAGGAAATTTCTGGTGAGGAAATTCCTAAGTGAAGAACTACTTGCAGCGGAATAAGTACTCAAAAGTAAGCATAAGAGAATGCGGGCATGGTCATCATGATGAAATGAAGACAATCAAAGAGTATAGAAAGCATAAACACAGGATAGCACAAGATGAAGACAAACAGACTGAAGAATTGAACTGAGGAAATTGAGAAAGTCTTCAGTCAAAGTCTTCAAACACTGATATGAACGAACACTCAACACAAGAATGAGGAAATGAAAGAGTTGAGGAAATAGAACTAGTTAGGTTGGTGAAGACAATGATTTGGTAGACCAGTTCCAACTCTTGTCTCGGTTATGCGTCTGGGTTGGAGCGGCTGAGTATTTAAACTCGAGGACACACAGCCCGGACACCCGGTCGGCGAGCACGCAGCTCAGACACCAAGTCCTCACCATATTCTCCTTGAACTAAGGTCACACAGACTCGCCCAATCACTGTGGTAAGTCTTCAGCGACTTCCAAACCTTCACACAGACTTGGTCACTCGGCGATCCACAATTCCTCTTGGATGTTTCTAGACCATGACGCCTAACCGTCTGGAAGAAGCACAGTCTTCAAAGGTAACAAGCGCCGGATCCACATAGGATCAATCTTTGATGATGCTCAATCACTTTGGGTTTGTAGGGTTTGGTTTTGGGGTTTTCCTCACTCGATGATTTTCACTCAAAGTCCTCGGAGGATGGGTTGCTCTCAAATGACAAGTGTCAAGTTCTCTCGGAGCAGCCAACCAGCTAGTGGTTGTAGGGGCGGCTATTTATAGCCTAGGAGCAGCCCGACATGATAAGACATAAATGCCCTTGAATGATATGACCGTTAGGTGGATAAGATATTTTGGGACAGGTGGCGCAAGACAAGAACAATGGAAATTTGACTCTCAAATTCCTCGGGGCTATCATGTTCTCATGTGTAGGCAATCCAGATGGCGAATTCCTAACTCCTCGGTCAGAACAAATTCCTCATGACGGAAGAACTTCGTCTCACATCAAGAAATTGACTGAGCTATATGAGATTTCCAAAGGCTTCACTCAAAGGGATTGGTAGGTGTAGGATTTTGAGTTGAGCATCACATGGAAATTTTTCTTTAGTATTTCCTCGACCCCCTTTAACAGTAAAGTGTTTCCTATGACTCAAGAAAGATAAAACGAAACTACGAAAACAAAAGTTTTCACACTTCATGTTCCTCAAATGAATACCAAGTCTTCAAGGTCACACCAATTTCTTCACTTTCAAAGTCTTCAGAAAGTCTTCAGTCGAAGAACTTCATTTTTAGGGGTCGACTTTCTCTGTAAATATCAAACTTCTCATCGACTTATAGACCTTTGTACACTCATAAACACATTAGTCCCTTAACCTATAAGTCTTCAATACACCAAAATCACTAAGGGGCACTAGATGCACTTACAGTGGGAGGGCCCGTTCAAGGTCGTCCACATCTCCAGGCCTGGCGCCGTGCGCCTGGAGACACAAGATGGGGTACCTATCCAAAACGCCTGGAACATCCAGCACCTCCGGAAGTTCTACCCATGAAGCACGGCCCAGAGCATGTGAAGAAAGGCCCAGAGCCTGTGAAGAAGGCCCGGTGCCTTTGAAGAATCGCCGCCGGTGACACTCTCACGTAATAATAAGTTGGGGCTGTACACGCCCCGGAGTCTCAGGAGCACCGACCTCAGGCCCTGGGGCTCCCGCCCATGCCTAGTGGCAGCACTTAGCTCCGTGCTGGTGAGAAGACTTGAAGACTAGATTAGGTGTCGGACACGACTTTTCATTTGCTTTCCGTAGTTGGCTCGCTTTTCCTTAATCGAAGTTTGCTTTTGTCGTTCCTTGCTGATTTGATTCCCTCGCCTCTCACTGCATTTTTCCGGCTCGGGTTTGCTCGTGTTCTCTCTCTCGCATACCTCACGAGAGGGCTAGGCAGGTGCCCTCGCGAGCATTTTTTCTCCTCTCTGCCTTCTCGCGAGCCACCCTCGTTCGAGCCCAAAAGCTAGCGCACCTCACCTAGTCTGTGCCCCTTGGGTACCGCGATACAAAGCGCCAGGTCAAGGCCAGTGTGAACGGCAAATCTTTTGACGCACTTCCTAACGAGTTTTTGCAGTTCTTGAGCAAATGCAGGCCACCAAGGCAAGATGGACACGACGAAATAAGCGCCTCGTGAGGAAGAGGGCGTCCTGAATATACCAGGTTAAGTTATCTTTGCGCAAAATAACGACACGGCATGGGAACAACACACATAGTGCAATAACCGAGGAACCATAGTTTGGTACACGCCCCCCTAGGCCCATACTGGTTTCATTCTTGATGCAGGAAAAATAGTAAAACAAAAGTAGCATTGCAGCGATCCGCGGAGGCAGGCCCCTAGTAGCACCCCGAGCCTAGTTGGATCCTTCCTCGCGCTTCACGGAGGCACGGCAACGAGATGACCCACTGCCGCCTTCAAAGCGGGCGCGGTGTCTGGTCGTAGCCGCCACTGCTGGAGTTGTCGTCGGAGGAAGAGCCGCCGTAGCTAGACGAGACACGGTCGCCGCCGAGGGCAGGCTCGCCCTCATCCTCGTCGCTACTGTTTCGAAGGCCGAGCACCTCCTCACCGTTGTTCGCCTCGGGGTAGCACCCGGCGCAACGACCATCTTCCCCAAACACCCTCACATAGAGGGTCGATCCACCATCATACTTGAATTGGAGGCTGCCCCGCCCGCCCAGGCCGCGCGCGCGCGCGAACGTCTGCCAACCGCGGGCTAGGGCTATGTTGCCCGCGGCGGATGTCTCGACCGCAACCCTAGAGGCCTTGCTGCAGCAACTATCCGCCTACAACCAGAGTCTGCCTGGGCCAGAGGCCGGCAGTTCGCCGGTGAAGAAGTGCGGAAGTTGGAGCCAGTTGCCGGCCGGGTTCTCCGACCAGACGACAAACTCCGGCGACACCTCTGCCGTGGGGAAGCGCGGACAGGGGGGCCGCGCCACCATGGCACGCCTCCCCTCGTCAACTGGACCGCCATGGCTGGGACGACCCCCTCCGCGTTTCGCGGCGCCGCCTCGATAGTGGGCCAGGGCGGGGTCGCGGCGTGCTTGCGCGGACGGCCGTGTCCGTGCTTGGGCGTCGGGGAGCCGGGTCCCTCGCGATGGGCCTTTCCCTTCTCGGCGGTAGAAAACTTCCTTCGTGGCGCCATTGGTGGCACTGCAAGCAATGGAGCGAGGAGGAAGAAGCAAGCAAGCAAGGAAGATATGGGCGATGGGGGCTCCGCCCCCCCTTCCCATTTATAACGGAAGAAGGCCAACCGGGGCCTCCCACGAACGTAGGTAATGATGGTTTTCCTTGCATGTCGCAGGGACTTGTCAAGTCGTGCAGTTGCCGAGGCAGCGTTGGGAAGCGGAGACGCCCAGGTCCAATCAACCGCCATGCGTCAACCGAGGCTGCAGGCTTTTGCGGCCCGCGGTGCTCCGTACTTGACCCATGGCTTCGCCACGAAGCCAAGCCCGAGCGCACCTTGGGCCCGAGGGCTACTGTCGGCGTTCTAGCACTACAAAAAAATACACTTCAGTGATGATACGTGTTTTTCACAGTAGGTCGCGTTTTTTGTCATGCGTGTACATCCATGATGATTTTATGACAGAATCAAGATAGTCATACATGTGATGTCGCAGAAGTGTTCCATGACATTACCAAAATCATCATCACGGAAGTGTCCACTTGCATGACAATAAATAGCGCGTCACAGAAGTGCTTTCATCAAGGGTGACCGACATGTGGCATCCATCGTAACGGAACGCCGTTAAGCTATTGGGTCCGGTTTTGGATCCGATAACTCGTTAACAGCCCGGACCAATGGGGATTTTCCACGTGTAAAATCATCATTGGCCGCAGGAAACACGTGTTGCCTCATCATTGGGACAGATGTCATCCACTCATTTGACAGGAGGTGCCTATGATAGGTCGACACGTGGCATGGCCCAACTGTGGCCCATTCCGGGGAAAAAGGCTGGCCCAGTAAAAATTAGCAAGCCGGCCCATATAAGGCCTACTTGTGTCAGGTCCATTTAAGCCCACGGCCCATATGAGATGTGCCAGTTCGGCCCATCAACGGCCCGTTAGAGATTTGACACCATTGCAGCCCATCTTCAGTTCGAGCCCGTTAACAGCCTGGTATATATTTGGGCTCAATACCGGCCCGATGAGATTTCGGCCTGTTAACGGCCCATTTAATGGATGGGCCAATTTTCAGGATGTACATCTTTCGGCCTTTTAGCGACCCATTTAAATGTTGGGCTAATTTCCGACCCGGTGTGTCTTTCAGCCTGTTGACGACACATAAATCTGATGGGCCATTTGTTGTCGGACCTGAGTTTCGGCCTTTTAGTGGCCCATTTAAGTGTTGGGCCAATTTCTGGCCCGGTGTTACTTTCAGCCTGTTGACGGCCCATAAATCAGTTGGGCCATTTGTAGTCGGACCTGAGTTTTGGCCTTTTAGCGACCCATTTAAGTGTTGGGCCAATTCCCGTCCCTGTGTGCCTTTCGGCCTGTTAACGAACCATAAATGAGTTGGGCCATTTGTAGTCGGACCTTAGTTTATGCCTTTTAACGGCCCATGCCCTTCATGGTCCAATACCAGCCCGGTTTCTCTTTCGGCCTGCTAAAGGCCCACAACACAGTTGGGCCGTTCACAATACAACCTGACTTTCGGCCTCTTAGCAGCCCATGCTCTTCATGGTCCAGTACAAGCCCGCTGTCTCTTTCGGCCTGCTAAAGGCCTGTTAACGGCCCGTGAAATAAATTGGGGCCACCTGTTGCCCGCTTCGATGTCGGCCTGTTAACGACCCGGGAGGTAAGAGGGCCGACCATTAACTTTCGGCCTAGTAACGGCCCATTAACTTAATGAGCCCACTAAAGTTCATTCATGTCTTTAGGCCAAATTAGATAATTTGAGCCCATTACGACGAGCAATTATGCACAGGAACAAAACTGATCAAGCAAAGGTACGGCATACAGGGAATAACATTGCACATCCAGCATATACTACAGGAAATTACATCCACTAGGCAATCAAAGATTGATGCCAGTGCAAATAAATGAGCAGAACCTAACCATCTACAACGTCACAATATGCAACCTCAAAGACAGATGATGGCGACCATAAGCATGTGGGCAAGTTCTTGCTGCTTTGCTACTTGTCTCTGAAAACATTGACCAGCTTGTTGTGTTGCACATCTCGCACCTCGATTCATCCACCATTTCCATCATTGCATCAGCCATTAATTGGTTCACAAACATACATTTTTTCCATTGCATTGAGCAGAGGATCTTGAGCATGATGCAGATGGCGATTTTAGCGAGCTTGTATTATTGACGGTGGAGAGTGTCTCGACCATCGCATCATAACATAAATTAGGACGGAACCAAACAGATTAATCATGAGTTATTGCCATATTAACTGGCCTAGATTTATTGGAAAGAAACAATGGGGTTGCCTTGCTATTTTCGAGTTTGTCTTCTTATCTTCAAAGAGCCTGCACAAAATTAACACACTAGCATTGCTATCATTGGCCAAGTCAGATAATAGGAAAGCAACATTGACACAAGGAACGTTTGGGCAACTAGCCTACACCAAATTAACACAATATGACACAACTATCATCAGCCAGGTAAGGTAATACGAAAGCAACATTGACACAATGAATGAATGGGCAACCAGAGAAGCACTACAATTTAGTAATGTGCGTGATATGAGATAGTACATTCATGCATCTCAGTATGCAAAACTACCAGCCAGTTTTCCTTACAAAAATCAACATTGGCGCCTTTAACATTTTGCTACAACTAATTTTAGATCAGATAAAGGTTAGATTCACGCCGATTAACAAAATACATGATGATGTAAAAATATAGTGATATACAAGAGGTACTTACATCAGCATTGGAGCACAGAGAATTCCCGCAAGATATTTTCCTCGAATACAATCCCAATGGAGGAAGTCTTGTATCGTTTAATCTTATTTTCTAAAAGAGAGATGGGTAAGAAACATGTAGAAAATATGACCAGAATGCTATAAAATTTCATGATGCAAGGATATGCACACACTTCTTAGAATGGAGTTGACATTCTTTTTCTGGACTGGAGCGGACTAGTTCTTTGGCCACTGGAATCTGCTTATTATCAGTGGGAGTTGGGTTTCTCTGTGCTGGAGCAGTATCTATGAAAAATGGAGTTGGTTTATTATCTCCTGGCGTTCGGATCTTTTGCAAAGACCTGGTTTGGAACCCTTCAGATTCTAACATAGCTGTCTTCTCCTTGCATGCCTTATATAGAAGAATGGTGATTCAGTTATAAAACATGCTACAACAGAGATGGAATAGGTACTGAAGAATAGAAAGGCATGACATATTGACATGTATTCCCTCCATCCGGAAATAAATGGATGCGTCTAGGCGTATTTTAGTTCTAGATACATCCAGTTTTGTCCATTTCTGCGACATTTAATCTGGACGGAGGGAGTATGATGTAAGAGCTAGGGATACGGCAGGACAACACAGTAAAAAAACACTGAAAAACCCACTTCAGAACCAAAGTATTCAAACCCACTGATATGAGATAGTACACTCATGCAGCTCAGGATGCAAAACTACCAGGCAGTTTTCCTTGCAAAAATCAACATTGTGGCCTTTAATCATACATTTTGCTACAACTAAATTTAGATCAGATAAAGGTTGGATTCACGCCGATTAACAAAATACATGCTTATGTAAAAATATAATGATATACAACAGGTACTTACATCTACATTGGAGCACAGAGAATTCCTGCAAGAATCTTTCCTCATAAACGATACCATTGCAAAAATTCTTCTATCTGTTAAGCTTATTTTCTAAAAGATAGATAGGTAAGAAACATGTAGAAAATATCAACATGCTATAAAATTTCATGATGCAAGGATACGCACACGCTTCTTAGAATTGAGTTGACATATTTTTGCTGAACTGGAGCGGACTAGTTCTTTGGCCACTGGAATCTTCTTATTATCGAGAGGAGTTGGGTTTTCTGTCTTTGGAGCAAGATCTATAAAAACTGGAGTTGGTTTATTATCTCTGGCGTTTGGATCTTTTGCAAAGGCCTTTTTGTAACCCTTCAGATTCTAACATAGTCGTCTTCCCTCTGCATGCCTTGTATAGAAGAATGGTGCTTTAATTATAAAACATGCGACAGAGAGATGGAATAGGTATCAAGAATAGAAAGGCATGACATATTGACATGTATTCCTCCATCCGAAAAAAATGGATGGGTCTAGGCTTATTTCAGTTCTAGATACATCCTTTTTATCCATTTCGCAACATGTAATCCGGACGGAGGGAGTATGGTGTAAGAGCTAGGGATACTGACAGACAACACAAAAAAAAACACTAGTTGAATGTAAAACTGTATGCTAGCGGAATACGTACAGAAATAACTAAGGCAACATACACATGTATGATTGGGAAAATAAGATGGCATTGCAACAGAGTACTAGAACATCACTTCAATGTAAAAAACATGGTATGGTAGACAGACGAAGTACATACTGATGAATAACAATGCACAAGATATTCCGAAGCATGATGTCCAAATTAAGCAGATGGCATCGCGATAGAGTAGAATGACAGTACTTGAATTTGAAAACATGTTATCATGAATGGAATAGGTACTAAAAAACAGGAAGGCATGACATATTTACATGCATGATCAGCATGCTAAGCACATGGCATTGCAACAGAGTAGATACACTCCAGGACATTATATGCATGTTGTACCCATATCACAGGCCAAGTTAGAGCAAGGACCTTGTGGGGTGAAGAGGATTCATCATCTTTACGCAAGTCTTCAAGAACTGCCTTTACATGTTCCATCATATTGGGTATCATTGACATCAAGTTTATTGGCCTTTACATTGCTCCGTGAGGTTCTTGTGGATATATCGGTGTGTGCAATTATATCGACATGCATGGAAGACAACTAGTAGTTAGATTTATGTAATGAGTGCCAGAGGAGACGACATAAATAGTAGGACTGGGGTTAACTAGCAGCAACAGGTCTCATAAACTAAAGGAGAACACGGATGAAAGCTACGAATATGTATCGTTTGTACTCGAGATTAACTAGATGGCACACAAAAGTATTAAAGAACAACATAGGTAATACTAGAAGTGGTATAATACTATAATCACCAGCCTGTGGGATAGCATTGGCTGATGGATGATAACTATGGAACATTGTTACCTAAGGAACAAGTATCTTAGCTGAACTATGGAACAACGTTAACTCCTGAACCAGACCCGTAAGAGATCATCATGAATATACAGTGAAATGTGATGATCTATTTTCCATGCTTAGATGAATAACAAAGCCATAAATGTTGCAGACAAGTAAGATGAGGGTACAACCTATCTGGCTGCCATCCATAGGAGTGAGCATCATGTGCTGACTTGTCGATGGACCTGCAGTTGTTGTAGCTGTCCATGTCCCGCACACGCATTCGATGCAGGGAACTATTGAGTGGGGACTATAGCTCCCTTCTGGTGTATGCTTCCCTTGTTGGAGCAGCTGCGGTGAGTCGGAAGACGGTGTGTCTGAAGATGCAGATAACGCATAATGTTAAGAATGACATATCTCTTTGATCTGAAGAAATACACTAAGAGATCAACAGCAAGGTACGAGAGTGGTCACACGTCTGTTGACTGAAGACTAAATTGGGGTCACACGATTTTATTTTATTTTGGTACTATCCGATCTACGCTGGATGGCTGGCCGTCTTGTGCCTCCCAGCTGACACTGTTCGGAATCTTCCCCGAAGAGCCAGCGACCAACGGCAGAGCAGCCTGCCTCCACCGTCCGTGGCCCCAGGCAAAACCTCGCTCCCCGCCCCACCTCACTGCCGTGGTTGCGCCGTCCCCGGGCCAATCCACAAAGACTCCCCGTCATCCAGATCCGGCGGCGGCAGTACCTTCAACCCACGCAACTATAAAGATAGCCATCTAAGAGCTGCTTCCGCGGTGAACTTGCGGCCCCGCGCCCTTACGTTAGATAGCAGCCAACCGGCAGCCTAGGAGCTCCGCCGCCTCGAGGGGTGCTGCTTCCCATTGGGAATCGATTGGCCCAGAATAAAAATTCAGACAACTGACGCCTAAATAAAGTGATTTGAGATGAGGGTGCAACCTATCTGGCGGCATGGTGAAGTAGGCAGGTCCAGCTGCCGAGTCGGTGAGGCCGGCGCGGTTGCGGTGGCGACCGGTGGCAGGGAAAGAGCGATGTCGTGACGGTCGACGGCTACGCGGAAGCAGCGCCAGGACTCTAGACGGATCCGAAGTTGGAGCCGCTCTGGTGCCGTGAACAACTGCGAGGGTGAATCGGCTCCGGTATGGTTCACGCTGCCGTCGCCGAGGCAGCACCAAAGAAGACGGAGTAAGAGGCACACGCCCAAAGGCACGACAGCAAATGGACAGCGTCTCCGGCATTAGGGGAGGCGGCTGTGAAATTGGTGCGGTGGGGGCGCCATGGAGGTGGGGCTGAGGTTTCATGGCTCGGGAGAAGGAGCTTCGGGAGAAGGTGATTTGGCACCCATGAGGTATGAATGGGGGCAAGGGGGGATTGGGAGGAGTGGAACCATGTCTTACGGACGATTTGTGCGAAATGTGAGGGGGTTACAGTTCTACCCTTGCTTATAGGCTTCTCAGCTTCGGTCTGTGTACTGATGGTCGGGGATAGTAGAGTAACTTTGCTTCTCCCCAAATAGTGGGCGGGAGGGATTTCGGGCGAGGAGGGCGTGTTTTGAACTATAGTGGGCGCGAGCAATTTCAGGCGAGGAGAGCGTGTTTTGAAATAGTGGGCGTGAGCTATTTCGGGCGAAGAGAGCGTGTTTTTCCGACCATGGTTTATGAATTATTCGGCACATGTCATTTCGGCCGAGGAGAAGGCGCGCTTGGATGAAATTACGAACCTACCCTCGATGTACAACGGGCTAATTGATGCGTGTCCCACATAGGACGGTAATTTCGCGTCTCCCATTTATTTGCTCGGGCGAATTCCACCGAGCAGAGAGGATGTTTAACGGTTCGTTCAAATTTTGGGAGAACGAGCATCCACGTTTACCTTACCAAGTCGATTCGGATCAAATTTTGAAATATTAGCTTGCCACTTCTTTTTTAGATGGAGAGATGATGCTCGGGAGTAATGTGGTTTTACATGCTCGTTGCTAGCGATTTACTATATGACAAATAGTTGACCCACTCAAAAACGCGAATCAAACCCAAAATGAAATAGCTCGTTTAGTAGGTCAAAATAGTGAACTAAATCCAAAATTGAACACCTCAATCGAGTAGCATGTTGTACAGTATTATAGTACTCCATGAACATGTTGAAAGTCAAATTAATGAAATTGTTTGATATACACATATATCCGTTCATGTGTGGATTGCAGACAACATGTTCTCCAATTTAAATATTTGAATGCAAGTTTATATCGAAACATGGTTTATATCAGTCTTTGTTGCATAAAACGCGACCTCCCCCTCTCCCGGACTCCTGCTCTCTCTCTCTCTCTCTCTCTCTCTCTCTCTCTCTCTCTCTCTCTCTCTCTCTCTCTCTCTCGCTGACAATCTTCAATTCTGTCGCACCCATCCGACATAAAAACCTTGTTGGTCCTTCTCCCTTTCTCTCCGTCTCTCTCTCTCTCTCTCTCTCTTTGTGTGTGTTTGGGGGGGGGGTCTTTCTAGTTCGCATGCATATATACACCATCTATAGGTCTCTCTCGCACACTATGTATGATACTCTAGCTAGTCCAAGCTAGATATCTTGGGTGCACTCATCGTACGCACACAAATTCCTTGGCTCTTTGCCCGTAACTCTCTCACGCACCACTATGTCGTCTCGGAGCTCTTCCCCCCCTCTCTCAAACTCTCCATCCACCTGGGTCACACATACACATGCATATCTCACTCGCACTCGATAGGCCCATCTAAAACTGTTGGGGAACGAGTAATTTCAAAAATTTTCCTACGATCACGCAAGACCATGGTGATGCATAGCAACGAGATGAGAGTGTTGTCACGCACCCTCGAGACCAGCAGCGAAGCGTTGACGCAACGTAGAGGAAGTAGTCGTACTTCTTCCCGATCCAACCGATCCAAGTACCGAGCGACGGCACCTCCGAGTTCTGCACACGTTCAGCTCGATGGCGTCCCTCGAACTCCGATCCAGCCGAGTGTTGAGGAGAGTTTCGTCGAGACGACGGCGTGGTGACGATGATGATTTTCCACGGCGCAGGCTTCGCCTAAGCTCCGCAACGGTATATTCGAGGTGTAGTTTGGTGGAAGGGGCACCGACACGGCTAAGGAACGATCTCAATGATCAACTTGTGTGTCATGGGGTGCCCTCTGCCCTGTATATAAAGGAGGGAAGGGAGGGGCTGGCGGCCACCAAGGGCTGCGCTGGGAGTCCTACTCCCACGGGAGTAGGATTCTCCCCAATCCTAGTCCAACTAGGATTGGCCAAGTGGGAAGGAGAGAGGCGCCACCCCTTCTCCTAGTCCTAATAGGACTAGGGAAGGGGAAGGTGCTGCCAGCACTTGGGCCCCTTTCCTCCTTTCCACTAAGGCCCATCAAGGCCCATTGACCCCCGGAGGTTCCGGTAACCCCGGTACTCGGTAAAATTCCCAATTTCACCCGGAGTGATTCCGAGTCAAACATAGGCTTCCAATATATCAATCTTTATGTCTCGACCATTTCGAGACTCCTCGTCATGTCCGTGATCTCATCCGGACTCGAACAACCTTCGTACATCAATATCATATAAACTCATAATAAGCATCATCGAAGCGTTAAGCGTGCGGACCCTACGGGTTCGAGAACTATGTAGACATGACCGAGACACCTCTCGGTCAATAACCAATAGCGGGACCTGGATGCCCATATTGGTTCCTACATATTCTACGAAGATCTTTATCGGTCGACCGCATAACAACATACGTTGTTCCCTTTGTCATCGGTATGTTACTTGCCCGAGATTCGATCGTCGGTATCCAATACCTAGTTCAATCTCGTTCTTCGCAAGTCTCTTTTCTCGTTCCGTAATACATCATCTCACAACTAACACATTTAGTTGCAATGCTTGCAAGGCTTATGTGATGTGCATTACCGAGAGGGCCCAGAGATACCTCTCCGACAATCGGAGTGACAAATCCTAATCTCAAATATGCCAACCCAACATGTACCTTCGGAGATACCTGTAATGTACCTTTATAATCACCCGATTCGTTGTGACGTTTGGTAGCACCCAAAGTGTTCCTCGGGCAAACGGAGTTGCATAATCTCATAGTCATAGGAACATGTATAAGTCATGAAGAAAAGCACTAGCAACAAACTATACGATCAGGTGCTATGCTAATGGAATGGGTCATGTCAATCAGATCATTCAACCAATGATGTGATCCCGTTAATCAAATAACAACTCCTTGTTCATGGTTAGGAAACATAACCATCTTTGATTAACGAGCTAGTCAAGTAGAGGCATACTAGTGACACTCTGTAGGTTTATGTATTCACACATGTATTATGTTTCCGGTTAATACAATTCTAGCATGAATAATAAACATTTATCATGATATAAGGAAATAAATAATAACATTATTATTGCCTCTAGGGCATATTTCCTTGATCTCCCACTTGCACTAGAGTCAATAATCTAGATTACACAAGAATGATTCTAACACCCATGGAGTCTTGGTGCTGATCATGTTTTGCTCGTGGAAGAGGCTTAGTCAACGGGTCGCAACATTCAGATCCGTATGTATCTTGCATATCTCTATGTCTCCCACGGACCAAATCCGGATGGAGTTGAAGCGTCTTTTGATGTGCTTGGTTCTCTTGTGAAATCTGGATTCCTTTGCCAAGGCAATTGCACGATATTGTCACAAAAGATTTTCATTGGACCCGATACACTAGGTACAACACCTAGATCGGTTATGAACTCCTTCATCCAGACTCCTTCATTAGCTGCTTCGAAGCAGCTATGTACTCAACTTCACATGTAGATCCCATAGCGACGCTTTGTTTGGAACTGCACCAACCGACAGCTCCACCGTTTAATGTAAATCGTATCCGGTTTGCGATTTAGAATCGTCGGATCAGTGTCAAAGCTTGCATCGACGTAACCGTTCTGACGAGCTCTTTGTCACCGCCATAAATGAGAAACATATCCTTAGTTCTTCTCAAGTACTTAAGGATGTTCTTGACCGCTGTCGATGATCCACTCTGGATTACTTTGGTACCTGCTCGCTAAACTTACAGCAAGGCACACATCAGGTCTGGTACACAGCATTGCATACATGATAGAGCCTATGGCTGAAGCATAGGAACATCTTTCATTTCTCTCTATCTTCTGCGGTGGTCGGGCATTGAGTCTTACTCAACTTCACACCTTGTAATACCGGCAAGAACCCTTTCTTTGCTCGATCCATTTTGAACTTTTTCAAAACTTTATCAAGGTATGTGCTTTGTGAAAGTCCTATTAAGCGTCTTGATCTATCTCTATAGATCTTAATGCCCAATATGTAAGCAGCTTCACCGAGGTCTTTCATCGAAAAACTCTTATTCAAGTATCCCTTTATGCTATCCAGAAATTCTATATCATTTCCGATCAATAATATGTCATCCACATATAATATCGTAAATGCTACTGAGCTCCCACTCACTTTCTTGTAAATACAAGGCTTCTCCAAAAGTCTCATATAAAACCAAATGCTTTGATCACACTATCAAAACGTTTATTCCAACTCCGAGAGGCTTGCACCAGTCCATAAATGGATCGCTGGAGCTTGCACACTTTGTTAGCTCCCTTTGGATCGACAAAACCTTCGGTTGCATCATATACAACTCTTCTTCCGAAATCCATTCAGAATGCAGTTTTAACATCCATTTGCCAAATTTCATAATCATAAAATGCGGCAATTGCTAACATGATTCGGACGGACTTAAGCATCGCCACGGGTGAGAAGGTCTCATCGTAGTCAATCCCTTGAACTTGTCGAAAACCTTTTGCAACAAGTCGAGCTTTATAGACGATAACATTACCATCAGCGTCGGTCTCCTTCTTGAAGATCCATTTATTCTCAATTGCTTGCCGATCATCGGGCAAGTCAACCAAAGTCCATACTTTGTTCTCATACATGGATCCCATCTCAGATTTCATGGCCTCAAGCCATTTTGTGGAATCTGGGCTCACCATCGCTTCTTCATAGTTAGTAGGTTCATCATGTTCCAAATAACATGACTTCCAAAATAGGATTACCGTACCACTCTAGTGCGGATCTTGCTCTGGTTGATCTACGAAGTTCTGTAGAAACTTGATCTGAAGTTTCATGATCATCATCATTAGCTTCCTCCCTATTTGGTGTAGGTGTCACAGAAACTGTTTTTTGTGATGTACTACTTCTCAATAAGGGAGTAGATACAGATTATCTCATCAAGTTCTACTTTCCTCCCACTCACTTCTTTCGTGAGAAACTCTTTCTCCAAAAGTTTCCAATTTAGCAACAAAATCTTGCCTTCGGATCTGTGATAGAAGGTGTACCCAACTGTCTCCTTTGGGTATCCTATGAAGACACATTTCTCCGATTTGGGTTCGAGCTTATCAGGTTGAAGCTTTTTCACATAAGCATCGCAGCCCCAAACTTTCAGAAACGACAACTTTGGTTTCTTGCCAAACCACAGTTCATAAGGCGTCGTCTCAGCGGATTTAGATGGTGCCCTATTTAAAGTGAATGTAGCCGTCTCTAAAGCATAACCCCAAAGCGATAGCGGTAAATCAGTAAGAGACATCATAGATCGCACCATATCTAATAAAAACGACGATTCGACGTTCGGACACACCATTACGTTGTGGTGTTCCGGTGGCGTAAGTTTGTAAACTATTCGCATTGTTTCAAATGTAGGCCAAACTCGTAACTCAAATATTCTCCTCCACGATCAGATCGTAGAAACTTTATTTTCTTGTTACGATGATTTTCCACTTCACTCTGAAATTCTTTGAACTTTTCAAATGTTTCAGACTTGTGTTTCATTAAGTAGATATACCCATATCTGCTCAAATCATCTGTGAAGGTGAGAAAATAACGATATCCGCCACGAGCCTCAACATTCATTGGACCACATACATCAAGATGTATGATTTCCAATAAATCTGTTGCTCTCTCCATAGTTCCGAGAACGGTGTTTTAGTCATCTTGCCCATAAGGCACGGTTCATAAGTGCCAAGTGATTCATAATCAAGTGACTCCAAAAGTCCATCAAGATGGAGTTTCTTCATGCGCTTTACACCGATATGACCTAAACGGCAAGTGCCACAAATAAGTTGCACCATCATTATCAACTCTGCATCTTTTGGTTTCAACATTATGAATATGTGTATCACTACTATCAAGATTAAGTAAAACAAACCATTCTTCAATGGTGCATGACCATAAAAGATATTATTCATATAAATAGAACAACCATTATTCTCGATTTAAATGAATAACCGTCTCGCATCAAACAAGATCCAGATATAATGTTCATGCTCAACGCTGGTACTAAATAACAATTATTTAGGTCTAATACTAATCCGAAGGTAGATGTAGAGGTAGCGTGCCGATTGCGATCACATCGACTTTGGAACCATTTCCCAGCGCATTGTCACCTCGTCCTTAGCCAATCTTCGCTAATCCGTAGCCCTGTTTGAGTTGCAAATATTAGCAATGTAACCAGTATCAAATACCAGTGCTCTGCGAGTATTAGTAAGGTACACATCAATAACATGTATATCACATATACCTTTGTTAACCTTGCCATCCTTCTTATCCGCCAAATACTTGGGGCAGTTCCGCTTCAAATGACCAGCCTGCTTGCAATAGAAGCACTCGGTTTCAGGCTTAGGACCAGACTTGGGTTTCTTCTCTTGATCAGCAACTTGCTTGCCGCTCTTTTGAAGTTTCCTTTTCTTTCCTTTGCCCTTTTCTTGAAACTAGTGGTTTTGTTAACCATCAACACTTGATGCTCCTTTTGATTTCTACCTCCATGCTTTCAAAGATCGCGAAGAGCTCGGGCATTGTTTTGGTCATCCCTTGCATATTATAGTTCATCACGAAGCTCTTGTAGCTTGGTGGCGTGATTGGAGAATTTGTCAATGACGCAATCATCCGGAAGATTAACTCCAGTTGAATCAAGTGATTGTTATATCGGACATTACGAGTATATGCTCACCGACAGAACCGTTCTCCTCCATCTTACAGCTATAGAACTTATTGGAGACTTCATATCTCTCAATCCGGGCATTCGCTTGAATATTAACTTCAACTCTGGAACATCTCATATGCCCCATGGTGTTCAAAACGACGTTGAAGTCCCGGTTCTAAGCCGTAAAGCATGGCACACTCGAACTATAGAGTAGTCATCAGCTTTGCTTTGCCAGACGTTCATAACTTCTCGGCGCAGCCCTTGCACCAGGCCCGGCACCTAACGGTGCTTCCGGGACATAATTCTTACGTGCAGCAATAAGGATAATCCTCGTTACGGACCCAGTCCGTAATTGCTGCCATCATCTTTCAACTTTGCTTTCTCAAGGAACGCATTAAAATTCAACGGAACAACAAAGACGAGCCATCTATCTACACATCATAGACAAGCAAGATACTATCGGTACTAAGTTCATGATAAATTTAAGTTCAATTAATCATATTACTTAAGAACTCCCACTTAGAAAAATATCCTCCAATTCTCTAAGTGATTGCGTGATCCATATCAACTACACCATGACCGATCATCACGTGTGATGGAGTAGTTTCAATGGTGAACATCAATATGTTGATCATATCTACTATATGATTCACGCTCGACCTTCGGTCTCCGTGTTCGAGGTCATATCTTATATGCATAGCTCGTCAAGTATAACCTGAGTATTCGCGTGTGCAACTGTTTTGCACCGTTGTATTTGAACGTAGAGCCTATCACACCCGATCATCACGTGGTGTCTCAAAGACGAAGAACTTTCATAACGGTGCATACTCGGGAGAACACTTCTTGATAATTTAGTAAGGATCATCTTATAATGCTACCGTCAATCAAAGCAAGATAAGATGCATAAAGGATTAACATCACATGCAATCAATATAAGTGATATGATATGGCCATCATCATTTTGTGCTTGTGATCTCCATCTCCAAGCACCGTCATGATCACCATCGTCACCGGCGCGACACCTTGATCTCCATCGTAGCATCGTTGTCGTCTCGCCAACTATTGCTTCTCGACTATCGCTACTCCTTAGTGATAAAGTAAAGCAATTACATGGCGTTGCATTTCATACAATAAAGCGACAACCATATGGCTCCTGCCATTGCCGATAACTCGGTTACAAAACATGATCATCTCATACAATAAAATATAGCATCACGTCTTGACCATATCACATCACAACATGCCCTGCAAAAACAAGTTAGGCGTCCTCTACTTTGTTGTTGCAAGTTTTACGTGGCTGCTACGGGCTGAGCAAGAACCGTTCTTACCTACGCATCAAAACCACAACGATACTTCGTCAAATAGACTCCGTTTAACCTTCTCAAGGACCGGGCGTAGCCACACTCAGTTCAACTAAAGTGAGAGAGACAGACACCCGCCGGTCACCTTTAAGCAACGAGTGCTCACAGCGGTGAAACCAGTCTCGCGTAAGCGCACGCGTAATGTCGGTCCGGGCGCTTCATCTCACAATACCGCTGAACCAAAGTATGACATGCTGGTAGGTAGTATGACTTGTATCGCCCACAACTCACTTGTGTTCTACTCGTGCATATGACATCAACGCATAAAACCAGGCTCGGATGCCTTTGTTGGGGAACGTAGTAATTTCAAAATTTTCCTACGATCACGCAAGACCATGGTGATGCATAGCAACGAGATGAGAGTGTTGTCTCACGCACCCTCGAGACCAGCAACGGAAGCGTTGACGCAACATAGAGGAAGTAGTCGTACTTCTTCCCGATCCAACCGATCCAAGTACCGAGCGTCACGGCACCTCCGAGTTCTGCACACGTTCAGCTCGATGGCGTCCCTCGAACTCCGATCCAGCCGAGTGTTGAGGAGAGTTTCGTCGAGACGACGGCGTGGTGGCGATGATGATTTTCCACCGGCGCAGGGCTTCGCCTAAGCTCCGCAGCGGTATATTCGAGGTGTAGTTTGGTGGAAGGGGGCACCGCACACGGCTAAGGAACGATCTCAATGATCAACTTGTGTCTCATGGGGTGCCCTCTGCCCCTGTATATAAAGGAGGGAAAGGGAGGGGCTGGCCGGCCACCAAGGGCTGCGCCTGGGAGTCCTACTCCCACCGGGAGTAGGATTCCCCCCAATCCTAGTCCAACTAGGATTGGCCAAGTGGGAAGGAGAGAGGCGCCACCTTCTCCTAGTCCTAATAGGACTAGGGAAGGGGAAGGTGCGCCAGCACTTGGGCCCCTTTCCTCCTTTCCACTAAGGCCCATCAAGGCCCATTGACCCCCGGGAGGTTCCGTAACCCCGGTATCTCGGTAAAATTCCCAATTTCACCGGAGTGATTCCGAGTCAAACATAGGCTTCCAATATATCAATCTTTATGTCTCGACCATTTGAGACTCCTCGTCATGTCCGTGATCTCATCCGGGACTCGAACAACCTTGGTACATCAATATCATATAAACTCATAATAACCGCCATCAAAGCGTTAAGCGTGCGGACCCTACGGGTTCGAGAACTATGTAGACATGACCGAGACACCTCTCGGTCAATAACCAATAGCGGGACCTGGATGCCCATATTGGTTCCTACATATTCTACGAAGATCTTTATCGGTCGACCGCATAACAACATCGTTGTTCCTTTGTCATCGGTATGTTACTTGCCCGAGATTCGATCGTCGGTATCCAATACCTAGTTCAATCTCGTTCTTGGCAAGTCTCTTTTCTCGTTCCGTAATACATCATCTCACAACTAACACATTTAGTTGCAATGCTTGCAAGGCTTATGTGATGTGCATTACCGAGAGGGCCAGAGATACCTCTCCGACAATCGGAGTGACAAATCCTAATCTCGAAATATGCCAACCCAACATGTACCTTGGAGATACCTGTAATGTACCTTTATAATCACCCGATTACGTTGTGACGTTTGGTAGCACCCAAAGTGTTCCTCGGGCAAACGGAGTTGCATAATCTCATAGTCATAGGAACATGTATAAGTCATGAAGAAAAGCACTAGCAACAAACTATACGATCAGGTGCTATGCTAATGGAATGGGTCATGTCAATCAGATCATTCAACCAATGATGTGATCCCGTTAATCAAATAACAACTCCTTGTTCATGGTTAGGAAACATAACCATCTTTGATTAACGAGCTAGTCAAGTAGAGGCATACTAGTGACACTCTGTAGGTTTATGTATTCACACATGTATTATGTTTCCGGTTAATACAATTCTAGCATGAATAATAAACATTTATCATGATATAAGGAAATAAATAATAACATTATTATTGCCTCTAGGGCATATTTCCTTCAAAAACTCTATCTCTCCCCTCGTTCTCTCTCCATCTCACACGTGCACACACACAATCTCATGCCCAGCTAGCCAAGTATGATGGTCTCTCACTCAATTGTAGGCACACGCAGTCCCCCCTATATGTATATGACTAGCTAATCTTAGTATCCATCACAAACATGTGCATGGTCTATCTTGATTTCTCTCGGGGCATCTTTCTATCGCGCACGCACTCCCTCGATCTCCCACCCATATAGTCCCCTCACGATCTCGACGGGATCTCTCTATCACAAACACACCCTCTCTCCCTCCCCATGCGTCCATGCCATCCATGTGTCCCTCTCGACCTTTGTTCCTTGTTGGCCAGACCTCCGTTGCAAACAATCACACACTAGCTATCTTCATGTATATCCTCGCCTCGCTTTTCCATCTCGGAGATGCATGCGTGATATGTTCGCATAAGAAACGAAAAAACACACACTCTCCCTAATTTATTGTTTGTTGTCACTTTATCTTTCACACACATACTCTTTTTGCACACTTACTCATTCTCCTTCACACGCACTTGATCTGTCTCGACTGAGGCACTCTCCTCGGTCCATAGCATATAGATTTATTGAAAAGTAAAACATCACAAAGTTTGACCAGGTACGTGGAGAAAAAGAATTACATCTAGTACGGCAAACATATACCATTAGATTCATCATGAGATGTAGTTTTGTATGATGTATCTTTGGTATTGTAGATATAAATAACATTTGCGTAAACCTGATCAAAGTTTCCAAAGTTTGACTTCTAAAAAATTTACATGCACTGCATTATCAAGCGGATGGAATATCTCTTTCCCCCTCTCAGCTATCTGATGCACCAATCAGCCTTATCGGGGCTCCTCAATCTCTCTCAAACTTTATTGGCCAGTTTGGTTCGTGACCTAACCCTCATGCCTTGATGGCCGGTACTGCCTGGTGTGGACGTGAGATGTAAAATATTTCTGCCTGGCCAGGCTTGTGTGGTGTTGAAGTGTTTGGTTCATGCCTGGGCCAGGCAAAGCATCAACGTCCCATCAATGAATCCATGCATCAATTATTTAATGCTAATATCCATCCATATTGTTGTTAGCCTCGTGGCCACACTACCAGGCACGGCCAGGCATTCAAAATCGGTCGCCTGGGCCAGGCTACTTGCAGTGTCTTGTGTTCAGCCAGGCTAATTAAAGTGCAAGGGACCCAGGCCAGGCGGGCTTTCTTTTTCACAGGGTAGCAACCAAACAAGCGTGCATGAAATCCAGCCACAACCTCAGGCCAGGCAAAAGATGCTCAGGACACAAGCCAAACTGGCCTTATATCCCCCTGGTTCACACATACACATGTCTCACTCGCGCTATACATATAGACCCATCCAACACTCTCCGCCCTTGTTCTCTCTCCATGTGACACGCACCCCCCCCCCTAAGTACCACAATCCCTCACTCCATCATAGGCGCAAGCACTCCCCCCCTCCTAAGTATGATTATCTCTTACTAGCCATCAGGAACACATGTATTGTCTCCTTCCATCCATACATCTATCTCGGTATCTCTCGGGGCATCTTCTATCGCTCACACACCTTGTCACTCGATCTCCCACCCATGTAGTCCCATCACGATCTCCAGGGGATCTCTCTATGACAAACATACACTCTCTCCTCCCCATGTCTGCATTTTCTCCGTACGTCTCTCTCGACCTCTCTCCCTTGTTTGTTAGACCCCTCTTGGCCACGTGCTAGGGGTCTTGCTCTCTCGGTTCCAAACAACCACACACAATCTCCTCACCTTGCCTCTGTTGTCGAAGATGCATGTGTGATATGTTTGCATAAGACACGCACGCTTTTCTCTACTTTTATCGTGTGTTGTCCATGTATCTTTCACACACGCACACACACTTTTTTCACTCTCTCTCTCTCTCTCTCTCTCTCTCTAGTTAGGGACTCTGCCACGTCCATAAGCATATGGATGTTTTGAAAAGTCAAACCTCAGAAAAGTTTGACCAGGTATAGGTGGAGAAAAACATTTACATCTGGAACGATCATTAGATTCATCACAACATGTACTTACTTCATACTATCATTTATCTTTGGTATTGTAGATATAAGTAATTTCTTTATAAAGTTGGTCAAAGTTTCAAAAGTTTGACTTAAAAAAAATGTTGGAACTACATTATCGAACGGAGGGAGTAGCTCTTTCTCTCTCTCTCTCTGCTATCTCTCATGGGCCTCCCCTCTCACTCGAACTCTCTATACCGACGGATTATACGCTCACTGTGTCAGCGTATAGCTCCATAGATTGTTTAATTGACCGGTAAACCAATCCACATGCTGCCTTATCAGCTCGTGTTCTGTATCTTCGTGTGCTGGCCCATGTGACAGTGGGTGAAAATAAGTAAACTAGAGGCCCATCTGACACGCGGTGAAGTAAACAAAGTTGAAACCACTCGGGATAGCACCCCGCACACTAATAAATTGAGGGCGCATTGAGGACAAACTTCTTGCGTGCGAAGGACGCACTCGCGCACAATTCACCACTGCGCGACGGCATGCACAGAAGGACGCACTCGCGCAAACCCAGCACACAACACACACCAGCACACGTGTGCACCTGCGTCGCTGCCGATTGAGATGGACGGCGAGGCAGCCAACAAGCGGAGGCGGCTCGAGCCAAAACCGCATCCGGCGAGCCTGGTGTTGGGGAACGTTGCAGAAAATTAAAATTTTTCCTACGGTTTCACCAAGATCCATCTATGAGTTCATCTAAGCAACGAGTCATGGGAGAGAGATTGCATCTACATACCACTAGTAGATCGCGTGCGGAAGCGTTCAAGGGAACGGGGATGATGGAGTCGTACTCGCCGTGATTCAAATCACCGATGACCAAGTGCCGAACAGACAGCACCTCCGCGTTCAACACACGTACGGAACGGACGACGTCTCCTCCTTCTTGATCCAGCAAGGGGGAAGGAGAGGTTCAGGAAGAAGGCTTCAGCAGCAGCACGACGGCGTGATGATGGTGGAGAGGCAGTACTCCGACAGGGCTTCGCCAAGCACTCAACAGAGGAGGAGAGGTGTTGGGGAGGGGAGGGGCTGCGCCTTGGATGTCTGTTGCAGCCCTCCCCTCACCCCTCTATTTATAGGGGAAGGGGCAAGGGGGGCCGGCCCCTCTAGATGAGATCTAGAGGGGCGGCGGCCAGGAGGGCGCTGCCCCCAAGCAAAGGGGCGCCCCACTGGGGTCCCCCAACCCTAGGCGCATGGGCCCAAGGGGGGGGGCGCCTAGCCCTCCAGGGGCTGGTTCCCTGCCCCTTGTGGCCCATGAGGCCCTCCGAGAGGGGTGGCCCCTCCCGGTGGACCCCCAGAACCTCTCCGGTGGCCCCGGTACAATACCGATATGACCCCGAAACTTTCCGGTGTCCGTTTGACAACTTCCCATATATAAATGTTTACCTCCGGACCATTCCGGAACTCCTCGTGACGTCCAGGATCTCAACCGGGACTCCGAACAACATTCGGTAATCACATACAAGTCTTCCTAATAACCCTAGCGTCACCGAACCTTAAGTGTGTAGACCCTACGGGTTCGGGAGACATGCAGACATGACCGAGACGACTCTCCGGTCAATAACCAACAGCGGGATCTGGATACCCATGTTGGCTCCCACATGCTCCTCGATGATGTCATCAGATGAACCACAATGTCGAGGATTCAATCAATCCCGTATACTATTCCCTTTGTCAGACGGTATGTTACTTGCCCGAGATTCGATCGTCGGTATCCCAATACCTTGTTCAATCTCGTTACGGCAAGTCACTTTACTCGCACCGTAATGCATGATCCGTGACCGGACACTTGGTCATTTTGAGCTCGTTATGATGATGCACTACCGAGTGGGCCCGGTGATACCTCTCCGTAACACGGAGTGACAAATCCAGTCTCGATCCGTGTCAACCCAATGACACTTTCGGAGATACCTGTAGTGCACCTTTATAGTCACCCGCCACGTTGTGGCGTTTGGTACACCCAAAGCACTCCTACGGTATCCGGAGTTACACGATCTCATGGTCTAAGGAAGAGATACTTGACATTGGAAAAGCTCTAGCAAAACGAACTACACGATCTTGTGCTATGCTTAGGATTGGGTCTTGTCCATCACATCATTCTCCTAATGATGTGATCCCGTTATCAATGACATCCAATGTCCATAGTCAGGAAACCATGACTATCTATTGATCAACGAGCTAGTCAACTAGAGGCTCACTAGGGACATATTGTGGTCTATGTATTCACACGTGTATTACGATTTCCGGACAATACAATTATAGCATGAATAAAAGACAATTATCATGAACAAGGAAATATAATAATAATCCTTTTATTATTGCCTCTAGGGCATATTTCCAACACCTGGACTTCATCAGTAGCCTCCCCGATGACATGCTGCTCGTCATCATCGGCCTCCTCGCCCCGAAATCTGTCGTGCAGACCGCCCTGCTCTCCCGGCGGTGGCGCCCCCTCTGGCGCTGCGTCCCCCTGAACCTCACCGTCGACAGCTGCCTCTGCGACGGGGATTGCAAACGCATGGCCGCAGTCTCCAAGATCCTTTCATCGCACCCTGGGCCAGCCAGACGCCTTGACATCCGCACGTTCAGTACCAACTGAAAGGTCCAACCCAAGTTCGACGAGTGGTTCTTATCCCCCGCCCTAGATCAGCTCGAGGAGCTCAGCTTTGAAGCTGGACGATCTCGCTCTCTGCCGCCGTCCGTGCTCCGCCTTACGCCAACGCTGCGCCGCGCCAGCTTCAGCTCCTGCTATCTTCCCAGATTAATGCCGCGCCCGCCCTTCTTCTCCCTCAACTCAAGCAGCTCGACCTCTTCGACGTTGTCATCTCAAAGAAGGCTATGGAGCACCTGCTCCGCAGCTGTACTGCGCTCGAGTACCTTCGTATTGAGCAGATCCACGGGTTCATTAGCCTCCACATCGCGTCGACAAATCTCCGATGGATTTATGTGTCTTGCTGGCACCGCAACAAGACATCAATTGGGAAGAGATCACTCCAGCTGTTCCACGTTATGGTCATTGAGAATGCGCCTTTCCTTGAGAGATTGCTTGTATCGAACCTAGAAGGTCCAACAAAAATCAGGGTTATTGACGCGCCGAAATTGACAGCGTTGGTGTACTCGTCTGCCAAATTCTCCGAACTCTTTATTGGATCCGTAATCGTTCAGGTACATCACTCATCTTCTTCTCCGTCTTCTTGAAATTCACATTTTTAAATTTCTTCTTGGTGTATTTCGACCATCTTCGTAAAATGATTCCCACAAGCTTGACCCAGTCCATCTTACAGTGAAGATCTTAGCACTAAAATCTATCGGCCCCAATCTGGATCAATTTATTGGATTCCTTACATGCTTTTCGTGAACGGAGAAGCTACCCATCAAGGTGAAACTTCTTTCCTATAAGTAAATGGTAATCACAACGTAGCTCAATTTTTTCGTAATTTTCCCAAATTACAATGACAAGTGTAGTGTTCAAAACTGCATCTACGCACTGCACCGAAAGAAATGTTTTTAGTATTTTTTCTCACGTGATCACCTGCATCATTTTTATGTTGTACTACTATAGTAGCCTAGGCTAGTCATAGTGGAAAGTAACTTAGACTACTCCAGTAACTCTACGGTTACCCTAAGAGCAAGTACTACCTCCATCCTGGTTTACTCTTCCAATTTTGTAGTATCAAAATTTGACCATAGATTTAACTGAAAAAATGTTAATGCATGTCACGAAGAACTATATCATTGGATTCGTATTTGAACATAATTTCAAATGGTGTAATTTTTAGTGACATGCATTGGCATTTTCTTAGGTAAATCTATGGTCAAAATTTTATACTAAATATGAGGTAGTATTGTGTGGCACCTCGGCTCAGAGCGACCGGTTTACCCTGCATTGCCAGCCCAGAGATCATGTCTTCTGGCAACACACAACATATTGGTACGGAAAACAACCGCTTTATTGATGCTAGCGGAACAGAGTTTACATTGCAACAGCTGTCGAGGCCAAGCGGCACACTCGGTGCGGCTGAACAATATGTACATTATTTAGTGAACATAAAGGGGCCTCGATCCGAACAACTACGTGGCAGCGGAATAACGTCGTAGTGGAAGCTCCATATCACAGGGACACCGATGTGGACACGATCTAGACTCGAACAACGCTCCTTTCCAACGAGACTTTCCTGAAATCTGGCATGACACGCCAGGTCAGTACATTGAATGTACTTGCAAGCACACAACAGGCATAATCATAATAACAAACAATATCATGATAGTTAACCAATTATTATTAATGCAACACTATATGTCAACATGTTGTGATCATGCTCGAACGTCCCTCAGGACAACTTACCAATAGTGATCATCCTCGGATCACAAACACACCACCAACGTGGTATCATAAACACACCACCAACATGGTCTTTACCAAAATGACTCGTGATCCTTACGGTGATCACAACCACGACCAATATCTGGTCACAATTTCCTCGATGGCCTTTCTGCCATCCTCAACAATGCAAGGTTTACAGCTTAGTGTGCAATTTTTATAAATTGTTGACTCATGGTGGGACCTACTACGAGGTGTCCGTGACCATGGACTCGGCTATCGATAGATTACACACTCTGCAGAGGTAGCACACTGTACCCACACCACGGAACCCATGGCCTCGCACTCCCATTCGGGTGGACCAACGGCATTCCGACAAAACCCCTCCATTGCCACAACACTCTCCCGGCCACTCCGACGCAAATCCCCAATGGGCTGGTCCTGGGTGGCCCCGTGTCTACCAAAGACACCCCGACCACCATCATGGTCAAAACACTCCCACTCGGGGACACTCCCACTCAGGGACTCGGTACCATAATCTCATCAACGAGCACACAAGATTATGTCTGCTTACCGGGCCAGGGCAAGCACGACATAACCTTCCCTAGATGGAGGAACCGACCAGAGGCCGTGTCAATGGACCGAATCAAGGCCTTCCCATAAAAGCAAATGTGGTTGCACTGGAAAGAAACTCGATTCAGCGGCACCATGACCCAGTCAACGGTATATTCAAGTTGAGTTATATTCAGGTTCAACTTTAAACTAAAAATGACCGGTGTCATAGAGTGCCATGAAATGCAAAACAACACATGCATCATATAATGATAAAAATGACCGATGTCATCCATATACACACCAAGCATAAACATCAACAACTCACATTACTCTACTTGCTCAAAATGACTTCCCACTTAACCAAAATATTTTGCAACAAGTTTTATTAATTTCTTATGCAAGAAAGTAACTCCGATAACTTTTTCATATGCATAACAAAAAGATTTCACTATCAACAACTCTTAATTTCTTTATCACTAAGTTGGGTTCAAACATTCGTAAAACAAGTAATATGATTTAACAAGTATTTAACATAATATTTTCTAATTTTTTATCAATTTATGAAGGAAAAAACATAGCTAAAATAATTACTAACATGCATCACAAAATTATTTCTAACATCACCTCAAATAAATCTATTCTTGCTTTATCCACATAACAAGTTTCAACCATTCTGTAAATCAAGCATGACAACTTAACCAACATTTAACCGAATACAAATAACTCAATAATTATTTAAATGCAATGATTAATTATTTCATTCAAGTAAGAAAATTCACAAATATTGAAATGGCATCATGAAAATGTTGTTGTGGCTTGCCTTAGTGCAGATGAGGTTCACAAGCCTCCTGGTGATCCTCAAGACAAGCCTCACCTGTTAAAATAATTTTAAGAAAAAAAAGAAAATATAAAGAACTCTTCTGAAAATCACCAGAAATTCTAAACAGCTCAGAAAAAT
Organism: Aegilops longissima; assembly: GCA_021605205.1. Classification (NCBI taxonomy): domain Eukaryota; kingdom Viridiplantae; phylum Streptophyta; class Magnoliopsida; order Poales; family Poaceae; genus Aegilops; species Aegilops longissima. The sequence continues at coordinate 267,775,232 of CM038677.1, forward strand.
CACATCTTTGGTGAGCTGCTAGATTTGTTTTCAAAGAACACAATGCAAAAAGAGTCAATTCATTTGGACTTATGGTTAAAAAGTTATAACTGTTTGAAGTGTTCTGTAAATTCAAATGAATTTGAATAAAAAGAAATAGACTAGGGGGGATGACGTCGAAGGCGTAAAGCCCAGGGGCGCCACCACTCGTACCGCTTCGCGCGCGTACAGATTGGCTGACTAGCGGGCCTGTAACATCCCAAATTTCCTATTTGGAATGTTTTACAATTATAGCTAAGCATCTATGCATCCTGTTTGAATTTGAATGCCATTTGAAGTTTCAGAGGATTTTGGGTTTTGAATTTGAATTCAAACTTTGGCAAGTGGGAATCATTTCAAAAACTATGCCTGATAAATACTTGATCAAAAGTATGAGAGGAGTAAACATGACACTCCAAAAATATCAGAGTAAAACATTGCCAAAAGTTTTGGATTCAAATCTGAATTTTATTTGAATTTGAAAAAAAAGGGATTTTTATAAAGTTTGGATTTTGCCTTTGGAAAAATGTTCAAATGATAGGGAATATTCCTCTGATCATTTTGGTATATATATGTCCTATATAAAATATTTATAGTTTATGTTTTATCTCTGTTTTTGTTTTATTAAAAAAATAAATTTAAAAAAAATAGAAAACCACCCAGCGCCACCAGCCCCCAGCCCAGCCAGCGCTTGAAGCCACCAGCGCCAGCGCAGCCCAGCCGCCCACTGGCCACCGAGCAGCCCAAGACCGGCCTCACCTCGCCTCACCGAACCCACTTGGCACGGTCGCCCGCTTCGCCCGCACCCTCTCTCTCTCTCGCAAGCAGGCCCCACCCCTTCTTCAACCCCGCCCCACGCCACGCCCGCGTCGCCTCGATCGCGGATCCCATGAGATCCGGATGTCGATCTCCTCCCGATCGCCCCGATGCAAGGCCGAGGCCCCGCCTATATAAGCCGGGCCCCGCACCCCATTCCCCTTACCCCTCGCCGGAGCCCTCCTCTCTCTCTCACGCGTCGCCGAGCCCCCCTCCTCTCTCACGAGCTCACGGAGCCGAACCTCCCGCCGCCGCCGTTGCGTCGCCGCCGCCGCCCTACACCCTCCCGACCCCACCGACTTCACCAGACGCCTCCCGAGCTCGTCAAGACCCGCCGAGCCACTCCGCCGACCTCCCCGACGACCGGAGAGGCCTTTTCGTCGCCGCCGCCGCCGCCGCCGCCGAGCTCCGGTAAGTCGCCGGAGATTTCCCCCGTCGTCCGATCACCGATCTACGGTGTAGATTAGAACCCCGAAGGGTATGTTTTTATAAAAACCGCACCGTTCGTTCGGTTTAATTTTTAAGTTAGGGTTTATTTTTTTAGCCGCCCGACTAGTTTAACCCTAGGGCCCAATTAGCTATTTTACTTTCGGTCGTTAGTTAGGCCGTTTAGCCCTTTTTCTTTTATTTTCATTTTCTGTTTTAACAGAATAGTTCCTGTTTTGAAAAATTCATATCTTTTATTCTATTTAATATTTTTAGGTGATTTTTTTTGTTGGTTTGCAAATTTTCTATAGTTTCTGTAGAAAATATTATTAGCTATGTTAAAATTATTTTTAATTGCTTTATTTTAGTTTTAGTCAGAATAGTAAATCTGTTATAACATGAGCTAGGAAAATTATTTTGGATGATTCTTTTGTCCCAACTTTATTTTGACATTGCCAAACCATAGGAATTAATTTGGGTATTTTAGGATTAATAAAAAACAGTTTTAAACAGAATCTTGTTAATCCTAATTAATTAACTAGCTACTGTTTTCCTATTATTTTAATTAGTAAATAAATTTATTTTTAACATGTGATTGATTATTCTAGGATAGTTTCTGTCACTTATTAGGATGAACTTTTATTTATAATAAATAAAAGTTTTATTTTATTTTTCTTAATAGATATTGAATTAGGCCTAATAGGAGTTTCATAATAGGTTTTAAATTAATTCTTTTTGCTCCTAGTTGCTTAATGCATCCTTTTTCGTTAAGTTAACCTAAAACCATGATTAGGTTATGTTAGAAAATTATTTGTTATATAAAACTATTTTAGTTGTTGTTTGAAGTAGGAAAACTTTGAATGGGTTTTCTTTGAGTTTTCCTTTGAGTTTTGCTTGTTGGTTTTGGTGTGTTACTTTGTTATGCTATTGTGTTATGTGATCCTATGCTATATGCTTATTGTGATTATTGTTTGTCTCGGTAGAGTTTTGAGTCTAAGCTTGCTACTCTGAATCTTTAGCTTACGAGGATCATCAGCAAGGCAAGTTTTGATCATGTTATTTCCTATACCTATGTTTTTGTGCATTAGAATTTGTCACCACCCCACCATGCATGCAGTAGTTGAAATTTTGAAGTTATTAATCTTGAGTAGTATCATGTGGTAGGATGAACCAATCCCTTGTTACCATGACCCCGGACTAAGTAGTTTATTTTGCTATGCTCAGAGAGCGGGTTTTGGTTGAGAGAAATTCATAAGAAAGATGTGAGAGTCAATGATGATGACAACCCCATGAACTACAAGAATCAAGATGGACTTGAATTCACTCTTGGGTGGAGGGCGGTTGACGGGCACCTGGAGAACCCAGTGGTTGGCGGGATGCATGGAGAAGTGCCATGACATCTTGCGGAAAGCTTCACCCAGCCATGAAGAGACGGATGGATGCCCCATGACCGAAGCTTACATGCAGCCGCAAGCCATTATGGGCTCTGGCTGGGTCAACCCTAGTAGTGACGCTGGCTGGGCGGTACTACGAGATGTAGAAGAACGGTAGGATTGGATGGGTACGGCAGAGCAGAAGAACTCTTTGGAAGACCTGTTTCATTCGTCCGTCTTCAAACACCATGAAGTGCGAAGACTTAAAAGGAGGGAATGATTCTTGCGGGAAAAGTGCGCAAACCTCTGCAGAGTTAAAGATCTAATGGATTAGCCGTGTCCCCGGTTACGGACAATTTGAGCCTCTGGAACTTGGAAGTATTCAGAAATCTCAACACTAAAACTAATGAATTAATTTGAGTGGTTTATGACTTAATAATTTGGGAATGAGATATTGGTTGCCGGAACCATCTCAATAACTACCAACAATTTGTAGTAATTTTTGCAAGCAAGTCCACTGTAGTAGGAGAAAATTGGCTTTTCGCAAAATGATGAAACTTAGAGCTCCACAGCCAAAATGCATATAGTGTTAGTAACTTTATTATTGTTATTCTTCATGACTTGCCAGCTTATTCAAAAAGCTGACCTACATGGCTGCAACGTCTTATGTTGCAGAGGTATATTCGATCAGAGTGAGGCTACGCTCGCGCTTGGCGATTGCCCTTGGAGTCGGATGGACTCGCTTTATCTTCTACGCTTCCGCAGCATTAGTAGTTTATTTCTCATGAGTTGGCCTTGAGCGAATTTATTCCCTTGTAATAAAGACTCTATATGAGAATCGTGTAATAAAATTCAGGTGTGATTGAACTTTGATTACTTTATCGATGTCTTGTGAGTACCAAAGCATGATCTTGGGATGGTATGCATACGTAGATTTGACCGATTTTGGGTCAGGTCGCTACAGAGATGGTATCAGAGCACAAGCTGACCGTAGGATCGTAACCCTAGGATCGGAAAGCCATAGGAAGAGACCATTTACTTTATATCCTTATCATTCCATAATTCTCCCCTGTTCATTTCTAACTCTTCTCCGATTTTCAACATTCTAGATGGCCGTCGAGTTCACCCCAGTTTTGCTACCGGAGTTTTGCCAGCCCGACGAGACGATGCCCTTCGGCAGGAAGCTGGTCCAGATGGTGAAGAAGCTGAAGATTGCTCTACCCTCGATCACCGGGAAGCCAACCAATGCACTTCCGACGGACACCCGCTATCGGATTAAAGTGCATATCCCAGGGAGAACCTTCGGAGGACACACGGAGCCTATTGACTTTGAGTTCACCGACTTCAACTGGATCATCGGAAGGGACATGGCGATCTATCGAGCACTTGGACATCTCCGAGAGGAGTACAGGGCCGAGCTCGATCCCTCAGACCTCGCCATGGTTTCTCGAAGAGCAAGGAACGGAGATATCATCCGTACCGTCGAGGACGACTCCATTCTCTATTACATCCAGGACTTGGAGTGTCTCCTCAGGAAACGGGAGATTCAGACTCGCCGTAACTTGAAGGCACATAGGAGACTTTTGTTCCGTGAACTGGAACTGGAGGAGAAGGCACGCGCAGACTTCCTTGGCCATGAGGAAGAAATCGCGGACTTCATGGAGACAGTCGACGACCTGAAGATGAAGCTTGCCGTGATAGAGGAAAAGATGGACTTGGGAGAGGACCTTTATCCGAGTGGAGACAATGGACCTCCCGTGAGTAATGATCAGGATTATGAAGGGAGTTCCACTGAAGGAAGCCGCAAGAGGAGGCGCCACAACAAGAGGACATCACACCAGAGGACGCAAGGATTATTGATGAAGACCTTTTAGTCGACCACCATATTATTTTTACTTTTTCGTCGATCAGTTAGGTCGTTATTTTCGATTAGTCATGAGCTTTTGTAATCGAGATTGAACCATGTTTGAGTGGAATGAATAAATGATTGGTGTGTTTAGGATTGTGCATTCATATGGGTAGTGTTATTTCTCATAGACCATTGTTCTATTCTAATTTCCTCATCCACTCCAAAACACCAGATGCCTCCGAGACGTGACACCGGTTTTCCGCCAGAGCTCACCCAGCTGCTCCAGCAGCAGAATGCCCTTATGCAGCTTCTCATCCAGAATCAGAACAACAACACCAACAATCCACCGCCACCACCCCCTGTGGACAACTTGACTCGATTCCTGAGGCTGAATCCGCCAGTGTTCTCTAGTAGCACTGAGCCGATTGTGGCTGATGATTGGCTCCGCAAAGTCGGAAGAGAGCTAATCACTGGTGGATGCACTGATGCAGAGAAGGTGCGCTTTGCCGCGCATCAACTTGATGGACCTGCAGCTTCTTGGTGGGAGAACTACACCGCCACTTATCCCATCGGTGCCATCACGTGGGATCAATTCCAGCAGGCCTTCCGCACCGCTCATGTTTCAGCTGGAGCCATGAGTCTGAAGAAGCGTGAGTTCCGCAACTTACGCCAGGGGAACCGTACTGTGGCGCAGTACGTGGATGAGTTCAGCAAGCTAGCTCGCTATGCCCCGGATGATGTGGCCACAGATGCCGCGAAACAGGAGAAGTTTCTCGAGGGACTCAACGATGAGGTGAGTATGCAGCTTATTGTGGCTACCTTCAACAACTACCAGGAGCTGGTAGATAAGGCCACCATACTTGAAGGCAAGCAGCAGCAGATTGAAAGCCGCAAGCGGAAGTACAGCCAGGGGAAGCACAACTCAGGAGCTCAGCAGAAGCCCCATTTTGCACCATACTCAGGAGGGCACACCCATCATAACCATGGAGGCCATAACCATGGAGGAAATGGGAACAACCGCAGCCAGGACAACAAGTCAGGCCATGGCAATGGCAATGGAAGCGGTAATGGCAATCAGCACCGTTCGCCCGGCTCGAAGGATCTGAGCCACATCACCGCTTCAAGTGCCGGAAGACGGGGCACTATGCCACCGACTGCCCAGAGGCCAAGCGGAGGAATGGAAACGGCAATGGAGGCTCAGCGAAGAAGCCCAATCCGTTCCCTCGTGCTCGGGTGAACCACATTGGCGTGGAGGACGTCTATGATCAGCCGGATAATCGTGGTTGGTAAGTTTTATTGAATTCACGTTCAGTTTTGGTACTCTTTGATTACGGTGCAACGCATTCATTCATATCAAGGGTAGTTGTGGAAAAGTACGGGTTGCCCACTAAAACCCTTAGAAGCCCCCTTGGCGTCGGTTCGCAGGAGGAGAAATGATGGCGAGCTTAGGCTGTCATGCAACCCTCAACATCGGGAACCATAAATTTCCGCAGACCTCATAGTGTTGGAAACCCAGACCTTGGATGTAATCCTAGGCATGGATTGGTTGACGAAGTTTGAAGGAAACATAGATCGTGCTCAGAAGTCTATTCTCGCTCACCACCCGGAGCGTAAGAGGAACAAGTATGTAGCCAGCACAGCCGGATGAAGAATCAGTGCATTCCCTCACGGGAGTTGTTCAGAGGAAGTGCCAGTGGTGCAAGATTTTCCGATGTGTTTCCGGAGGAATTACCAGAATGCCACGGACGGGGACATTGAGTTTCGATTGAGTTATTGCGGCACAGCCCCAATATCCAAGAGACCTTATTGGATGCCACCGAATGAGTTGAAAGAGATCAAGGATCAAATTAATGAGTTATTGGAGAAAGGATATATTCGGCCAAGCTCATCACCTTGGGGAGCCCCAGTTCTTTTGGTAGAGAAGAAAGATGGAAGCTTGAGGATGGTTGTGGATTATCGTGCGTTGAACGAAGTAACCATCAAGAACAAGTACCCTCTGCCGATGATTAATGACTTGTTTGATCAGCTAGTTGGAGCCAAGGTATTCTCTAAGATCGATCTTGATCGTGGTATCATCGATTGAAGATCCGTGAAAAGGATATACCCAAAACAACATTCACTACCGGTATGGTTTATATGAGTATATCGTCATGTCATTTGATTGACTAATGCTCCCGCATACTTCATGAATTTGATGAACAAGGTGTTTATGGAATATCTGGACAAGTTTGTCGTGGTGTTCATCGATGATATATTGATTTTCTCCAAGAGCGAGGAAGAGCATAAGGAACATTTGCGTCTAGTTCGAGAAACTTCGAGAACATCAGTTGTATGCCAAGTTCAGCAAATGTGAATTTTGGTGAAGGAAGTTGGATTCCTCGGACATGTTATTTCAGGAGAAGGAATAGCAGTTGATCCCGCCAAGGTTGAATCGTCACCGATTGGCGATCACCCACCTCGATCAAGGAGATCCGTAGTTTTCTCGGACTCGCAGGATATTATCGGAGGTTTATTGAGAACTTCTCAAAGATTGCCAAGCCCATGACTGAGCTGTTGAAGAAGGAAGCCAAGTATGTTTGGACCGAGGAATGTGAAGCCAGTTTTCAGGAATTGAAGAAACGGTTGGTTACAGCCCCAGTGTTGATTTTGCCGGACATACACAAGGAATACCAGGTTTACTGTGACGCTTCTCGTCAAGGACTCGGAGGAGTACTAATGCAGGAAGGTAAAGTTGTAGCTTATGCCTCCAGACAGCTACGACCTCACGAGATGAATTATGCCACACATGATTTGGAGTTAGCAGCCGTAGTGCATGCACTCAAGACCTGGAGACATTTCCTCATCGGAAACCGTTGTGATGTCTACACAGATCACAAGAGCTTGAAGTACATTTTCACGCAGAAAGAGTTGAACCTCAGGCAGAGGAGATGGCTAGAGTTGATAAAGGACTATGACATGAGATTGCATTACCACCCAGGTAAAGCTAATGTTGTAGAAGATGCTTTGAGCCGTAAGAGTTATGTGAATACTCTGACAGCAGGAGGATTACCCCAGGAGTTAGTCGATGACCTCAGAGATCTCCGACTGGAGATAGTACCAAGAGGATTTGTTGCAACTCTGGAAGTTCAGTCCACTTTGGACGAAAGGATTCGTGAAGCCCAGAAGTCGGACAAGGAAATTGATGAGATAAAGAAAAAGATGAATGAAGGAAAAGCTAAAGGATTTCGTAAGGATGAACACGGAACTATATGGTTCGAGGATCGTATTTATGTGCCCAATGATCCCGAACTCAGGAAGCTAATTCTTCAGGAGGCTCATGATTTACCGTACTCGATTCACCCCGGCAACACCAAGATGTACCTGGATTTGAAGGAAAGTTTCTGGTGGACAGGTATGAAGAAGGATATTGCCGAGTACGTAGCCGTATGCGATGTTTGTCAACGGGTAAAGGCAGAACATCAGAAGCCAGCAGGTTACTTCAACCTTTGCCGATTCCCGATTGGAAATGGGAGAAACTTGGAATGGATTTCATCACAGGATTACCCAGACCCGTTCAGGTTATGATTCCATCCGGGTAGTGGTTGATCGTTTGACCAAGGTAGCTCACTTCATTCCGTGAAGACTACCTATACCAGTGCTAAGTTGGCCAAGATATACATGACCAGGATCGATGTCCGCATGGAGTTCCGAGGAAAATCGTGTCGATAGAGGAACACAGTTTACCTCAAAGTTTTGGAAGCAATTGCATGAAACTTTGGGTACGAGGCTGGAATTCAAGACAACTTTTCATCCATGAGCAGATGGATGACCGAGAGAGTCAATCAGATTACGGAGGACATGTTGAGAGCTTGTGTGCTAGACTATGGGTCTAGCTGGGATGATAATTTGCCGACGCAGAGTTCTCATACAACAACAGTTATCAATCCATCGAAGATGGCCCTTTCAAGCTCTATACGGAAGGAGGTGCGAACACCATTGCTGTGGGATAGTGTTGGAGATCGATCACTTTTCGGTTCCGACCTTATCAGGATTCAAGAGAAAGTCAAGCTGATTCGAGACAGGCTCAAGATAGCACAGTCGAGACAGAAGAGTTATGCCGACAGTAAGCGCAAGGAAGTGACTTACGAAGCGGGAGACCGAGCATATCTTCGTGTGTCTCCACTCCGTGGAATCAAGAGGTTTGGTGTCAAAGGAAAGTTAGCACCCCGATTCATTGGCCCCTACAAAATCCTCGAACATCGTGGAGAAGTTGCTTACAAGTTGGAATTGCCGGAAGGATTGTCCGGAGTTCATGATGTCTTCCATGTTTCTCAGCTGAAGAAGTGTCATGCCGACATGGCCGATGTTCCGTTGAGAGATACAGTGCCCCTAGAGGCCATACAGCTTGACAGTGATCTGACTTATAAGGAGAAACCCGTCCGAATTCTCGAGACTGCGAGCAGAGTCACCCGCAGCAAAGTCATCAAGTTTTGCAAGGTGTTGTGGAGTCACCACACCGAGGAAGAAGCCACCTGGGAGCGCGAAGAAGACCTTCTTCGAGACCACCCGCACCTATTTGCTAGCCAACACGAATCTCGAGGGCGAGATTCATCTTAAGGTGGGTAGGTTTGTAACATCCCAAATTTCCTATTTGGAATGTTTTACAATTATAGCTAAGCATCTATGCATCCTGTTTGAATTTGAATGCCATTTGACGTTTCAGAGGATTTTGGGTTTTGAATTTGAATTCAAACTTTGGCAAGTGGGAATCATTTCAAAAACTATGCCTGATAAATACTTGATCAAAAGTATGAGAGGAGTAAACATGACACTCCAAAAATATCAGAGGAAAACATTGCCAAAAGTTTTGGATTCAAATCTGAATTTTATTTGAATTTGAAAAAAAAGGGATTTTTATAAAGTTTGGATTTTGCCTTTGGAAAAATGTTCAAATGATAGGGAATATTCCCCTGATCATTTTGGTATATATATGTCCTATATAAAATATTTATAGTTTATGTTTTATCTCTGTTTTTGTTTTATTAAAAAATTTTAAAAAATAGAAAAAATCCCCAGCGCCACCAGCCCCCTGCCCAGCCAGTGCCTGAAGCCACCAGCGCCAGGCGCAGCCCAGCGGCCCACCTGGCCAGCCGAGCCGGCCCAGCACCGGCCTCACCTCGCCCCCGCGCCGAACCCACTTCGCGCGATCGCCGCTTCGCCCCCGCCCCTCTCTCTCTCTCGCAAGCAGGCCCCACCCCTTCTTCAACCCCCGCCCCACGCCACGCCACGCATCGATCGCGGATCTCATGAGATCCGGATGTCGATCTCCTCCCGATCGCCCCCCGATGCAAGGCCGAGGCCCCCGCCTATATAAGCCGGGCCCCCGCACCCCATTCCCCCCCTTACCCCCTCGCCGGAGCCCCTCCTCTCTCTCTCACGCGTCACCGGAGCCCCCCCTCCTCTCTCACGAGCTCACCGGAGCCCGAACCTCCCGCCGCCGCCGTTTCCGTCGCCGCCGTCGCCCTACACCCTCCCGACCCCCACCGACTTCACCAGACGCCTCCCCGAGCTCGTCCGCACCCGCCGAGCCACTCCGCCGACCTCCCCGACGACCGGAGAGGCCAGCGCACTCGTCGCCGCCGCCGCCGCCAGCGCACTCGTTTCCTATTATTTTAATTAGTAAATAAATTTATTTTTAACATGTGATTGATTATTCTAGGATAGTTTCTGTCACTTATTAGGATGAACTTTTATTTATAATAAATAAAAGTTTTATTTTATTTTTCTTAATAGATATTGAATTAGGCCTAATAGGAGTTTCATAATAGGTTTTAAATTAATTCTTTTTGCTCCTAGTTGCTTAATGCATCCTTTTCGGTTAAGTTAACCTAAAACCATGATTAGGTTATGTTAGAAAATTATTTGTTATATAAAACTATTTTAGTTGTTGTTTGAAGTAGGAAAACTTTGAATGGGTTTTTCTTTGAGTTTTTCCTTTGAGTTTTGCTTGTTGGTTTTGGTGTGTTACTTTGTTATGCTATTGTGTTATGTGATCCTATGCTATATGCTTATTGTGATTATTGTTTGTCTCGGTAGAGTTTCCGGAGTGCGAAGCTTGCTACTACGAATCTTTAGCTTACGAGGATCATCAGCAAGGCAAGTTTTGATCATGTTATTTCCTATACCTATGTTTTTATGCATTAGAATTTGTCACCACCCCACCATGCATGCAGTAGTTGAAATTTTGAAGTTATTAATCTTGAGTAGTATCATGTGGTAGGATGAACCAATCCCCTTGTTACCATGACCCCGGGACGAAGTAGTTTATTTTGCTATGCTCGTAGACGGGTTTTGGTTGAGAGAAATTCATAAGAAAGATGTGAGAGTCAATGATGATGACAACCCCATGAACTACAAGAATCAAGATGGACTTCGGAATTCACTACTGGGTGGAGGCGGTTGACGGGCACCTGGAGAACCCGGTGGTTGGCGGGATGCATGGAGAAGTGCCATGACATCTTGCGGAAAGCTTCACCCAGCCACGAAGAGACGGATGGATGCCCCATGACCGGAAGCTTACTGTGCAGCCGCAAGCCATTATGGGCTCTGGCTGGGTCAACCCTAGTAGTGACGCTGGCTGGGCGGTACTACGAGATCTAGAAGAACGGTAGGATTGGATGGGTACGGCAGTAGCCGAAGAACTCTTTGGAAGACCTGTTTCATTCGTCCGTCTTCAAACACCATGAAGTGCGAAGACATAAAAGGAGGGAATGATTCTTGCGGAAAAGTCATAAACCTCTGCAGAGTTAAAGATCTAATCGATTAGCCGTGTCCCGATTACGGACAATTTGAGCCTCTGGAACTTGGAAGTATTCGAAATCTCAACACTAAAACTAATGAATTAATTTGAGGGGTTTATGACTTAATAATTTGGGAATGAGATATTGGTTGGCGGAACCATCTCAATAACTACCAACAATTTGTAGTAATTTTTGCAAGCAAGTCCACTGTAGTAGGAGAAAATTGGCTTTTCGCAAAATGATGAAACTTAGAGCTCCACAGCCAAAATGCATATAGTGTTAGTAACTTTATTATTGTTATTCTTCATGACTTGCCAGCTTAATCAAAAAGCTGACCAACATGGCTGCAACGTCTTATGTTGCAGGTATATTCGATCGAGTGAGGCTACGCTCCGCGCTTGGCGATTGCCCTTTGGAGTCGGATGGACTCGCTTTATCTTCTACGCTTCCGCAGCATTAGTAGTTTATTTCTCATGAGTTGGCCTTGAGCCGAATTTATTCCCTTGTAATAAAGACTCTATATGAGAATCGTGTAATAAAATTCAGGTGTGATTGAACTTTGATTACTTTATCGATGTACTGTGAGTACCAGCATGATCTTGGGATGGTACAGACACAGAGATTTGACCGATTTTGGGTCAGTTCGCTACAGGGCCCCGCTAGTCAGTTGAGGGAAGAGGGAGAGATAAACAGAGACGACCGCGGCTTCGCCGGAGCTCTCACCGGCGACGAGGGCTCCTTGGCCAAAACGAGAGGGAGGGATTGAGAGAGGGGAAGACGGCGCACCTGCCCGTACCCGTAGCGTGGCTAGGGTGGTCGGAAGGCGTCGGAATCTAGCTCGCAAGCGGAGGCAGAACGAGGGGGTCATCGGAGTTGAGGAAGACGACGAGCAGAGGCCACTCCAGAGGCTCCAAGCGGGCGAGACGGCCTCACCGCAAAGAGGCGGAGGCCCTCGAGGGGTCGCCCAGGCCTGGGAGGGGCTGGAGCTACTGCAGTGACCAGATGGGATCGCCGGCGAGCTCAAGCTCGGGGACGGCGGCCCGAGGCCTGCCCGGCCGGGCTACGGCTTCCTACTCAATCGTGGAGTGTGTGTGAGTGCTGGATGATGCTCGAGGAGGCTGGGGGGCTCTATTTATAGGCGAGCGGCGAGGATGCTTCAGGCTCTGCCGGTGGACACCTGTCCACGACGCCCAGCGACGAGCGGCGTCAGTGAGAGGGGGAGAAGGCGCCGGAGGTCACGCGACCACTGTGGGCGAGCGGAGACGAGCACAGGATCAAGAGGGTGGCGACGAGCACAGTGCGCTCCGCACTGTTGGGCTGGCCGGACCTTGCCCATGCTCGCTGCAGCGAGCTCCGGCGTCGGCGAGTGCCAGGGAGGAGTTAAGGGTGTCGAGACGATGATGGTGGCGATTTTTGGCAAGGTTGGGCAGTCGCGGAAGCGAGCACGCGAGCAACGGAGTCTCGGGCGCGTCGCTGAGCGCGTCGGCCGCATGCCAGCATGCCTGGACGAACGCGGTCACCGTGTGAACTATGACATCAGGTCGATCTAAGCATAAACTCGATGTCTGGCGTGTTGTTCGTGTTAGTTTTGAGTGTTACCACGATTTGGTTTGGATCCAGGTGTAGTAGAGAAGTTTTCACCCACCAAGTAAGTTTCTGGCCAGTAACTTTGTGATGTTACTGTGGTCAAATGGTTGGGAGTTTGAAGCTGTGCTTTGGAGGCTAGATTAGAGTTACTAAGGTAAATAAGCACAAGAAAGTTCAGGTCAAATGGAGCAAGTAAAATGGTAGTTGTTGTAGAAACCACCATTTCTGTCCAGAACAGAAAAGATTTTCTGTAGCAAAAATATTCCAAAAAGTGATGAAATACTTTTGCTCAGGGAGGTTCCCTAGGGTTCCTAGAATATTTTTGAATTATCTCAGAATTTTCTGAGCCATAAAAATTGGGGTTGCTTTGAAGCAAACAGATTTGGCTTAGGGTTTTTGACGGAAAAAGAATATTTTTCATTTAAGAAAAATATTCCAAAGATTATTTTCGGGTGGATCAGAAGTGAAATGATGATTTGGGAGAGAAGTGAAGCACTTGGGTGAAAGCCAAGGATGCCCAAGTGTTTAAGTCCAAATGAAAATATTCAAGAACTCCAAGTTTCAAAAAAATTCAAATGAAAAATCAAGCAATTAAGAGAGGGCAAAAACCAGGCTATCACAAACCTCCCCTACTTAGAATGAATCTCGTCCTTGAGATTTGGTTGCTTGGGAAAACCACTCTGGATACTGATCCTTAAGGAATTCTTCCTGCTCCCAAGTTGCTTCTGACTCTGTGTGATACTCCCACTGAATGTTGTAAAATTTTCTGACTTTGCTGCAAGTGACCCTTTCCATCTGATCCAAAATTTTGAATGGTCTTTCTTCATAAGCTCTTGCCAATTCTATCTCAGCCATTGCAGTACTTTTCTCAGGCGGGGACATGCATCGTCTCAATTGCGAAACATGGAACACGTTGTGTATGTCTGCCAATTCTGGGGGTAGTTTCAGTTGATATGCAACCGTACCCACTCAAGACATAATCGGGAATGGACCAGTGAATCTGGGTGCCAGCTTTCCACGAGTCTGAAATCTCTTAACTCCTTTCATAGGAGTGACTTGAAGGCATACGCGTTCTCCGGGTTCAAAACTGACCTGCCGATGCTTTGCATCATTGAGGGAGTCCTGGACTAGGGGGTGTCCGGATAGCCAGACTATCGTCACGGCCGGACTCCAAGATTATGAAGATACAAGATTGAAGACTTCGTCCCGTGTCCGGATGGGACTTTCCTTGACGTGGAAGGCAAGCTTGGCGATACGGATATGTGGATCTCCTACCATTGTAACCGACTCTGTGTAACCCTAACTTATCCGGTGTCTATATAAACCGGAGGGTTTTAGTCCATAGGACGAACAACAATCATACCATAGGCTAGCTTCTAGGGTTTAGCCTCCTTGATCTCGTGGTAGATCTACTCTTGTACTACCATATCATCAATATTAATCAAGCAGGAGTAGGGTATTACCTCCATCAAGAGGGCCCGAACCTGGGTAAAAACATCATGTCCCTTGTCTCCTGTTACCATCCACCTAGACGCACAGTTCGGGACCCCCTACCCGAGATCCGCCGGTTTTGACACCGACATTGGTGCTTTCATTGAGAGTTCCTCTGTGTCGTCACAGATAGGCCCGATGGCTCCTTCGATCATCAACAACGACGCGGTCCAGGTGAGACTTTTCTCCTGGACAGATCTTCAGATTCGGGCGGCTTTGCTGCGGGCAATTCGCAGCCATCTGGAGCAGATTGAAAGCTACGCCCTTGGCCATCAGGTCAGATTTGGAAGTTTGAACTATACGACCGATATCCGCGGAGACTTGATCTTCGACGGGTTCGAGCCGCGGCCAAGCGCGCCGCACTGTTTCGATGGGCATGATTTAGCTCTGCAGGCGAACAAAGGCCTCGAGGCCGCACCAAGATCCGCCCGATCCTTAATCCGAGCGGATTCTAATCGAGGAGGAGTGGTTGGACATCACGGGGCTACAATCCCCACGGCGATTGAGCCAAACTCCATCCCTGTCGCTTGCGAAGACCTCGACTGTGGTGTCGACTCCTCTCCGGACTCCGAACCCCGCTACCGCCAATCGAATCCGATTACGCGGTCATGGAGTTCACTGCGCATGACATCTTTCAGCACTCGCCCTTTGTCGACATCCTGAATTCACTAAAGTCTCTCTCTTTATCGAGAGCCCTGGCGGACTACGGATTGGAAGGTTGGGATGCAGACGACGAAGAAATTCAACGCCCACCCACCACCCACTTTGTAGCCACCGCCGATGATCTAACCGACATGATAGACTACGACTCCGAAGACATCGACGGTATGGACGACGATGCCGGAGACGACCAAGACCCAGCGCCTATAGGGCACTGGAAGGCCACCTCGTCATTTGACATATATATGGTGGACATCCCAAAAGATGGGAACGGCGATGGAACAACGGAGGTGACCCCTCCAAGAAACAACCGAAGCGCCGACGTCAGTGGCGCCGCTCTAAATCCCGCCACAATAAAAATGGTGATTCCGGCACGGGAGATAATAACACCTCGGACAATGCCGAAGAGAACCCCCTCTAGTAGGACTCAGCGCAGGAGGAGGGAGAAGCAAGCCCGCACGACAGTGCGGCAGAAAGAGAGGTTGACGACGATAATTATGCGCCTCCCTACAAAGATGAGGCAAGCCTCGACGACGATGAATTTGTCTAGCCTGAGGATCCCGCCGAACAGGAGCGTTTCAAACGCAGGCTTATAGCCACGGCAAGCAGCCTCAAGAAAAAGCAACAACAGCTTAGAGCTGATCAAGACCTGCTAGCTGACAGATGGACTGAAGTCCTTGCAGCCGAAGAGCATGAACTCGAACGCCCCTCCAAAAGCTACCCCAAACGCAGGCCGTTGCCTCGACTAGAGGAGGAAGCACCCAGGTCACCAGCGCATGACATGGCAAACCGGCCACCCCATGGCCGCGACAGAGAAGCCTCTCGGCCCTCCGCTCAAGCCATACCCTGACGCCACTCAAAAAGTACCAAGGCACGGGAAAACGCGCGGACTTGCGAGATATATTAGAGGATAAGGCAAAACATACAAGATCGATCCACGGATCGCGTGGGCGCCCAGCAATGCGGATGATTACCGTCGCGCGGATACAGCAAACCCGCCGGCGAACACATGAGACAAAGCTCATATGAGCTACGCCGTGATATAGCCCAATATAGAGGCGCCAAGACACCCACTATGCTTCACATGATGAAGTAATGGATCAGCAAATCGAGGGCTTTAAACCCGTAAACATCGAATCATACGATGGTACCACAGATCCTGCGGTCTGGATCGAGGATTATCTCCTCCATATCCACATGGCCCGCGGTGATGATCTACATGCCATCAAATACCTCCCACTCAAGCCTAAAGGACCAGCTCGACATTGGCTCAATAGCTTGCCAGCAGAATCAATTGGTTGTTGGGAGGACCTGGAAGCCGCATTCCTTGACAACTTCCAGGGCACATATGTGCGACAACCACACGCCGATGACCTTAGCCACATAATTCAGCAGCCAGAAGAATCGGCCAGACAATTCTAGACTCGGTTCCTAACAAAGAAAAATCAAATTGTTGACTGTCCGGATGCAGAGGCCCTTGCAGCCTTCAAACATAACATCCGCGACGAGTGGCTTGCCCGGCACCTAGGATAGGAAAAGCCGAAATCTATGGCAGCCCTCACAACCCTCATGACTCGCTTTTGTGCGGGAGAGGACAGCTGGCTAGCTCGAAGCAACAACTTGGCCAAACATTCTGATAGTCGGGATACCAAGGATAGCAATGGCAGGCCGCGTCGCAACAAGAACAAGCGCCGCATTAACGGTGATAATACTGAAGATACGGCCGTCAATGCCGGATTCAGAGGCTCTAAACCGGGTCAGCGGAAGAAGCCATTCAAAAGAAATACCCAAGGCCCGTCCAACTTGGACCGAATACTCGATCGCTTGTGCCAGATACATGGCACCCCCGAAAAACCAGCCAATCACACCAACAGGGATTGTTGGGTGTTCAAGCAGGCAGGCAAGCTAAGTGCTGAACTCAATGACAAGGGGCTGCATAGCAATGACGAGGAAGGGCCCTGGCCGCCGAACAATAGAGGACAGAAAGGTTTTCCCACACAAGTGCGGATGGTGAACATGATATACGCAACCCACATACCCAAAAGGGAGCGGAAGCATGCACTACGGACGATATGCGATGGAGCCATCGCCCCAAAGTTCAACCCATGGTCTTCCTGCCCGATCACCTTCGATCGAAGGGACCACCCCACTAGTATCCGTCACGGCGGCCGCCGCATTGGTTCTGACCCAATTATTGACGGATTTCACCTTACCGCACTCGATGGACGGCGGTAGCAGCCTGAACTGCTTTATCGGGATACAGCATCGCAAAATGGGCATAGACCCTCAAGGATTAAACCTACAAAGACGACCTTTAAAGGCGCCATACCGGTGTTGAGGCCAATTGTACAGGCTCACCACACTCGAAGTGGTCTTTGGATCTCCGGATAACTTCCGGCGAAGAGTTAATCTTCGACATCGCCCCATTCCACAGCGGCTATCATGCACTGCCGGATGAACTGCATTTGCAAAGTTCAATGCGGTGCCGCACTACGCATACCTCAAGCTCAAGATGCCAGGCCCTCGAGGAGTAATCACGGTCAATGGAAACATCGAACGCTCTCTCCGAACGGAGGAGCATACGGCGGCCCTCGCGGCGGAGGTGCAAAGCAGCCTCTCACGGCAATTCTCGAGTCCGGCCACTAAGCGTCCGGACATCGCCAAGCGCGCCCGGAGTAACCTGCAATAAGACCACCTGGCACGATTCAAGCACGAGTAGCAATCCGGCCCCAACCCCAGCCCTCACGAAATTGTGAAGCTAGTATTACGCGTACATAATTACGCTCTGGAGATACCATGGGCATATGGGGAGGGGCAAGACAACGGCACGCCAAGAACGTGGCTCGACCACACCAGGGGCTCCCGTTGGGGTCATTTCCTTTTTCTTTCTTCTTCCTTTTTCTTTACTTTCAGGACTCCGTCTTTGAGAAGTCCTGTCCGGCACTTGAATCGCCGAACTCACGATGCAACAGCCAGGGAAGCGGAAAGCCACGTCAAGTGTTCAGGTTGTCTCTATTACGAGCATTATAACTATTTTGCATATCATCCAATAGCTTACCCCTGGAGGGGGACATGTTAGATAGTCCCATTCCTTGCTTATCACACTATTTGTATCATCCTGCTTCCATTGCAGTACCTTTATGAATAAACAATACATAGCTTTTGCTTATTATTACTCTACTTCCTTTATATATACATATGTTCATTTCACGACATGTTGCAGCAGTACACTTTGGTACGGCCAATACACCAGGGCTTAAGTATCCCAAAATTATGGTGTGATAAGTCCGACACTTTCACAAGTCGGCACCCGAACTTATAGCATTATATGAATTGGCTCGAATCATGTTTTGGGTCAATAGTTGGGTTTGCCCTGCCCCGTGTTTTGGTACCTTACGCCCGCTATATCGCTAAGGTAGCACCGGAGAACCATCGTGATTGTGCCCAGCTTATGATGGGTCGAGCACCTCGGTGGAGAAAGC
The DNA here is from genome assembly GCA_021605205.1 of Aegilops longissima. Taxonomy (NCBI): domain Eukaryota; kingdom Viridiplantae; phylum Streptophyta; class Magnoliopsida; order Poales; family Poaceae; genus Aegilops; species Aegilops longissima. Next base: position 267,793,713 of record CM038677.1, read on the forward strand.
TAAACTGACCATCATGATAGGGCGAGAGCCGGTCGCTGTTCAAGAGGTTTTTTCCGGTCCCTAAAGACTTATGCCGCTTAGAGCGAGGAACCGGAATTGTCCGCCAAGGCGTGGATAGCGCCCGAACTCGGTCTTCCGAATACTAGGGGCTTCACGAAATTTAAAATTATAGAATTCTATGGCTAAGTGAGAGTGTTCAAGCATTATAAGTCCGGTTGCCTTGTTCGTTGTGTTGAGCGCCTCCTAGATGGACCCAAGAATGGGAACAAGAGTGCTCAAGTTTATCCCAACACCCCAAAGACTGTGGCATGGGGCTGAAGCCAACGACTTGCCATCTCTCAAATGTGATAAACGGCCACACGAAGGTAATATTTTAAATTAATAAGCGTTGCTTAGCGATATGAACAAGTTTTCAGCGCACAGTGATAACGAATGCGAGTTTATTCAAAATTACATCCTTGGAGCACTCATCCGCTATTCGGCGGGCACCCTTCAGGAGGCCCTCATAGTACATTTTGGGCGTGCGATGCTCATGGCCCTTCGGTAGCCCGTCCGTCACAAGCCTCCCCGCATCCAGCTTGCCCCAGTGCACTTTAGCAAGGGCAAGGGCCCGACGGACACCTTCAATGCAGACGGAGCGCTTGATGACTTCAAGCCGCGGACATGCATCCACCAGCCACTGCACCAAGCCGAAGTAGCTCCCGGGCATGGCCTCCAATGGCCACAGCCACGCTACAAGGCCCTTCATGGCCTGTTCGGCGACCTTATGGAGCTCGACCAGCTGCTTCAGCTGGTCGCTCATGGGCACCGGATGGTCCGCCTCAGCATACTGAGACCAGAACACCTTCTCCGTGGAGCTCCCCTCCTGGGCGCGGTAGAATGCGGCACCATCAGACGCACTACGGGGCAAATCTGCGAATGCTCCCGGAGAGCTCGAATCCGGGTAAGTAGCATGTAATTGACTTTACATTCTTGCTTTGTGAAGAATGCCTTACCCGCCGCTATCTTCTTTAGTGCTTCAATTTCTTGAGGGCTTTTTGGGCCTCGGCCTTAGCAGCTTTGGCACACTCAAGAGCCGAGGCAAGCTCGGACTCGGGTCTTCGAGTCACGCCCAAACCCTCGTGTTTTTCACGAGAATCTGGACCTCTTGTCGCACCTCCGCCAGCTGCGCCCCTTTCTTTCTTTCGGTGCATTCCGCAGCTGCTTTGTTTTCGCCACGGACACCGCTTCCCTCGTGGTCGCCACCTTGTTCGTGGGCCCCGCAGCACTCCATGTTATTCCTGTTATTTTTGCAACCAAAACCTTTTCTATAAGGTATTTCTTTAATAAGGTATTACTTACCTTCCTTGTCCTCGAGCTCCTTCTTGGCTTGTCCGAGCTCGTTCTCGACCGCTTGAGGTTACGCTTCAATGCATTGACCTCCGCAATCAAGGTCTGGCAGAGGTCAAGAGCGCAGCCTGCATTCCCATATTGACATTCTTATGTTAGACTCCTGCGTATATCTTTTAGATCCTTAGTCCGGCTTTTCCTTCCAACACCGAACTAAGCATTAGGGCTACTGTCTATGCGGTTATATTTTACATATTCTAAAACTTACCTCAAAGCCTGTTAGAAGGCTGGTACAGCTTCGTCATCCGCTCTTGGCGGATGAACTGTCGGATCACCGCACTCATAACAAGGCGGTGCTTCTCCTCGATGGAAGTGCCGTTAAGCGCTTCCAGTAAGCTATCCGGTACCTCCGGTTGGACGGAGGACACCGGCGTCTTACCCTTCTTCCGAAGGGTCCGCTTGCCGGACTCCGGAACCACTGAAGGTTCCGACATGGAGACCAGACAAGGGTCGGGCCTAGAGCCCTTGGGGGTCTTACCCCCCACGCGCCTGGAGTCCGGGAGGTCGCCTTGTGGCACCTCCTGCGCTACCTCCTCTTGACCAAGCCCCTCTTGGGGCCCCGCCACGGCGTCGTCCGCAGCGTGAGGCGAGGAGGCGGTCGGAAGCGAGGTACTCTCCATTTCCGACGAGCCCAGGGACCCACTCGATGAATCGGTGAACTCGCCCTTGGGCGGGCTGCACGGTTGTTCTACATTAGAGAATATTCTGCAATAACAAAAAGCCATGGGTATCCGGACACTTACGATCTCGCCAGAGGCTTGGCCCTTGCAGGCCAATCCTCCTCGTCGTCGTCGATGTTGGTGGAGAAGTCCGGAGGAAGGGTTCTTCCCTTCTTGGACCCTCCGGCCTCCCCAGTTGGGGTGGCCTTCCTTTTCTTCTCCTCCCCCGCTGGGGGAGGAGCTTCTTCTTCTTCCTCCTCGTCTTCAGGAGAAGATTCCGCTTCGAATCTGGACGGCTCTGGCGCCGGAGCTCCTTCGAGTTCCCGTGGCCTCCTTCTTAGCCTTCTTCTCCGCACCACATGGGTGCCGGAGCCAGCAGCCAAATCAACTGGGCGTCCGCTGGGTCTTCGGCAAAGGAGCCGGACAGCTAATCTGTCCGGACGTCTTCAGCCAGTCCTGCCAAAAATAGGAGTTTTAGATCCCACATAGAGTCAATCTATGAAAAAGAGTCCCGTGAAGGGTAAATAACTTACTCGCCGGCTTGACGCTGCGAGCTGTATCCTCGATCTTTGGTAGTGGATGTTTGGGCCGCACCTTGAACAAAGACCTTCCAGCGCGTCTTCAGACGTAGTATCAAGAGCCGCTCAAGGTTTGTGTTGTGCCGATCGAACTCCCACAAGTTAAAGGCCCGTTGTTGGCATGGGAGAATCCGCGGATGAGTATCACCGGATTACGCCGACGAGCCTAAGATTCTTGGCCACCAGGTTTTGGACGATGTTTGAAGTCCGGATGTCTCGTCCGAATTCCCCACGCCAGTCCGCCTCTTTCCATGACGAGCCGTGGGGAAGCCAGATCTGAATTGGGGCCGCCACCCATTTCGTGGTTATGGGCTCGGTGATGTAGAACCACCCCGATTGCCACCCCTTTATTGTCTCCACGAAGGAGCCTTCGAGCTGGGGACTTTGGCCATCTTGTTAATTATGGCGCCCAAGACTCGCTTGACTGCCGCCCACTACCTTCGGCCGGACGTTGAAGATCTTCAGCCATAAGTCAAGTGGGGCTGGATGCAGAGGAAAGCCTCGCACACGATGATAAACGCCGAGATGTTGAGGATGAAATTGGGCCAGATCGTGGAAGTCCAGCCGTAATAGTACATGAGCCCCGGACAAATGGGTGAAGTGGAAAACCTAGTCCATGGAGGAAGTGGGGAGAAACACTACCTCTCATGGGGCTGGGGTGGGAATAAGCTGCCCAAGATCGGGCAGCTCAGGCGTGATGTTGCCGGACAAGTATCCCGCTTCCCGCAGATCTTGTGATGTGCCCTCCGTGACGGAGGAGGCCATCCACCCGCCTCCCGCCTCGACATGGTTGGAGAAGGTTGAGGTGGGATGTGCGGACTTGGGCACCGGAGCTCGAAAGCGGAAATGGATAAGCAAAGGAGGAAGAAGGCGTAGGTGAAAAGGTGGATCCTTATCCCCTTATATGGATGAACGATGCTATGCGTCCCCCACCAGCCTGGTAAAACTCGCTTATTTCCCAAGCGCCGTAATCAATGGCGCGGATGGGTTACCCACGTCCGTATTGATGAGAATCCCGGAATAAGGGGGCACGATCTATGCTTTGATAAGACGTGCTAAGGAAACCGCCTCGCTAAACACGCTGAGGTGGAACAATAATAAACGATTCATATAAAGGCCTGGCCGTGGTGTGATGTCACGCCGCGGAATACGTCAGCAGATCTGTGCAAAAATTGTTCTCTCTACGGTGTTATGTGGAACTTGTTTTGCAGAGCCAGACACTATCCTTGTGTTCAAAACCTTCTATGATTTATTCGGAGGAGGAACCCGCCTCGCAATGCCGAAGACAATCAACGCACCGGACTCATCGTCATTGAAGCCTGGTTCAGGGGCTACTGAGGGAGTCCCGGACTAGGGGGTGTCCGGATAGCCGGACTATCGTCACGGCCGGACTCCAAGATTATGAAGATACAAGATTGAAGACTTCGTTCCGTGTCCGTATGGGACTTTCCTTGGCGTGGAAGGCAAGCTTGGCGATACGGATATGTAGATCTCCTACCATTGTAACCGACTCTGTGTAACCCTAACCTATCCGGTGTCTATATAAACCGGAGGGTTTTAGTCCGTAGGACGAACAACAATCATACCATAGGCTAGCTTCTAGGGTTTAGCCTCCTTGATCTCGTGGTAGATCTACTCTTGTACTACACATATCATCAATATTAATCAAGCAGGAGTAGGGTATTACCTCCATCGAGAGGGCTCGAACCTGGGTAAAAACATCGTGTCCCTTGTCTCCTGTTACCATCCGCCAAGACGCACAGTTCGGGACCCCCTACCCGAGATCCGCCGGTTTTGACACCGACAATCATAATAACTCTTCTAACGGGACTTGGCCAATTGTAGTCTGTCTCTGATTTCCCTAACTTGTCTCTCAGCTTCCATCATGAGATCTGTTCCAAAGATACGGCTATCTCCAGCTTGAGACCAATTTAGAGGAGTGCGGCACTTACGGCCATACAGAGCTTCGTATGGTGACATCTTTAAACTGGTCTGGAAACTGTTGTTATTAGAGAAATCGGCATATGGCAATAAATCTTCCCATTTAGCTCCGTTGGCTAGCACAAATGCTCGCAACATATCTTCGAGTATTTGATTTACCCGCTCAGTCTGTCCATCGGTCTGAGGGTGATAAGCAGTACTATATTTCAGTGCTGTCCCAAAGTCTTGATGGAGACGGGAGCAGAAAGCGGAGGTAAACAAAGAACCTCGATCAGAAGTGATAGTTTGGGGTACTCCATGCAGACTGACGATTCTGGATACATACAGTTGTGCAAGTTCATCTGCTCTGTTTCTGGTGCTGATCGGGATGAAGTGAGCAACCTTGGTGAGGGTGTATACTATAACCCAGATTGCATCTTTGCCTCGCTGAGTCCTAGGCAATCCAGTGATGAAATCCATGCAAACGTCATCCCATTTCCACTGGGAAACTGGTAGTGGTTGGAGAAGTCCGACTGGCTTCTGATGATCTGCTTTCATCTTGTTGCAGATGTCGCAACAAGCTATAAAATAGGCAATGTCTTTCTTCATTCCATTCCACCGGAATATTTGTTTAAGGTCCTCATACATTTTCGTACCTCCCGGATGATTGATATACGAGGATTTGTTTGCTTCTGACAAGATTTTCTTCTTCAAGTCCGGTTGATTTGGTACACAAATTCGTCCACGGAATCGGGGGGTATCGAATTTGTCCTTGAAGAAATCTGGGGGCTGCCTTGCCATCTGTCCCTTGGCACGTTTTTGTAGCTCGGCGTCACCTGGCTGGGCCTTGCGGATTTCCATCTCAAGTGTGGGGGTAACTTCCAAAATATTAGCGAGGCCAGCATCCACGATGACCAAGTTGAGCTGAGCGATTTCCTCTTGAAGTTTGGTAGGCAATGATTTTAACATGACATTTAAGCTGATGGGCTTTCGACTGAGCGCATTGGCAATGACGTTGGCCTGTTCTGGATGGTAATTTATTCCAAGGTCATAATCCTTGACCAACTCTAGCCATCATCGCTGTCGTAGATTTAAATCTGGTTGAGTGAAAATGTACTTGAGACTTTTGTGGTCGGTTAAAAATTTGGCACCTTTTTCCAATGAGATAGTGTCTCCAAATTTTTAATGCATGAACCACTGCAGCCAATTCCAAATTATGAGTAGGATAATTTCCCTCATGGGGTCGTAGCTATCGTGATGCATATGCTACTACCTTGTCATCTTGCATCAGCACGCAACCAATACCTTGTCTGGAGGCATCGCAGTACACATCAAAGCTGCGATAAATGTCTGGAAGAGTCAATACAGGTGCGGTTGTCAAACGTGTCTTTAGCTCATTAAAGCTCTTCTCACAGTCCTCTGTCCACTTAAACTTTGTATCCTTTTTGAGCAGCTCCGTCATGGGTTTAGCAATTTTGGAAAACCCTTCAATGAAACGACGATAGTATCCAGCTAATCTGAGGAAACTATGGATCTGTGTTATAGTCGTGGGCGGTAACCAATCGAGCACATCCTTTACTTTGCTCGGGTCCACGGCTATACCTTCTCCGGATAGTACATGTCCGAGAAACCCAACTTTCTTGAGCCAAAATTCGCACTTACAGAACTTGGCATATAACTGATGGTTGCGGAGCCGTTGTAGCACTGCTCGGAGGTGATCCTTATGCTCTTTTTCACCCTTGGAGTAAATGAGGATGTCGTCGATGAAGACTACCATGAATTTATCGAGGAAGTCCATGAACACTTTGTTCATCATATGCATGAAGAAGGCAGGGGCATTGGTGAGACAAAAGGACATCACAGTATATTCGTAAAGACCGTACCCTGTAGTGAATGCGGTCTTAGGAATATCCTCCTTTTTAATCTTGAGCTGATGATATCCGGTCTGTAAATCGATTTTTGAGAATACTTTAGCCCCACTGAGCTGATCAAACAGATCATCAATCCTTGGCAGCGGATATTTATTTGTGATGGTGACCTCATTCTGTTAGCGGTAGTCTATGCACATACGGAGGCTACCATCCTTTTTGCTCATGAAAATAGCAGGTGATCCCCACGGTGAAGAGCTGGGACGAATATAACCTTTCTGGAGTCATTCGTCAAGTTGTTTCTTTATCTCCACTAATTCTGATGAGGGCATCCGGTAGTACTTCTTGTATAGCGGTGCGGTCCCGGGCACAAGATCTATTGCAAACTTGAGTTCCCGATCTGGTGGCATGCCTGGCAGTTCTTCTGAAAACACATCAGGGTACTCACTCACCTCAGGAATAAATTCCAATTCAACCACAGTGGTGCAAACTAGTTCTGGCTTGGGTATATGCTTGCGAGCATAGAATTTGGTGAGCTGCCCATTCAGACTGGTCAAATTGACTTCTCGGGTTGTGCAGTTTATGCAAACTTGATATTTGGTCAACCAATTCATACCCAATATAATATCCAACTGGTCAAACTCAATGATTATCAGAGATGTTGGAAAGTAGATTCCCTTGATATTGATCTCCAGGTCACGGCAGACTAGATTGCTCTTGATTATAGATCCCCGGGTTTGTACCAGCATATTTTTGCCCAAAATTGTGCAAGGAAAATTGTTTTGTAGCAAAACTCCGAGAAATAAAAGAATGGGAAGCCCCAGAGTCAAATAAAATTATGGCAGGTATGTCATTAATAGAAAACATACCAATGACGACTTCTGGCTTCACTTGGGCTTCATCGGCGGAGATATGATGCACGTGCCCAGTGAAGTTTTGTTGGGTTGGCCCTGACTCCATAAAGTTGACTTGTGGTCTGCTTAGGGCATTCATCTTATTGTTCTTGGGGCACTGTTTGGAATAATGTCCGTGCTTCCCGCAAATGAAACAATAATTATTGCGCTGGCGCTCCTCATGTGTTGGATTGGTCACAATATTCTTGACTTTAGTGGTGGTCCTGTTAACATTCTGCTCCCAATTTGGCATGTATTCCACCTGAGTCTGCTGCCAGGTACGAGCCTTTTATACAGGTTGCCCATCCTTCTTTGGCTCAAACTTGCGCTTGTTGTCGTTGTTAGCAGGCCTATTATCTGATATAAGCTTGTGCTCCCGTTCAACAATGAACACCTTGTCCACCAGAGTTTGGAAATCTGTGAAATCAAACATACTGAGAGCACACCGAAGTTGCGGATTTAAACCTCCAAGAAATATGTCAATCTTCCTTTCTTCGGTGGCCACATCATACAGAGAGTAACAGGCAAAATGATTGAATCTTTGCAGATATTCAACCACAGACTGATTTCCTTGGACGAGCGCGAGAAATTCACGCTGCTTGGCCTTCATAACTCCAGTAGGGATATGATATTTTCGGAACTTATCCTTAAATTTTTCCCAGGTGATTTCCTCCTCAATCGGCCACATGGCCTTTATATTTTCCCACCATATGGCAGCTGCGCCTTCGAGGTAATGATTTGCAAATGGAACTTTATCATTTCCTTCAGTACGGGCAATCTCAAGCTTTTTCTCCATGGTGCGCAACCAATCGTCTGCATCCAATGGATCAACAATCTGACTGAAACTGGGTGGATTGGTCCTCTGAAAATCTGACAGCTAAGTGATGACCATTCTGATTTCCATTCTATCCAACCATAGCTTGCACACTTCTCCATATTTCAACCAGATCATTGTTCCTTTTCTCTTCAAACATACGCAGAACTTGCTCGGTGGAGGGAGGATTAGGCGGTGGAGGTGGTCATGAACGCACGCCTCGGAGAATATCCCGCCTGCCGCGGAACGCATTTAATAGGAGTTCCCTCATGAACATTGTTACTGCTACCTCCCCGCATCATCCTATTGAGGATTTTTCCCAGGACAACGCAATCGAGATGAGAGACATCCAAGAACAAAATTGGGGAAAAGCTAGCAACAAATCTCAAAAAAGACAAAAGAGCGAAGAAAATACGGCGGTTAAAGTCCCAACATAATTATACATAGACTCATACATGAAAAGTAAACAACATGACGGGTTCCACTACTCTCATACATGAAGCATCATGACTCGTACAACTACATCCGTACATCATCCAGACGACTGCGAATACTCAAAGACACTACTGCTCTGCTGGTGCTGCGTTGTCCTCCCCTGAAGCGGTCTCGGATTCCGAACTGACATGGTTAACGAAAACCTCCGGGTTAAAGGTAACACGACGACACTGCCTCGAGGGCTCTCCCTCAGGGGCAGGGGTAGGATGAAACATCGGGGCTGCAGGAGTAGCAAGAAGTGAGACCCACTCGGCAGGAGCACTGAGAGGGTTCACGGCTGAGACGCCCGTCCTACTCGGGGGAATAACTGGCGAAATAGGGGAGCTAGAGCTAACTGGGATAGAAGGGGTAAATCGCAGTGAGGACGGAGTAGTGGCGGATCTAGAAGTGACCAAAGTAGTGGCTAAAGCAGTACGGGCACGAGTCAGCTCTCGAGCCAGCACGTGGAACATCAGATAGCTACCAGTGATATAGCGAGCAAGATGGCTAGCAACACTATCAGACTCCGAATCAACGAGAGGGAAACGGATACGACCGTTGTCGTGCAGAGATGGGTAGTAATAGAAACCTGGGTGGTGCTGCATTTGGACCTCGGTATAACGAAGCTCGACAAGGACCTCAAATGTGGCAAACTGGACAGCCTGAGAAGCGGTGGAGGCGTAACCGCTCCGAGAAGTACGAGTGTAGGAGCAGGAATCGGAACTGGTGCGTAGAGTAACCACTGCGTGATACTCATACACTGTGTCTGCTAGATGCTCCCGGTACACACGATAGACTGGTTCGTCTCCGTGAGGGTACAGCCGATGCCACACGTTGCGGAGAAGGTGCGGTGATGTGTACGGCATCAGCTGCAACTGGCACGGATACGACACCGGAGCCATCTACACTCACAACCATTAGCAGGTTAGCATAACAATAATAATCAAATGACTACGATGCAACAACCAGCTATAACTGCTACCGGCACTCAAATTTACTCGCTAGCGTCCAGTTAACACGTCGTAGTCTAGCGTGGCCTACAGTCAGCGCGGCTCTGATACCAATCTTTGTGGCACCCCGGCTCAGAGCTACCGGTATACCCTGCATTGCCAGCCCAAAGATCATGTCTTCTAGCAACACACAACGTATTGGTACAGAAAACAACCGCTTTATTGATGCTAGCGGAGCAAGGTTTACATTACAACAGCTGTCGAGGCCAAGCGGCACACTCGGTGCGGCTGAACAATATGTACATTATTTAGTGCACATAAAGGGGCCTCGATCTGAACAACTACGTGGCAGCGGAATAACGTCGTAGTGGAAGCTCCATATCATAGGGACACCGATGTGGGCACGATCTAGACTCGAACAACGCTCCTTTCCAACGAGACTTTCCTGAAATCTGGCATGACACGCCAGGTCAGTACATTGAATGTACTTGCAAGCTCACAACAGGCATAATCATAATGACAAACAATATCATGATAGTTAACCAATTATTAATAATGCAACACTATATGTCAACATGCTGTGATCATGCTCGAACGTCCCTCAGGACAACTTACCAACCGTGATCATCCTCGGATCACAAACGCACCACCAACATGCTATCATAAACACACCACCAACATGGTCTTTAACAAAATGACTCGTGATCCTTACGGTGATCACAACCACGACCAATATTTGGTCCCAATTTCCTCGATGGCCTTTCTGCCATCCTCAACAATGCAAGGTTTACAGCTTAGTGTGCAATTTTTATTAATCGTTGACTCATGGTGGGACCTACTATGAGGTGTCTGTGACCGTGGACTCGGCTATCGATAGATTACACACTCTACAGAGGTAGCACACTGTAACCACACCACGGAACCCATGGCCTCGCACTCCCATTCGGGTGGACCAACAACATTCCGACAAAACCCCTCCATTGCCACAACATTCTCCCTGCCAGTCCGACCCAAATCCCCAACGGGCTGGTCCTGGGCCGCCCCGTGTCTACCAAAGACACCCCGACCACCGTCGTGGTCAAAACACTCCCACTCGGGGACACTCCCACTCGGGGACTCGGTACCATAATCTCATCAACGAGCACACAAGATTATGTCTGCTTACCGGGCCAGGGCAAGGACGACATAACCTTCCCTAGATGGAGGCACCGACCAGAGGCCGTGTCAATGGACCGAATCAAGGCCTTCCCATAAAGGCAAATGTGGTTGCAATGGAAAGAAACTCGATTCAGCGGCACCATGACCCAGTCAACGGTATATTCAAGTTGAGTTGTATTCAGGTTCAACTTTAAACTAAAAATGACCGGTGTCATAGCATGCCATGAAATGCAAAACAACACATGCATCATATAATGATAAAAAGGACCGATGTCATCCATATACACACTAAGCATAAACGTCAACAACTCACATTACTCTACTTGCTCAAAATGACTCACCACTTAACCAAAATATTTTGCAACATGTTTTATTAATTTCTTACGCAAGAAAGTAACTCCGATAACTTTTTCATATGCATAAAAAAAAGATTTCACTATCAACAACTCTTAATTTCTTTATCACTAAGTTGGGTTCAAACATTTTGTAAAACAAGTATTATGATTTAACAAGTATTTAACAGAATATTTTCTAACAAATTTTTATCAATTTATGAAGGCAAAAACATAGCTAAAATAATTACTAACATGCACAACAAAATTATTTCTAACATCACCTCAAATAAATCTTATCTTGCTTTATCCACTAAACTAGTTTCAACCATTCTGTAAATCAAGCATAATAACTCAACCAACATTTAACAGAATACAAATAACTCAATACTTGTTTAAATGCATGGATTAATTGTTTCATTCAAGTATGAAAAATCACAAAAATTGAAATGGCATCATGAAAATGTTGCTGTGGCTTGCCTTAGTGCAGATGAGGTTCACAAGCCTCCTGGTGGCCCTCAAGACAAGCCTCACCTTCTGAAAATAATTTTAAGCACAAAAAGAAAATATCAAGAACTATTCTGAAAATCACCAGAAATTTTAAACAGCTCAGAAAAATCTTATCTTTGGTGAGCTGCTAGATTTGTTTTCAAAGAACACAATGCAAAAAGAGTCAATTCATTTGGACTTATGGTTAAAAAGTTATAACTGTTTGAAGTGTTCCGTAAATTCAAAATAATTTGGATAAAAAGAAATAGACTGGGGGTGACGTCGAAGGCGTAAAGCCCAGGGGCGCCATCACTCGTACCGCTTCGTGCGCGTACATAGTGGCTGACTAGCGGGCCCTACTAGTCAGCTGGAGGAAGAGGGAGAGAGAAACAGAGACGACCGTGGCTTTGCCGGAGCTCTTGCTGGCGACGAGGGCTCCTTGGCCAAAACGAGAGGGAGGATTGAGAGACGGGAAGATGGCGCACCTGCCCGTACCCGTAGCGTGGCTAGGGGTGGTCGGACGGTGTCGGCATCTAGCTTGCAAGCGGAGGCAAAACGAGGGGGTCGCCAGAGTTGAGGAAGACAGGGAGCAGAGGCCACTCCAGAGGCTCCAAGCGGCCGAGACGGCCTCACCAGAGAGAGGCGGAGGCCCTGGAGGGGTCGCTCAGGCCTGGGAGGGGCTGGAGCTACTGCAGTGACCAGACGGGATCGCCGGCGAGCTCGAGCTCGGGGACAGCGGCCCGAGGCCTGCCCGGTCGGGCTACGGCTTCCTACTCGATCGTGGAGTGTGTGTGTGAGTGCTGGATGATGCTCGAGCAGGCTGGGGGGGGTCTATTTATAGGCGAGTGGCGAGGGTGCTTCGGGCTCCGCCGGTGGACACCTGTCCACGGCGCCCGGCGACGAGCGGCGTCAGTGAGAGGGGGAGAAGGCGACGGAGGTCACGCGGCCACTGTGGGCGAGCGGAGACGAGCACAGGATCAAGAGGGTGGCGACCAGCACAAAGGCGCCCCGACTATTGGGATGGCGGATTTGCCGTGCTCGCCGCGGCGAAGCTCTGGCGCCGGGCGAGTGCGTGGAGGAGTTAAGGGTGTCGAGACGATGATGGTGGCGAGTTTTGGCAAGGTTGGGCAGGCGGGGAAGCGAGCACGCGAGCAAAAGAGGCTCGGGCGCGTCGCAGAGCGCGTCGGCCGCATCCCAGCACGCCTGGACGAACGCGGTCACCTCGTGAACCATGACATCAGGTCAATCTAAGCATAAACTTGATGGCTGGCATGCTGTTCGTGGTAGTTTTGAGTGTTACCGCGGTTTGGTTTGGATCCAGGTGTACTAGAGAACACCCACCAAGTAAGTTTCTGGCCAGTAACTTTGTGATGTTATTGTGGTCAAATGGCTGGGAGTTTGAAGTTGTGCTTTGGAGGCTAGCTTAGGGTTACTAAGGTAAATAAGCACAAGAAAGTTCAGGTCAAATGGAGCAAGTAAAATGGTAGTTGCTGTAGAAACCACCATTTCTGTCCAGAACAGAAAAGATTTTCTGTAGCAAAAATATTCCAAAAAGTGATGAAATATTTTTGCTTAGGGAGGTGCCCTAGGGTTCCTAGAATATTTGTGAATTATCTTAGAATTTTTTGAGCCATAAAAATTGGGGTTGCTTTGAAGCAAACAGATTTGGCTTAGGGTTTTTGAGAGAAAATGAATATTTTTCATTTAAGAAAAATATTCCAAAGATTATTTTGGGGTGGATCAGAAGTGAAATGATAATTTGGGAGAGAAGTGAAGCACTTGGGTGAAAGCCAAGGATGCCCAAGTGTTTAAGTCCAAATGAAAAGATTCAAGAACTCCAAGTTTAAAAAAAAATCAAATGAAAAATCAAGCAATTAAGAGAGGGCAAAAACCAGGCTGTCACATATTCCCTCAGTCCCAAAATTCTTGTCTTACATTTGTTTAGATACGGATGTATCTAACACTAAAATTTAACTAGATACATCCGTATTTAGACAAATTTAAGACAAGAATTTTGGGACAGAGGGAGTACAAAAGTGGGCTATGTAGGCCAAAACATGTGCCAAATTCACTTGTGATGCATTTCACATCGATGCCCCTCCATTGCTCACCTGGTGCCCCAATCTGGATCACCTACTTTGCTCCGGTGCCAAATTAACTCACTCAATGAAAAAACACTGCGTGGGAGAGAGAGAGAGAGGACTGAGGCAATAAAAACACTTGTTTGGGAGAGTGAGAGGTTGGTGTAGTTGGTTTGATTGATTTGTTTATACATGTGGGTCTATGTGCACAGCGATGCCAACTCTCTCACATCGCGAGAGCGGTGCCAAAATCTTTTGATTTGACATCGATGCGTATTATTTGGCATACTTTTGCGAAATATGGCATCGGCCACATAGTGGAAGGCAACAAATGCCCATGCTCTTCACGTGCTCCTAGTTAAATGAGAGGAAACAGAAAGAGAGAGAGAGAGAGAGAGAGAGAGAGAGATGTGAAAAAATATCACTAGCCAGCCAACCCTATCGTATGAGCGAATGATATTGGTACCTCTTGATGACACGGCAATCTTATGCAGCCAGCTGCTCTAATATGTTCTCTTCTTTTGCAGATAAAAAAAGACCCCAAAGTGAAAAATGTGCTGCAGTATAACAATCTCATCGAATGCCTTGATCTCCATCTTATAGAAATTGATTTGATCGACTACCGAGGCAGCACATTTGAGATTAAATTGGCCAGGTTCTTTGTTCTGGAGGCAAGTGTGCTCAAGGTAATGAGGTTTGGCATTCTCTGGCGCAACAATGAATGGCGTGCTGATCACCGCAAGCGTCTAAGCCTAAATGGCAAAGTCTCTGCAGAAGCTGAATTTGTTTTTGAAACATCAAGTGGCCAGAGACTCGAAAACTTATTTGTCCATTAGTGACTTGTCAGGGCGGTGGATTTTAGTTTGTAGGATAAAGCTGCATCCACCTAAAGTAACGAAAGTTCTTACGTAAACTTCCTAGTAATTCCCTCTTTGTAGGTGCAGCATTACTCCTAATATTTGTAATATCAGTTTGAAACTTGTAATATTGCCATGTCTTATTCCTGCGTTTTCAAAATCCTGCGAATCAAACAGGTTCTGAGTTGGCGATGATGTTGTGCCTCCCATCTTTCACCAATAGCCTTCGGATCTAGATCTGACGCATACAAACCAAGCTTCTCCATTTTTGCAAAAAGATGCCCGCACTTGTTCCCTATTTACAAACAACTCCTTGTCTCTCACAATCATCCTTATCTCCTCCCCACCACATCTAGAAGGCCATGGAAAAATCTGGCGCGACCGCTGCCGGAGCCGTCCACCCCCAATCTTGGTGTTCCATGCAATGCATGGGCATCTACGCACGGGAAATTATGTCGAACAGGGCTAGTTGTAAGCAGGCTAGCTCTACAGCCATGATGATAGTGACTGCAGACGGTGAGGCTGACTATGGTATTCCAAACACGGCGCCTATACTCAGGTGTAATCTCCGGCGCAGGGTCTTGTCACTTCACTATGAGGAGCAACACATAATAATTTGACCAACGGGTAGCACAGTGCTAGTACTCCTACTACTACATTGGTAGTACTACTGCTAGTACTAGTAGCACCACCGTCTGGATTTAGGAGTACTACCACGTCCATCTGGATTTTAGTACTTGACTAGCAATATCTAGTAATGCATGTCACAAAAAATGTACTACTCCCTCTGTAAATAAATACATGGTGTTTTATTTCTATCGGCGAGAGAACTTAATGTTTTTTTGCTAATTAGAGTACTAATAGGATTACATGCAATGAATTAAACACTGCATGTCATGTTTGGTAGTCTCAAGTCATTGAAAGCATGCACGGCCCACATCTCTCATTGGTTGAATTGTCACGAAATAAGAAACAAGGAGGGTGTTAATGCACTGTGCCTAAGTATTTTGGGATTATTTGGTTTTCGTAAGGTGACTTACACAACATTTTTGTTTACATGCATTAACATTTTATTAGTTAAATCAAAGGTCAAAACTTGGCGCAAAATGCAAATGGGACCAATAAACCAGTAAACATCAAACTTCTCTCGTTTGGCCCCAACTAGAGGTCCGGTGAGATGACTATACTGCACCGGCACGGAGGGGGACGCAGCTTCATTGACTTACGACAACTGCCTTTGGGTGAATGACACATGGGCCCAGGGGGTGGCTGGCCCACCTATCATACAGCCAAAGGCAGGTGCAGTAGAGGGCCGAGGAATAGTACGAAATCCTACACACCTACGCACGCTAACCAAGGGCAAGAGTGATCACTCAAATCGCAAGATCAGTTGACTAGAAGCTAAGCTAGACCCATGGAGGCGATGAGCGCGAGCATCAGCTGGCTGTGCCAGATGGTCCATGACGCTGGCCAGCTGCCCGGCACCGAGGAACGTCTCCAGGTAGTATTGCTTGAGGCCACCAGGGCGAGGGGCTGCTTGGACGACAGCTTCGTCTCCTTGTTCGACGAGGTCCTCGTCGGTTTCCTCGACAAGTTCACCATCGTCAAGAAGCTTGCGGACGACTTTGACGTAAGCCTCCAGCCGACGCGCCCAGGCTCTGCGATGCCCGCCACCCTCAACGGCCACTATGGTGACAACCTCTTCGACGCACTGGTGGCCCTGCGACTGCCCGCCGTCGCGCCGGAGAATGTCCACTCGAGGTCGCGCGCCACAAGCAGCGCCTGGCGCAGCAAGACACCATCGACATAATCACCCACGTCTACACGCAAATCGTCCACAAGGACTACTACGTGCAAGAGGAGGACAATAGGACGCTGGCCTTCTTGGACCGCAGGGCAACCTTGGACGGCACTGTTCAGAAGCACCTTGAGCTCGCCGCCAACGCCGCTGCTCCTCACATGTCGGTTGGTGACTCGGCGCACTAGGGCGTGAGGATGTCGTTGATGGATCCGTATGTATTTTTATCTTTCCGTCAAATCCATGTAGTAGTATATGATACTACAATAGTTATCTTACCTTCCGCATCAACTTCATAATTTTCGTACGTACTCCATGCATGAACGGCGCCAGAACCAAACTTCTCATTACTCTAGGAAAAATCGTTATTTTCTATCTATCGGTCGCGCCATGGAGCAGAACCAAATTTTACAAGTTATGAGTTCAAAAGAAAAGCCTGCCGTGTTCAAGGCCGCACACCCCACACGGTTGGTCCGCACGCCACTCAAGCGGGAATGCGTGCGGTGTTGCATTTTCACTTACAAAGTGGGACCGCAGATTGAGCAAACCGACTATCGGCAAACCCCACCACGCCCACCGCGATGGCTGAGAAAACAGGAGGGAGAAGAGATGGTTGTAGCACGGACTCCAAGAAAATTGGTGTCGATGGGACTCGTGTGGGTGGCGTGTGCCGCATCGCTAGACGTGAATGCTAGTTATGGCCCATGCCACCACACTATATCGAGCCTATATCGAGGCACGAGAAAAATTTCCTGCAGTCCGTGCTCAGCCCTCCTCTATCTCTCTTCTCAGCCAGCCAGCGGACGCTGGAGCCCATCGTCTGCTTGCTCACATGCGCCCCACATGTCAGTGAAAACGCAAGAGGACCCACTGAACCTGCACATCTTTCACCTCGACGTGCTGGTGATGAAAAACAAATCCAATAAAGATCTTCGGTGGCTCCTTTGGAGTTACTGAAGAGTAGTAAGATTCTATTTACAGTTTAACCCAAGATGCACATCTCGTGGCTTCAACTACCACTGTATTTTCTTTCATGACACGACCTGGATGCTGGATGTCCCACGTGTCGGCAAAAGGAGGAAGAACTCGCCCAAATCTTCAGTTGTGCTCTCGGATTAGACTAGGTATGCTAACTTAAATTTTTTATTTTGTACTCCCTCCATTCCAAAATACTTGACTTCCATTTGTCCAAAAATGGATGTACCTATATACTAAAACAAGTTACTGTGTTCCCCAACCGTGGCATTCGAGCCAGGTCTATGCGTAGATGTTATATGCACGAGTAGAACACAAAGAGTTGTGGGCGATAATAGTCATACTGCTTACCAGCATGTCATACTTTGATTCGGTGGTATTGTTGGATGAAGCGGCTCAGATGGACATTACGCGTACGCTTATGCGAGACTGGTTCTACCGACGTGCTTCGCACTTAGGTGGCTAGTGGGTGTCTATTTCTCCAACTTTAGTTGAATCGAGTGTGACTACGCCCGGTCCTTATTGAAGGTTAAACCAGCAAACTTGACGAGGTATCATTGTCGTTTTGATGCGTAGGTAAGAACGGTTCTTGCTAAGCCCGTAGCAGCCACGTAAAACTTGCAACAACAAAGTAGAGGACGTCTAACTTGTTTTTGCAGGGCATGTTGTGATGTGATATGGTCAAGATGTGATTATATAAATTGTTGTATGAGATGATCATGTTTTGTAACACAGTTATCGGCAACAGGCAGGAGCCATATGGTTGTCGCTTTATTGTATGAAATGCAATCGCCATGTAATTGCTTTACTTTATCACTAAGCGGTAGTGATAGTCGTAAAAGCAATAGTTGGCGAGACGACAACGATGCTTCGATGGAGATCAAGGTGTTAAGCCGGTGACGATGGTGATCAGGACGGTGCTTTGGAGATGGAGATCAAAGGCACAAGATGATGTAGGCCATATCATATCACTTATATTGATTGCATGTGATGTTTATCCTTTATGCATCTTATTTTGCTTAGTACGGTGGTAGCATTATAAGATGATCTCTCACTAAATTTCAAGGTACAAGTGTTCTCCCTGAGTATGCACCATTGCGACAATTTGTCATGCCCAGACACCACGTTATGATCGGGTGTGATAAGCTCTACATTCACATACAACGGGTGCAAGCCAGTTTTGCACATGCAGAATACTCAGGTTAAACTTGACGAGCCTAGCGCAGATATGGCCTCGGAACACTGAAACCGAAAGGTCGAGCGTGAATCATATCATAGATATGATCAACGTAGTGATGTTCACAATTGAAAACTACTACATCTCACGTGATGATGGGACATGGTTTAGTTGATATGGATCGCGTGATCATTTAGATGACCAGAGGGATGTCTGTCTAAGTGGGAGTTCTTAAGTAATATGGTTAATTGAACTTTAATTTATCATAAACTTAGTCATGATAGTATTTGCATAACTATGTTATTGTCGGCGTTCTGGGAACGGGGGTCCCCAGACTTGCCTGCCCGAGGCCTGCGACGTGGCTCAAAGGGGGGCCCATCACGGCCCATCTTCATCAACAAAAGCTCAAGACCCTCGCGAGGGGCCAAGCCTCGCGAGGCGGACGACAGGGAGCTTCCTCAGGCACGGCCTCATCAGGCTGGCTCGCG
Organism: Aegilops longissima; assembly: GCA_021605205.1. Taxonomy (NCBI): domain Eukaryota; kingdom Viridiplantae; phylum Streptophyta; class Magnoliopsida; order Poales; family Poaceae; genus Aegilops; species Aegilops longissima. The sequence continues at coordinate 267,812,613 of CM038677.1, forward strand.
AGGAGGCGGAGAGATCATGGCGGGGTACCTCACGAGGTGCCCATGACGCAAGCCATGACGACCAAGGGCGCCAGGCGGGCGCCAGCCCGCGCAGTGTCCTCCTTTCCTCCTTGGTGCAAAGGGAGCAAGCGCAGGCGAGAGCATCAAGCAAAGGCATCCATTTCGGTGCAATAAGACCAAGACCAGCCCAACGACAGGAAGGAAGTCATTGTGGAGCCCAAGCCGGCGTCACCACCAGAGCCTTTGGCAGGCGAGGATCAACTTTGTTCAGGATAAGTGTACCAGATGTTCCCCTTCAAAATGGCCAATTGTTGGCGCCCTTCCCGCTCAATATTTGGGAAGAGGCCCAGGGCCTCTGTCCAAAAATAGGACTAGCCACGCACAGAGCTAGGGGCATCAAAAAGAGAGAGAGAGAAGGAGAGGAGCGACTGAACCCATCCTAGCAGTTCATCGCCCTGCCAAGAATAGACCCTCGCGAGGCTGTTCTTCCTTGTATTGTTCATCACCATCATCCCAAGAGGCAATCCACCACACCACAAACTAGAGTAGGGTATTACACCACAATGGTGGCCCGAACTAGTATAAACCTTGTGTCTCTTGTGTTGTTCCTTTCGTAGTTTAGATCCTAGCGAGGCGGCGGGGTGCAGGTAGGTAGAGGGCGAGATCTCCGCGCGCACCCCAGTGTTCGAACCTCAAGGGTCTACGGGAACCCGAAATCCGACATTTGGCGCGCCAGGTAGGGGTGCGCCGGAGTTTTCCCTTCCGCCACCGCCGCGACCCGCCTCGCGATGAGCAGTGCGCCACCCGCTCCGCCGCCGGCGCCAGGCGCTGGGGCCGGGGCTCGAGCCTGGCCCGGCCTTGCAACGGTGCGGTGGCTGATAAGTTCGTTAACGACGCCGCTGCGCTACAACGGCGCGACCGATCCGCTGGCCTTCCTGCTGGCGTACGAGGAGGCCGTCCTCGAAGCTGGAGGTGACGACAGGGTCATGGCCAACTAGCTACCCATGGCCCTCACCGGCGCTCCGCGCGCATGGCTGCTCCACCTGCCGGCAGCCTCCGTGGCCTCTTGGGAAGAGCTGCGCGGCCTCTTCCCCACCCACCACGTTGCGCCGGCGCCCCCGGTCGTCGCGGCCCTCCTGGGCGGCTCGCAGGCGCCGCCTTCAAGTCACCACGTCAAGCCATTCGTCCGCCGGGTCGGTGCCGCCTCCACGCGGCAGGGCCCCGGACCGGTCGGCGCCCAAGGCCAGTCTGACCTTCAGCTCAGAGGACCACCACTCCAACTCAGCCTGCTCGGGTGCGCTCCCCATGTTGTGCACCCCCACCATCTGCCAGGTGGCCGTCACCAGGACTCTCATCGATGGCGGCACGGGCCTCAACGTGCTCTCAGTTGAGGACTTCAACCTCCTTTGCATACCCCGGGAGCGGCTGCAGCCCAGCCGGCCCTTCTCGGGCGTCGGGGACGGGTCATCCAGCTCCTTGGGACAGATCCGGCTCCCGGTAACTTTCGGCACCTACGACAACTTCCGCACGGAGCTGGTCGATTTCTACATCGCCCCCATCGGCCTCCCCTACAACGCCATCCTCGGCTACCCAGCACTGGCCCAATTCATCGCCGCGACTCACCCGGCGTACAACCTCATGAAGATGCCCGGGAGCAACGGTGTCCTCACCGTTCCCGGGGACACCGGAGATGCGCTGCGAGTGTTCAAGCTCGCCTTCAAGATGGCGGCGCCAGCACAGCCCGCCGATGCGGAGATCCCTGAACCCAAGGGGGCTGCACCAACCAAGAAGAAACAGTTGTTCACCCAAGACAAGGCAGAGACCAAGCAAATACTTGTCGACGAGGACGGGTCCACTGACGCCACTTTCACCATAGGCGCCAACCTCAAGCCCGAGCAGGAGGAGGCCCTGGTCAAGTTCCTGCGCACAAACAAGAAGGTATTCGCTTGGGAACCTGATCAGTTGGCGGGGATCCCTAGGGGCGTAATCGAGCATCACCTCCACGTGTGCCCCAACGTACGCCCCGTGAAGCAGAAAGCGAGGCGGGAGTCCACTGAAAAGCAAGCCTTCATCGTCCAGGAGACCCGCAAACTAGAAGCCGCTGGGGTCATTCGCGAGGTCCGATATCCGGATTGGTTGGCCAACCCTGTCGTTGTACGAAAGAAGGGAGGGAAGGAGCGCATGTGTGTCGACTTCACCAACCTCAACAAGTCATGCCCGCAAGATCCATTCCCGCTCCCTCGCATCGATCAGATCGTCGATTCCACCGCTGAGTGCGACCTATTATGCTTCTTGGATGCCTTCTCCGGGTATCACCAGATCAAGATGGCGGTAGAAGACGTGGAAAAGACGGCCTTCCTGACCCCGTGTGGGGTGTACTGCTACACGTGCATGCCATTCGGGCTGCGCAACGCAGGGCGACCTTCGGTGGCTGATGCACATCACCTTGGGTCCACAGCTCGGGAAGAATGTTGAGGCTTACGCCAATGACATTGTGGTGAAGTCTCGGAGGCCATAACCCCGATACAAGACTGGAGGAAACCTTCATGAGCCTCAACGCAGTGAACCCACGGCTCAACCCGGAGAAGTGTGTGTTTGAGTCCCTCGGGCAAGCTCTTGGGCTTCCTCAGATCCCACCGAGGCATCGAGGCTAACCTGAAAAGGTCAAGGCGGTCGAGGACATGAGCCCACCAAAGACCCTCAAGGAAATGCAGAAACTCACTAGGCGCTGGATCGCGCTTAGGGCGCTTCATCTCCAAGTTGGGGAACGAAGCTGCCTTTCTTCTAGCTAATGAAGAAAAAGGACCCTTTGAATGGATCAAGAGGCGGACAAGGCGTTTCAAGATCTCAAGAGGTACCTAACCAGCCCTCCGGTCATGGTGGCCCCACGTCTCAGGAACCCCCGGTGCTCTACTCGCCGCCACTCCCTACTCCGCCTTGTTGCAGCTCAGGTGGCGTTAGGGAAGAGCGCCAAACCAAAACCACAACAGCAGCCCAGGTCAAGGCAAAGCAGGAACAAGGAAGACCCACAGAAACCACTACCACGGTTGAGAAGGATCAGCCGCCGCAGGGGAGCGCACTGGGGACGGAAGAGGTCCCTCCCCCAGACTACCAGCCTCTGCAGGCTCCATCGCCTCAGGAGGCGCCACGGTCCCCAGAGGGCGCCATCGGCACTGGCGCTCCAAACCTCGTTGAGCACCCGGTGTACTTCGTCAGCACGGTGTTGCGGGACGCGAGGGCACGATACCCCATGCCTCAGAAACTCCTCCTCGCGCTATTGGTGGCCTCGCGCAAGCTGCGGCACTATTTTCAGGGTCACCCCATCAAGGTCATCTCAGCATACCCCTTGGAAAGGGTGCTCAGGAGCCCTAACTCAGCCGGAAGGGTCGCTGAGTGGAACATTGAATTGCAAGCGTTTCAGCTCGAATTCAGCACGACCAGAGTCATCAAGGGGGCCGTATTAGCGGATTTCGTGGCAGAATGGACGGAGGCACCGGGCCTCAAGGCCGACGAGGATCGGTCCCTCTCCCAGGGAAGCGAAGCGCCAGAAGGCTGGGTCATGTACTTCGATGGGGCATTCTCCAGGCATGGCGCTAGGGCTAGGGCGGTGCTCATATCTCCCACTCAGGACAAGCTCTACTACGCTGTGCAGCTCTGTTTCCAGCAAGGTGAAAAGGTTTCCAACAACATAGCAGATTATGAAGGTCTAATAGCGGGCTTGAAGGCCGCAGCTGCCCTAGGGGTGAAGCGCCTTACCATCAAGGGCGATTCGCAGCTCCTCGTCAATTTCTCCAACAAGGTGTACGAGCCAAAAGATGAGCACATGGAATCCTACCTTGCAGAGGTCCGCAGGATGGAGAAGCAGTTCTGGGGGTTGGAGTTGCAGCATGTGCCCCATGGCACCAATCAGGAGGCCGACGACATCGCCAAACGAGCATCCAGGTGGTTACCTCAGGAGCCTGGCGTGTTCGAGGAGCGGCTTTTCAAGCCCTCGTCCATTCCCTCACTATCAAACACGGCGCAGCCTCGGGAGGAGCTCCCCCAGCCACCTGCCTCAGGAGCCCCGGTCTCTGGCCCGGCCTCAGGAGCGCGCCTGCTCCTGATGATGGAGCCTCAGGAGGGGTGCTGGATCACAGAGCTCCGGAGCTACTTAACACAAGGGACCCTGCCGGAGAAGGAGGAGGAAGCGGAGCGTGTGGCACGGCAAGCCACAGCGTACTGCATCAGGGATGGAGAGCTCTATCGGAAGCGACCGAATGATGTGTCACTATGCTGCATCTCCAGGGAGCAAGGGAAAGAACTGCTGGCGGATATACATGGTGGAGACTGTGGGCATCACTCGTCATCATGAACCCTCATGGGCAAGGCATTCCGGAGCGGTATCTATTGGCCTATTGCGCTCAACGACGCCGTCGAACTAGTGAAGGCTTGCGAAGCCTGCCAATTCCATGCCAAGCAGATCCATCAGCCAGCAGGAGGTCTGCAAACTATACCCCTCTTGTGGCCATTCGCAGTCTGGGGGCTGGATATCCTGGGCCCGTTTCCTCAAGCGCTAGGGGGCTATCACTACCTCTACATCGCCGTGGACAAGTTCACCAAGTGGGCTGAAGTGGAAGCCGTCCGCACCATCCCCGCAGGTTCTGCGGTCAAGTTCGTCAAGGGCATCGTGAGCCGGTTTGGGGTGCCGAACCGCATCATCACCGACAACGGTTCACAGTTCACCAGTAACCTCTTCAAAACATACTATGCTAACCTAGGAATGCAGATATGCTACGCTTCTGTGGCGCACCCCCGAAGCAACGGCCAGGCCGAGCGGGCCAACGCAGAGGTCCTGAGGGGCCTCAAAACCAGAACATTCAAGAAGAAACTAGAGGCCTGCGGCAGAGGTTGGTACGACGAGCTTCAGTCCGTGCTGTGGTCCATCCGCACGACCACGACCAAGACAACTGGAGAGACCCCGTTCTTCCTGGTCTATGGAGCCGAAGCGGTCCTCCCTCACGAGGTCAGACGTTGTTCCGCACGGGTCCTGGCGTTCGACGAGGCGCAGCAGGACGCCATGCGGGGGACAGACCTCGTGCTGGGGGAGGAGCATCGTCGAGAAGCTGCGTTGCGAGCAGTGAGGTACCAACAAGCACTGCGATGATACCACTGCCGCAACATCCGCCCCAGAACACTTGAGGTAGGGGACCTCGTGCTCAGGCGGGTTCTCTCCAGGGAGGGGCTGCATAAGCTCTCTCCCATGTGGGAGGGCCCATTCAAGGTTATTCATGTTTCGTGCCCGGCTCCGCCGCTTGAGACTCGGGAGGGGGTGCCACCGAGCGCGTGGAACATCCGGCACCTCCGGAGGTTTTACCCTAAAAGGCCAGAGCTCTGTGAAGAAGGCGAATGCCTGTGAAGCTGTCGCGTTTTGGAAAAGGCCCAGAGCCTATGAAGAAGGCGAATGTCTGTGAAGCTTATCGTTTTGGAAAAGGCCCAGAGCCTGTGAAGAAGGCGAATGCCTATGAAGCTTATCTTTTTGGAAAAGGCCCAGAGCCTGTGAAGAAGGCGAATGCCTGTGAAGCTATCGCGTTTTGGAAAAGGCCCAGAGCCTGTGAAGAAGGCGAATGCCTGTGAAGCTGTCGCGTTTTGGAAAAGGCCCAGAGCCTGTGAAGAAGGCGAATGCCTGTGAAGCTTATCTTTTTGGAAAAGGCCCAGAGCCTGTGAAGAAGGCGAATGCCTGTGAAGCTTATCTTTTTGGAAAAGGCCCGGAGCCTGTGAAGAAGGCCAATGCCTGTGAAGCTCGCCACCCGTGACACTCTCACATAATAATGAGTTGGGGCTGTACACGCCCCGGAGTCTCAGGAGCGCCGGCCTCAGGCCCTGGGGCTCCCTCCCACGCCCAGTGGCAGCACTTAGCTCCGCGTTGGTGAGAAGACGTCGAAGACTAGATTAGGTGCCGGACGCGGCTTTTTCATTTGCTTTCTGCAGTTGGCTTGTTCATTCTCATTTGAAGTTTTATCAAAGATGTTGTCGTTTTGGATTTGTGGCTCTACGACCTTTCGCCCTCCTACCTCGATTTCTCTCGCGCAAGGTCTCGCGAGGGGGCAGTCTGAGCGCCCTTGCGAGTGTTTTCTGCCCTTATCATTCAAGGTTTCCCAGCCTGGGTCCACCACAGAAGCACCCCTCCAGTCCGTGCCTCACGGGCACCGCGACACGAACACATGACCTAGGTCGGTCGCCCCTCACGGCTGAGGCTGGGAACTACCTACGCGCAGGTGTGCGGCCCGAAGGCACGATACCGAAATAGCAGAAACAGTACGATGATTAACGGCGAAAGTCCAAACACGCCCCCACGGGGCCCCACACTACTGTCTTTCTACGTAGGAAAAAGAAAAGGGAAGAACAAATCAGGCACGGCTCGCCCGACACCAGCCCGCAGGGAAGACTCGAGCCGCCTCCGGGGCTCAGGCGGACTCCCTCTCGTGCTTCACCGAGGCGCGACGGTGGGCGGACCCGCTACCACCCTCCAAGCAGGCACGACGGTGTGGGGGCTGATCACGGCCGCTGCTGGAGGAGACGCTGCCCGAAGAAGAATCGATGAAGCTCGAGGAGCCCTGAGCATCGCCGACCACGCATGCGCTGTCTTCTCCGTCATCGCCGGGGCTGGGCCCCCGGCCGCGGTCGTCGTCCTCAGGGCAGCACCCAGCGCGGCGACCATCCTCCCCGAACACCCTCACATAAAGGGTGGCATCGCCATCGAACTAGAAGTGCAGGGTGCACCGACAGCTCAGGCCACGCGCGCGGGCAAACGTCTGCCAGCCGTGAGTCAGGGCCAGGCTCCCAGCCGTGGAGACCTCCAACGAAGCCCAGGAGGCCCGACTGCAGCAGCCGTCTGCCTGGAGCCAGAGGCCGCCTGGGGCGCCAGGCGGGAGCTCACCTAGGAGGAAGCGAGGAAGCTGAAGCCGGGCGCAAGTCGGCTCCGCCGACCACACAACAAACTCCGGCAACACCTCCATGGCTGAAGCGGCCTAGGGGATCGCGGTCAGGCGCACCCGGCGCGGCCAGCCGTCCCTCACCGCGCGGGAGATCACCTCCACGGCCACGGGGAGTCTCCGTGGGAGCCACAGGATGTTTGCGAGGACGGCCTCGACCGCGCTTGGGCGGGGGAGAGGCAGGCTCAACCTGGCGGGCCTTCCCCTTCTCTGCGGCCGAGAACTTCCTCGGAAGAGCCATGAAGAAGGAGGAGAAGCAAGAGGGGACTGACTGGAAGGGCATGCGACGTTCCGTACTTAAAGCCAGAGGAGGCCAACCGCCGACCTCCACAATCACAGGTAATCATGACCCGCTTTGCGTGTAGGGACTTGTCAATTCGTGCAGTTGCCGAGGCGTCGTGGGGAAGTGGAGACGCCCACGTCCAATCAACCGCCACGCGGCGCCCAAGGCCACAGGCTATTAGGGCCCACGGTGCTTCGCGCTTGCCCCTTCGCCTCTCAGCTCGGCCAAGCCCGAGCGCGCCTTGGGCCCGGGGCTCTTGTCGGCGTTGCTCGGGAACGGGGTCCCAGACTTGCTCGCTGCGCCTGCGGCGTGGCTCAAAGGGGGCCCATGACGGCCCATCTTCATCAACACAAGCTCAGACCCTCGCGAGGGGCCAGCCTCATGAGGCGGATGATGTGGAGCTTCTCGTGCACGGCCTCATCAGCTGGCTCGCGAGGAGGCGGAGAGATCAAGGCGGGTACCTCACGAGGTGCCCATGACGCAAGCCATGACGACTAAGGGCGCCAGCGGGCGCCAGCCCCTGCAAAGATCCTCCTTTCCTCTTTGGTGCAAAGGGAGCAAGCGCAGGCGAGAGCATCAAGCAAAGGCATCCATTTTGGTGCAACAAGGCCAAGACTAGCCCAACGGCAGGAAGGAAGTCATTGTGGAGCCCAAGCCGGTGTCACCACCAGAGCCTTTGGCAGGCGAGGACCAACTTTAGTCAGGATAAGTGTACCAGATGTTCCCCTTCAAAATGGCCAATTGTTGGCGCCCTTCCTGCTCAATATTTGGGAAGAGGCCCAGGGCCTCTGTCCATAAATAGGACTAGCCACGCACAGAGCTAGGGGCATCAAAAAGAGAGAGAGAGAGAGAGAGAGAAGGAGAGGAGCGACTGAACCCATCCTAGCAGTTCATCGCCCGGCCAAGAACAGACCCTCGCGAGGCTGTTCTTCCTTGTATTATTCATCACCATCAGCCCAAGAGGCAATCCACCACACCACAAACTAGAGTAGGGTATTACACCCCAATGGTGGCCCGAACTAGTATAAACCTGGTGTCTCTTGTGTTGTTCCTTTCGTAGTTTAGATCCTAGCGAGGCGGTGGGGTGCAGGTAGGTAGAGGGCGAGATCTCCGTGCGCACCCCAGTGTTCGAACCTCAAGGGTATGCCGGAACCCGAAATCCGACAGTTATAGATCAATAGCTCGCGATGTAGCTCCCCGCTAATTTTTTTGATATGTTCCAAGGGAAAAACTATGTTGAAAGATGATAGTAGCAATGATGCGGACTAGGTCCATGATCTGAGGATTATCCTCATTGCTGGATAGAAGAATATGTCCTTGATGCACCGCTAAGTGACATACCTATTGCAGGAGCAGATGCACACGTTATGAACATTTGAAAAAGCTCGGTATGATGAGTACTTAATAGTTTAGTGCACCATGCTTTACGGCTTAGAACTGGGACTTAAAAAGGTTTTGAACGCCACGGAGCATATAAGATGTTCTAAGAGTTGAAATTGGTATTTCATACTCATGCCCGTGGCAAGAGGTATGAGACCTCTGGCAGTACTTTGCCTTCAAGATGGAGGAGAATAGCTCAACCAGTGAGCATGTGCTTAGACTGTCTGGGTACTACAATTGCTTGAATCAAGTGGGAGTTAATCTTCAAGATAAGATAGTAATTGAAAAAGTTCTCTAGTCACTATCACCAATTTACTAGAACTTAGTGATGAACTATAATATGCAAGAGATGACAAAAGTAATTCCCAAGCTCTTCGCGATGCTGAAATCGTCGAAGGTAGAAATCAAGAAATAGCATCAAGTGTTGATGTTTAACAAGACCACTAGTTTCAAGAAAAGGGCAAAGGGAAATAAAGAGGAACTTCAAAGAAGAATAGCAAGCAAGTTGCTGCTCCCATGAAGAAGCCCAAAGCTAGACCCAAGCCTGGAACTGAGTGCTTCTACTGCAAAGGAAATGGTCACTAGAAGTGGAACTGCCCTAGATACTTGGCGGATAAGAAGGATGGCAAAGTGAACAAAAGTATATTTGATATACATTTTATTGATGTGTACTTTACTAGTATTTATAGCAACCCCTCAGTATTTGATACTGGTTTAGTTGCTAAGAGTAGTAACTTAAAACAGGAGTTGCAGAATGAACACAGACTAGTTAAGGGCGAAGTGACGATGTGTGTTGGAAATGATTCCAAGGTTGATAAGATCACCATCGCACACTCCCTCTACCTTCGAGATTAGTGTTGGACCAAAGTAAAGGTTATTTGGTGTTTGCGTTGAGCATGAATATGATTGGATCATGTTTATTGCAATACGGTTAGTCATTTAAGTCAAAGAATAATTGTTGTTCTATTTACATGAATAAAACCTTCTATGGTCATGCACTTAATATAAATGGTTTATTGAATCTTGATCGTAATGATACAAATATTCATAATATTGATGCCAAAAGATGCGAATTTGATGATGATAGTGCAACATATTTGTGGCACTACCGTTTAGGTCATATTGGTGTAAAGCGCATGAAGAAACTCCATGCTGATGGGATTTTGGAATCACTTGATGCTTGCAAACCATGCCTCATGAGCAAGATGACTAAGACTCTGTTCTCCGGAACAATGGAGCGAGCAACTCATTTATTGGAAATGATACATAACGATGTATGCGATCCAATGAGTGTTGAGGCTCGCGGCGGGTATCGTTATTTTCTGACATTCGCAGATGATTTGAGCAGATATGGGTATATCTACTTGATGAAACATAAGTCTGAAACATTTGAAAAGTTCAAAGATTTTCATAATGAAGTGGAAAATCATCGTAACAAGAAAATGAAGTTTCTATAATCTGATCGCGGAGACGAATATTTGAGTTACGAGTTTGGTCTTTATTTGAAACAATGTGGAATAGTTTCGCAACTCACGCCACCTGGAACACCACAACGTAATAGTGTGTCCGAACGTCATAACCGTACTTTATTAGATATGGTGCGATCTATGATGTCTCTTACCGTATCACTATCGTTTTGGGGTTATGCATTAGAGACAGCTGCATCCACGTTAAATAGGGCATCATCTAAATCCGTTGAGACGACACCATATGAACTATGGTTTGGCAAGAAACCCAAGTTGTCGTTTCTTAAAAGTTTGGGGTTACGATGCTTATGTGAAAAGTTTCAGCCTGATCAGCTCAAACCCAAATCGGAGAAGTGCGTCTTCATAGAATACCCAAAAGTAACTGTTGGATACACCTTCTATCACAGATCCGAAGGCAAGATCTTTGTTTCTATGAGTGGATCCTTTCTAGAAAATGAGTTTCTCTCGAAAGAAGTGAGTGGGAGGAAAGTAGAACTTGATGAGGTAATTGTACCTTCTCTCAAATTGGAAAGTAGCTCATCACTAAAATCAGTTCCAGTGATACCTACACCAATTAGTGAGGAAGTTAATGATGACGATCACAAAACTTCAGATCAAGTTACTACCGAACCTCGTAGGTCAACCAGAGTACGATCCGCACCAGAGTGGTACGGTAATCCTGTTCTGGAATTCTGTTACTAGACCATGATGAACCTACAAACTATGAGGAAGCGATGATGAGCCTAGATTCCGACAGATGTTAAATACAATGAGATTTTTTCACACGTATCAATGCTTAAAGTCTGTCCGAATCATGTTAGCAATTGCCACATTTTATGAAATCTGACAAATGGATATCAAAACTGCACTCCTTAATGTATTTATTAAAGAAGAGTTGTACATGATACAACCAGAAGGTTTTGTCGATCCTAAAGGTGCTAACAAAATGTGCCAGCTCCAGCGATCCATCTATGGACTGGTGCAAACATCTCAGAGTTGGAATATACGCTTTGATGAGTTGATCAAAGCATATTGTTTTATACAGACTTGCGGTGAAGCCTGTATTTACAGGAAAGTGAGTGGGAGCACCCCAAACTTTCTGATTAGTATATGTAAATGACATATTCTTGATCGGAAATGATGTAGAATTTTCTGGAAAGCATAAAGGAGTGTTTGAAAGGATTTTTTTTCAATGAAAGACCTCGGTAAAGCTGCTTACATATTGGGCATCAAGATCTATAGAGATAGATCAAGACGCTTGATAAGATTTTTCAATGAGTACATGCCTTGACAAGTTTTTGAACTAGTTCATAATGGAACATCAAAGAAGGAGTTCTTGCCTATGTTACAAGGTGTGAAGTTGAGTAAAGACTCAAAACCCGACCCCGGCAGAAAATAGAAAGAGAATGAAAAGTAATTCCCTATGCCTTAGTCATACGTTCTATAAAGTATGCTATGCTGTGTACCAGAACTATTGTGTACCTCACCATGAGTTTGGCAAGAGGGTACAATAGTGATCCAGGAGTGGATCACTGAACAACGGTCAAAATTATCCTTAGTGGAATATGGAAATGTTTCTCTGTTATGGAGGTGCCAAAGAGTTTGTCGTAAGGAGTTACGTCGATGCCAGCTTTGACACCAATCTGGATGACTCTAAGTCTCGATCTAGATACATATTGAAAGAGGGAGCGATTAGCTATAGTAGCTCCGTGTAGAGCATTGTAGACATAGAAAATTTGCAAAATACATACGGCTCTGAATGTGGCAGACCCATTGACTAAACTTCTCTCACAAGCAAAACATGATCACTCTTTGAGTGTTAATCACATTGCAATGTGAACTAGATTATTGACTCTAGTAAACCCTTTGGGTATTAGTCACATGGAGATGTGTGAACTAATCACATAAAGATGTGAACTATTGGTGTGAAATCACATGACGTTGTGAACAAGATTATTGACTCTAGTGCAAGTGGGAGACTGAAGGAAATATGCCCTAGAGGCAATAATAAAGTTGTTATTTATATTTCCTAATATCATGATAAATGTTTATTATTCGTGCTAGAATTGTATTAACCGGAAACTTAGTACATGTGTGAATACATAGACAAACAGAGTGTCCCTAGTATGCCTCTACTTGACTAGCTCGTTAATCAAAGATGGTAGTTTCATAGCCATAGACATGTGTTGTCATTTGATGAACAGGGTCACATCATTAGAGAATGATGTGATGGACAAGACCCATCCATTAGCTTAGCATAATGATCGTTTAGTTTTATTGCTATTGCTTTCTTCATGACTTATACATGTTCCTCAGACTATGAGATTATGCAACTCCCGAATTCCGGAGGAACCCCTTGTCTGCAATCAAACGTCACAACGTAACTGGGTGATTATAAAGATGCTCTACAGGTGTCTCCGATGGTGTTTGTTGAGTTGTCATAGATCGAGATTATGATTTGTCACTCCGTGTATCGGAGAGGTATCTCTGGGCCCTCTCGGTAGTGCACATCACTATAAGCCTTGCAAGCAATGTGACTAATGAGTTAATTACAGGTTGTTACATTACGGAATGAGTAAAGAGACTTTCCGGTAATGAGATTGAACTAGGTATTGAGATACCGACGATCGAATCTCGGGCAAGTAACATACTGATGACAAAGGGAACAACGTATGTTGATATGCGGTTTGACCGATAAAGATCTTCGTAGAATATGTAGGAACCGATATGAGCATCCAGGTTCCGCTATTGGTTATTGAGCGGAAGTGAGTCTCGGTCATGTCTACATAGTTCTCGAACCCGTAGGGTCCACACGTTTAACGTTCGATGACGATCGGTATTATGAGTTTTGATGTACTGAAGGTTGTTTGAAGTCCCAGATGTGATCACGGAGATGACGAGGAGTCTCGAAATGGTCGATACATAAAGATTGATATATTGGACCATGTTATTCTGACACCGGAAGTGTTTCGGGTGGTTCTGGTTAAAACCGGAGTGCCGGAGGGGTTACCGGACCCCCCGGGAGAATTAATGGGCCACCATGAGCCTTAGTGGAGAGGGAGGAGGGCAGCCATGGCAGGCCCCCCCCCTTGGAGTCCGAATAGGACAAGGGAAGGGGGGCGGCGCCCCCTTTCCTTCTCCCTCCCTCCCTCTCCTTCCTTCCCCCTGTCTTCCCTTGTTGGAAACCTACTAGGAATAGGATTCCTAGTAGGAATCCTACTTGGGGCCCGCCCCATGAGCGTCGGCCGGCCTCCCCCTTGCTCCTTTATATACGGGGGCAGGGGCACCCTAGGACACACAAGTTGACAGTTGTCTGAGCCGTGTGCGGTGCCCCCTCCACAAATTTCCACCTCGGTCATATCGTTGTAGTGCTTAGGAGAAGCCCTGCGTCGGTAACTTCATCATCACTGTCATCACGCCGTCATGCTGACAAAACTCTCCCTCGGCCTCAGCTGGATCAAGAGTACGAGGGACGTCACCGAGCTAAACGTGTGCAGATCGTGGAGGTGCCATGCGTTCGGTACTTGGATCGGTTGGATCGCGAAGACGTTCGACTACATCAACCGCGTTACTAAAACTCTTCCACTTTCGGTCTACAAGGGTACGTGGACACACTCTCCCCGCTCGTTGCTATGCATCACCTAAATGGATCTTGCATGTGCGTAGGAATTTTTTTTAAATTACTGCGTTCCCAACAGGAGGTACTACGTCAATCACATATGGTTCCCAAAATTGGAACCGTGTGCAATGACTACCATTTTGCCTGCTACGTCAATCGCACAGGGTTGGCTCTAGCAAACCGCTGCCTCCGAAATTCTTTGTGGGATAGAAAACCCGCACCACCCAATTAAAAAAGAAGAAAGAAAACCCTCACCATCCCCACGTCACAAAAACCCTCACCCGCCCGCCACCCCTCCAGTCCCCATTCACACTTGCACAAGCTCCTCTACGTCTATGCATGGCACCGCCTATCGCGGCAGCAACCAGTTAGCTCTACACGTGCCGCCGCCGCTAGGCTGCTGGAAAACCCCACCACATTTCGCCACTTTCACTTGCTGGCACCTATAGCCATTGACTTTCTTGACGCTGCTCGCGGTCGACCCAGCTCCATCCGGTTTGGGAATCCACCGTACTGAGGGTTTTTTTCTCATGGACAACAAGGTAACTAATTTAATGAGATATTATCTCATCTCTTATCCTAGTTCATCTGCATCCTTTAATCACGCAGCCGAAATCACCGTTAATTCATTTTTATTCGAGGTGATTTGAGGGTTTTCTTTCATTCATAGAGTGTACAGTGCATGGATACATCAGGACTTTGCCTCCTCCGCCAGACATCCATGGAGTTCTATCTCACCGTACCAGATGACTTGAGAATGCGGGCGGTATGTTCAATCTCACCCTAAATCAGTTGGCATGGCCTACTTTCCTGAACATATACTAAATATTGCTACATTTGAATAAAAGGTGCCACATGCACCATATACGTCAAAGGGGATTTTTTCCTCTTCTTTCTATATTAGGCAAATTAATGATGTATTATTCTTTCGATTACTCTCATATTTCCATGACATCATGTTTACCCTATCTGTTTAATTATAGATTTTTGTCTTTCGATTTCAACCGCCGTACAGTTCTTTCAATTTGGGCCCGTATTTGCATGTTTACCCTAGCTATAGACAGAGTAAATCACATTGCACAAAGACAAAACAATGGAACCCGTCGGTGATGATTTCATCAATCACTGACAATTGTATACCAGCAATCGTTTTCTCACAACACACATGGCTTGTTAACAGGAATCGTCTTTGTTGTTATCGGTCTTCCCACACATTTCTGATTACAGACTTGTTCGCCACGTATCACACACATCTTGTTAAGTTGAACCGTTTCTGTTCTCTTGGCTCAACGCAAACAGTTTATCCCAGTGAACTATATGCCGTATATCGCACACACCTTCATCTGGCTGCACGTTTCTTTTGTTCCACCTCATCACAAATATTTTATCCGAGTGAACTGTATACAGTATATCACACACGCCTTCATCTACCTGTTTCTTTTGTTATGCCTCATCGCAAACAGTTCATTGAACTGAAGCGTATGCCCCGCATCACACACGCAACTAAAATCCGAACCATGTTTGATGTATCATTCATCGCAAACATTTTGCATCTTTTTTTACGGTTTTTTTCATCACCATTTGCGATTAATGGACCGCACATAGTTTTGTCAAAGGGTCTCTGATCATAGTGTCGTGTTAGCAGCATCCTGCAGTAGTGAAACTTTGACAAGATTTTCCCATTCAAAATATGTAATGCCTATGATTGTGGAACGGGCAGGGTTTGTCACCAGTTTGCACATTGAAATGGCACATGGAGCCAGATTAACCAGTGTATCTTTTTGTGCAGTTCCACTGAAATCAAACAATATCTTGTGTAGCATGGTGGATTTCGTATTTATATGTTGCAAGGCATTGAAGATATTGGCAGCTCCATTCAAGTAGATAGTCCGGTGGCTCAAGGTGACGACGAATGATTAGAGAACCATTCGATGTATTGTGCATGATGAATTATTATGGGGGACACGAACCATCTGAACATTTTGTGCAGTTCCACGAAAATCAAGCTAAGTATCCTTGTCTGCATAAATAGAGAAAAAGCATGATGAATAGAATAGTGGTGCTAGTTGATTAAACATACGCTCACAAGTATAATCATCTTTTTTTTGACTGACAAATATAATCATCTTCGTTATATTAACATGAAAATATAGCAATACAACAGCTTCAATTAAACATTTATTCAAAACAATACAACAATATAAGTAGCACAACATAACAAAGCACAATCATGTGGATGGAGGCCGATACTAACCTCGTTTGTTACAGCTGCGTCGGCAACTGACTTGGTCATACCTTTCCTTGTGGAGTGAATTTTGCACTACACGTGCTATTGAGTTTCCCATGCTCTCTGTAGACTAGTCATGTCACCAGCGTCTACTAATACTCTATAAAGCTTCTCGATCATTCCTTGTGTAATGTAGCACAAACAGTGATTGTTTCTTTCTACAAATTGGAAAGACCAACTGGGCCCAATAATGCAACAGTTTGCCTTAAACAAATTGGCTCCTTCTGTGCAGTTCAACTAAAATCAAAGTCGAAATACGACCGAGCAGAAGCTTTGATATCCCTGTATGCAACAATAGGTATAAAGGAAACAATTACTGACAAATAACGGTTGATGACTTATACTCCCAGAAGAAAAAAATCTACCTTATCTGAATGGGAAGCAATGCAGGAGAGTAGGAATTCTCGAACAATGTGATTCATTCATATTAACTGAGACATTATCTTAACAATACCTTGTTTAAACATGTATAAAGAACAACAAAGCAGAAAAGTACCATTCCTAAAACAATGCTACTGATTCATATTAATAGAGACATTATCTTAACAATACCATGGTTAAAAATGTAGGAAGAACTACAAAGCAGGATAGTACCATTTGTAAAACATTGTTACTGATATATAATAATGGAGACATTATCTCAACAATACATTTCTTAAACATGTACTCCCGCCGATCCCTAACAGAAATAGTACTCCCACCGATCCCTAACAAGTGTTGCAGTTTTGAACTAAGATTCAGTAGTTTATTCTGAGAGTGGCATTGCTTAATTTCACCAGTGGTATTAGATTAACAAAAAGCATAAACAGTTCCAGGGGAGAGTGGGCGCAACAACACCATGTGCTTCCATCTACTTATAAAGGGGGTGATGCAGAGTTTGTTGTAACAAAGCAACAAGCATCATGTCTAGGTTGGTCCCATTTTTGTTCATTTAATGGGAAAAGATAGCAATACAATAGCTTCGATTCAACATTTATTTAAAACAGTACCACTACAAGTAGCACAACATCTAAAAGCACACTGCACAATCATGTGGATGAAGGCTGGTACTGACCTTTCATGAGGCAGACAAGATCAAATATGAATCTGCCAACATGAATAGGAAATCCAATCTCGTTTTGTGTAGTTCAACTAAATCAAGCAAAGCTGTCGATGCGACATTTAAGTTGAACTACACAAAACACTCTTAAAACAGAAGTGTTTTGCATAGTGAAGCAAAAGGTCGCCATAGCAACGAGTTGAATAGATATCCCTGTTTTCAGAGGTAAAAAAAGAAACAATTACTGGCCAATAAAGGAGGATGAATCGCATGGCCACAAAAAGAAGCATCTACCTTATCTTGATGGAAAACAAAGTAGGACAGTAGCATTTCTAAAATGGTTGCATTGATTCATATTAACAGAGACATTCTCTTAAAATAACATTCATTAAAAATGCAATTTACTTTTAACTGTGGCATTGCTTCAATTTTCCAGCGGCATTCTTAGATTAACAATAGCAAAATAGTTTTATGGGACATGGGACATGGGACATGCCAGCACCATGTGTGTCCACACGTATAAATGGGTGATGTAGAGTATGTTGCCAAGCAGCATATCTGCGTTGGTCCCTTATTTATTCTCTTTGAACTTTTTTCCTATGTGAGGGTAGCAAATCTAGTCTTGTACAAACTACCCGACCCCCAATTTCTTTCCTATTTCAACAAAGAGATTGGTTCCTTACAGATGTGTGTACTGGGTTACCCCCTTTTTCCCTTTTCGGCCAACAAAGCGGCTGAATAGCCAGTCTATACTACCTTACCTCCCTCTTTTCCTCATTGAACCACGTCCTAGATTTATGCTCCTCCCCACCCCCTTATTTCCTCTTTGAAACAAGACCTAGATTCGACTACAGAATTGAAAAAGATCTGCATGCAGCTAGAGCAATGATGGTTTCTAAGAATGTTATACCTTAGGGTCATCAGGATGTGGCTAGGCATGCGGCGGGAGGCCGGATCTGCCCACACTATGTATGATAGCAAGGAAGAAGGGGTCGGAGGCCCTCCCGCACAGGCGCTGGACGAAACAGAACAACGCAGCCGGTAGTGGATTGCTTCCCTTGCCGAAGGCGACAGAGTGAAAGCAACACCTCCTCCCCATCCCGGTGCGACGGGATCTGGACGGCTCCTTCGCAAGCCATGAGGGGGGAGAGAGAGACAGAGGCCAAGATAGTCTTGTTTAGATCTGGTGAAGAGGGTGAGAGACTATGAATAGAGCAAACCCTAGCAAAGGAACACTGAGCCTCAAGCGTGTATATGTATATGTAGTGCAGCGAGAGTGTGAAGAGTGAAAACCCTAGCGAACAATCGCCGAGGCTCCAGCTTATATAGTACTCGTGTATAGTAGTAATATAGTGGAGTGGTTTTCTTTTTCTCTCGATAACAATCGTTTCAAATTGTGTACGAAACGAAACTCTTTATTTAGTACCAGTGAAGAAAACTACTACGATCAACTAATGATCCACGCGTCCTGGTCGCACTTCCTGTCCTTCACGTGTGGTACACTACCCTCCGTTAAGTGAACAACCACACAAGCGCCAAATTATCGGAAAGGTGTGAGAGTGTGTACAAATAAAGAATTTTAATTTGAATTATCGAAATGTGTGAGATTATGTACAGTTTGCCCTTTCTCAATAATTATGGTTTGTTGTGTTCGGCCTAAACTTGGTCAAACTTTACAAAGTTTGACTTCAGTCAAATCTAATATGCAGAGTAAATAAAAACGGAGGGGGTACTACCTCCATCCGGGTTTTTAGTCTTAACCATGTTTTTAATCAAAGTTTGACCACATGTTTAGTTAATAGCTGGACAAATAAAATTACATGGTAGTTGAAGACAAAGTTATGACAAGGCTTAGAAATCAATACAAAACTTTTGCTCTACCAATGTCGATGCTTCTTCGAGGAAACATTTGGTTCATATCCAATTGTGTGATAAAATTGCACCAATATAAATGACTCCTCCAAGATGAACTGATGAAGGATATCGTCTTTGTGGTAACAACCAAAGAGCACTGATGGTAGACAGCCCGTTCTTTATTGAACATTGATCAGCTTCACCAGCCGATGCAACCACGAGACGCAACCATGAGCATCGATAGGTCATTGTGGTGTGATGCATCATCAATTTTGGCATCATGTTTGGGTCAGGCACCAATGTAGTTTGACAATCCTCACTGTGGTTTGTTTCTTCTCGGTAATCAAGCTCGAGAAAGGAACAACTGAGCAACTGTGACCATCCAATTTTGTGCAGTTCCACTAAAATTGAGGAAGACATGCCCGGTTATGGAGATACGCATCCCTGTTTGCAAAAATATAGAAAATGATATTTAAGTAGTGTCGTTACATTGTTTTAGCAGTGGAATAAGATTAATAGAGGAATCTTAATTGTCAATAAGAATTAATGAAATGTACACAAAAAAATAGAGGTATCATGATTATCTTGATGGGAACTTAAGCAGGATACCCGAAAAGTAAAGCAGGACAGAAGCATTTGTCGACGCCTCTAGATTGACAGCAACATTACTTAAACGGGACATCACTTTAACATGAGCATTGATTTATTTTACCGCACAACCATCACTTTAACATGGGAACAGTGATAGTTTTAGATTAGCAGCAGCAATATGAGTATATGGACAATGACCGCACAACCATCATGTACTTTTTGTCGAAGAAAACATGTATACCTTCACCGATGCATAAATGATAAACCAGGACAACTTTTGGAGTGAACTTTCCTCTATAACTAGCAAGATGCCCGTGCGTTGCACAGAATATAAAGATGTATTTGTATGAGTAGTTTCTCTTGTGAGAGAAAAGGATGAACGAAGGAAGACCTTATCTGCAAGTGTGGAGAGAGGTGCAGGTATCTTTTTGCAAAATTGTGATAGTTTGCTTTCTATCCGTCAGATATAGATCGGACGGTCTATATTAAACGATGGCGGGCACACCATCATCACCAACTTGGTCTTTTATAAGAGTAGAGAGTAGAGATAACTAGCAAGATGCCCGTGCGTTGCACGGAACATCAAGATGCATTTGTATGAGTAGTTTATCTTGTGAGAGAAAAGGATGAACGAGGGAAGGACTTATTTGCAAATGTGGATAGGGGTGTGGGTATCTTTTGGCAAAATTGTCATAGTTTCCTTCCTATCCGTCAGATATAAATCGTACAGCCTATATTGCAGGATGGCAGGCACACCATCATCACCAACTATGTTTTTTATTTTTTTTATAAGAGTAGAGATAGAGATAATAAGATATGATATTAGAGATAGTAAAAAAGTAGTTGATGTTGGACCAACCGACGAACCCTAGCTACTGTACATGGGGAGCTGGGGAGTAGTGGTATAGACGAAAACACGCATGCAGAGTACAATGAAGCATGAAATCCAAAAGAAGTTATACCTCAGGTGGGCTAGATGTGGCTTAGGAGGGCGGGCAGGATCTGCCCACACGACGGCAGCGAACAAGGGCACAGAGGACGTTCGTCCGTGCCGGCACCGGCTCAGACAAGATGGTGCACATTGGCTTTCTCCATCACCAACGGCGAGAACGTCAATGCTGGACTTCCTCACCTCTTGCAGGGGACGGGATCCGGCCAGATCTGTGATCACTGGTGAGGGGAGAGGTAGAGTGGACACTATCATGTTGTTCAGATATGGAGAGGGTGGGAGAGCGAGACATGAGAAACCCTATCAAACAAGAGGCTATATATACAATGGAGTAAAAAATCTCTCCATAGCAATGGTTTTAAATAGAATACGCGCGTTCCCAGAAAAAACAAATTAAAACTGGCGGACAAATCTTCTTTTAACGTACCAAGAAAGAAAACTCGATCAAGACCTCCTCCAATGCAAAGGTAATTAGATGAGGTGCTAAGTATATTAAATGCCTTAGCAACTCAAGTCCCAAATGCAAAGATGCCAACATTTTGGGTGCTAAGCTTCATACATTTAATTAGTTGTAGACAGAGAATTGTGCTTCCACCTAGGTACACGTGCATACCACTGTTTCTTTCTGGGTCACCATACTAATCTCTCTCTTCTTAACTAGCATATGCCACATCAGATTTTTTGCTTAGTTGTCAACCTTAGCACATGTACGAGGTGGAGCATTGGGAGGGGCCGCCCTCGCTTCTAGGTCGTAGTTTGTACCGCTCACGTGTGGTCCCCGACCCTCCATTATTAATTGAACAAATTAAAGGGTCAAATTATTATGTACGTAAGCTGCCTCTTCGTGTACAAATGCACTCCATCGTGTACTCGCGGGTATGTCGGAGGCAGAGTGAGTGCATGTACATTTCTTCTTGTACGTAGTACTCCATTTATCTCACTTCATACTGTTTTGCACTCCTATGATATTCCTATCCTAAGAACAAAATGAGGCGGTACTAGGTTGGGTGTGTGTAGGGAGAAAGAGACATCGATGATGTGTATGAGTAGTCGCGAGAGTCGTCACTATGTGTGTGTGCGCGCACACACACATAGACATGCATATCCGTGTTTACGTAAAATTCTTACTTTCATATCCACCTCCATCTCCATCTCCAACATATTTGTCCAACTGGCAAACTATTTATGTTATTAATTACGCAAAAATATTTACGTACGTCCAGCATCTCTCGTTTGCGGGCGTCCGGACCACTGCCACGCCCGCTCCTGACCGCCCTGGCCAACTGATACATCTCCAACGTATCTATAATTTTTGATTGCTCCATGCTATATTATCTACTGTTTTGGACATTATTGGGCTTTATTATTCACTTCTATATTATTTTTGGGACTAACCTATTAAC
Organism: Aegilops longissima; assembly: GCA_021605205.1. NCBI lineage: Eukaryota > Viridiplantae > Streptophyta > Magnoliopsida > Poales > Poaceae > Aegilops > Aegilops longissima. Next base: position 267,834,455 of record CM038677.1, read on the forward strand.
CGGAGGCCCAGCCCAGAATTGTTGTTTTTTTGCCTATTTCAGAGTTTCGCAGAAAAGGAATATCAAACGGAGTCCAAACGGAATGAAACCTTCGGGAACGTGATTTTTAGGAAGAATATGATCCAGGAGACTTGGACCCTATGTCAAGAAACAAAAGAGGAGGCCACGAGGTACGGGGGCGCGCCCTCCACCCTCGTGGGCCCCCTGTTGCTCCATCGACGTACTCCTTCCTCCTATATATACCTATGTACCCCCAAACGATCGACACGGAGCCAAAACCTAATTCCACCGCCGCAACCTTCTCGTACTCCACGAGATCCCATCTTGGAGCCTGTTTTGAGCTCACGAGGGGGCATCCATCACGGAGGGCTTCTACATCAACACCATAACCTCTCCGATGAAGTGTGAGTAGTTTACCTCAGACCTTCGGGTCCATAGTTAGTAGCTAGATGGCTTCTTCTCTCATTTTGGATGTCAATACAATGTTCTCCCCCTCTCTCGTGGAGATCTATTCGATGTAATCTTCTTTTGCGGTGTGTTTGTTGAGACCGATGAATTGTGGGTTTATGATCAAGTTTATCTATGAACAATATTTTAATCTTCTGAATGCTTTTATGTATGATTGGTTATCTTTGCAAGTCTCTTCGAATTATCAGTTTGGTTTGGCCTACTAGATTGATCTTTCTTGCCATGGGAGAAGTGCTTAGCTTTGGGTTTAATCTTGCTGTGTCCTTTCCCAGTGACAGTAGGGGAAGCAAGGCACATATTGTATTGTTGCCATCGAGGATAACAAGATGGGGTTTTATCATATTGCATGAATTTATCCCTCTACATCATGTCATCTTGCTTAAGTTGTTACTCTGTTTCCATGAAATTAATACTCTAGATGCTTGCTGGATAGCGGTCGATGAGTGGAGTAATAGTAGTAGATGCAGGCAGGAGTCGGTCTACTTATTACATTATTTGCCATTTGCCTCTCGTTTTCCTCTCCCCCACTTCACCCTTGCCGTTTTATTCGCCCTCTCTTTTCTGGTTGCCTCTTTTCGTTCGCCTTTCCCTCACCATGTCAGAACCAAAAAGAGTTGGATTTTCTCTCCCGAATTTTAGCGCTTTAGACAATCCTGCTGTCTTATCTAAACTCATAAATAAAAATACTACGGGAAAACCTGCCGGAATTATGAATGAAAACCTTAGCAATTTTGATGAAGAAGATTCTGGAATATTTCGTTATTTACTCGATGAATCTTTGAAAGATGCTTGGGATAGGCTATTAAAGATCCAGGCTAGCTATGTACCTCAATACCAAATTGAGGTTTACTTAAAAAGCTTTTATGTTGGGTTGCCCGCTTCGTTCAAACAAATCTTAGATTCTATTTTTGAAGAGGGTTTTCTTGAAGAGGACCCCATAGACACCTATGAAAAGATGAAAACTATATTTGGGCACCCCATTAACGAGGAAGTTGAAATCACTTCTGTTTTGCTTTCTTACCAAAACGAATCTATCAAAGAGATAAAAGCTAGCCTAGATGCCAATTTCCGCAGCATACTTAATCTTTCTTCTACCATTAATGGCCATGTACTTTGTCAAAATAGGAAGATTAATTCCATAGATAACAAGTTTGCTCTCTTTTTTCCTAAAACCAAAGATGGAAAAACCTAGATCTATCCTTGCTTTTATGCCTAGCTAGGGGCGTTAAACGATAGCGCTTCCTGGGAGGCAACCCAATTTTATTTTTATTTTTTGCTTTTTGCATCTGTTTAGGAATAAATATTTGATCTAGGCTCTGGTTAGATGTGTTTTTATGTTTTAATTAGTGTTTGTGCCAAGTAAAACCAATAGGATCTTCTTGGATGATAGTTATTTGATCTTGTTGTAATTTCCAGAAACTTTCTGTTCACGAAAATAATTGTTAAAAATCACCAGAACGTGATAAAATAGTGATTCCAATTGCTACTGATCAATAAACAAATTGAATAGGTCGTCCTATTTTTGCTGATATTTTGGAGTTCCAGAAGTTTGCGTTAGTTACAGATTACTACAGACTGTTCTTTTTTGAAAGATTCTGTTTTTCGTGTGTTGTTTGCTTATTTTTATGAATCTATGGCTAGTAAACTAGTTTATAAACCGTAGAGAAGTTGGAATATAGTAGGTTTAACACCAATATAAATAAAGAATGAGTCCATTACAGTACCTTGAAGTGGTCTTTTGTTTTCTTTCGCTAACGGAGCTCACGAGATTTTCTGTTGAGTTTTGTGTTGTGAAGTTTTCAAGTTTTGGGTGAAAGATTTTGATGGATTGTGGAACAAGGAGTGGCAAGAGCCTAAGCTTGGGGATTCCCATGGCACCCCCAATATAATCTAAGGACACCATAAAGCCAAAGCTTGGGGATGCCCCGGAAGGCATCCCTCTTTCGCCTACTTCCATCAAGAATTTTACTTGAGCTATATTTTTATTCACCACATGATATGTGTTTTGCTTGGAGCGTCTTGTATGATTTGAGTCTTTTCTTTTTAGTTTACCACATTCATCCTTGTTGTACACACCTTTTGAGAGAGCCATACATGATTTGGAATTTGTTAGAATACTCTATGTGCTTCGCTTATATCTTTTGAGTTATATAGTTTTCCTCTAGTACTTCACTTATATCTTTTAGAGCAGGGTGGTGGACTGTTTTATAGAAACTACTGATCCCTCATGCTTCACTTAGATTATTTTGAGAGTCTTAAATAGCATGGTAATTTTCTTAAATAATCCTAATATGCTTGGTATTCAAGATTAGTAAAAACTTTCTTATGAGTGTGTTGAATGCTAAGAAAAGTTTGATGCTTGATAATTGTTTTGAGATATAAAGATGGTGATATTAGAGTCATGCTAGTTGAGTAGTTGTGAATTTTAGAAATACTTGTGTTAAAGTTCATGATTCCCGTAGCATGCACGTATGGTGAACCGTTATGTGATGAAGTCGGAGCATGATTTATTTTTGATTGTCTTCCTTATGAGTGGCGGTCGGGGACGAGCAATGATCTTTTACTACCAATCTATCCCCCTAGGAGCATGCGTGTAATACTTTGCTTCGATAACTTGTAGAATTTTGCAATAAGTATATGAGTTCTTTATGACTAATGTTGAGTCCATGGATTATACGCACCTTTCTTCCTCCCGCCATTGCTAGCCTCTCTAATACCGCGCACTTTTCGCCGGTATCATACACCCACCATATACCTTCCTCAAAACAGCCACCATACCTACCTATCATGGCATTTCCATAGCCCTTCCGACATATATTGTCATGCAACTTTCCACCGTTCCGTTTATTATGACACGCTCCATCATTGTCATATTGCTTTGCATGCTCATGTAGTTGACATCGTATTTGTGGCAAAGCCACCGTTCATAATTCTTTCATACATGTCACTCTTGATTCATTGCATATCCCGCACATCACGGAGGCATTCATATAGAGTCATATTTTGTTCTAAGTATCGAGTTGTAACTGTTGAGTTGTAAGAAAATAAAAGTGTGATGATCTTCATTTTAGAGCATTGTCCCAAGTGAGGAAAAGGATGATGGAGACTATGATTCCCCACAAGTCGGGATGAGACTCGGAAAAAAAAAGAGGCCATAAAAAAGAAAAAGGCCCAAAAATGAGAGAAAAAGAGAGAAGGGACAATGTTACTATCCTTTAACCACACTTGTGCTTCAAAGTAGCACCATGATCTTCATGATAGAGAGTCTCTCATTTTGTCACTTTCATATACTAGTGGGAATTTTTCATTATAGAACTTGGCTTGTATATTCCAATGATGGGCTTCCTCAAGATGCCCTAGGTCTTCGTGAGCAAGCGAGTTGGATGCACACCCACTTAGTTTCTTTTGTTGAGCTTTCATATACTTATAGCTCTAGTGCATCCGTTGCATGGCAATCCCTACTAACTCACATTGATATCTATTGATGGGCATCTCCATATCCCGTTGATGCGCCTAGTTGATGTGAGACTATCTTCTCCCTTTTTTGTCTTCTCCACACCCACCATTCTATTCCACATATAGTGCTATATCCATGGCTCACGCTCATGTATTGCGTGAAGATTGAAAAAGTTTGAGAACGTCAAAAGTATGAAACAATTGATTGGCTTGTCATCGAGGTTGTGCATGATTTAAATACTTTGTGTGGTAAAGATAAAGCATAGCCAGACTATGATAACTTTCTTTGGCCATGTTATTTTGAGAAGACATAATTGCTTTGTTAGTATGCTTGAAGTATTATTATTTTTATGTCAATAGTAAACTTTTGTCTTGAATCTTTCGGATCTGAATATTCATACCACAATTAAGAAGAACTACATTGAAATTATGCCAAGTAGCACTCCGCATCAAAAATTCTGTTTTTATAATTTACCTACTCGAGGACGAGCAGGAATTAAGCTTGGGGATGCCTAATACGTCTCTAACGTATCTATAATTTTTGATTGCTCCGTGCTATATTATCTACTATTTTGGACATTATTGGGCTTTATTATTCACTTTTATATTATTTTTGGGACTAACCTATTAACCGGAGGCCCAGCCCAGAATTGTTGTTTTTTTCCTATTTCAGAGTTTCGCAGAAAAGGAATATCAAACGGAGTCCAAACGTAATGAAACCTTCGGGAACGTGATTTTTAGGAAGAATATGATCCAAGAGATTTGGACCCTACGTCAAGAAACAAAAGAGGAGGCCACGAGGTAGCGGGGCGCGCCCACCCCCCAGGGCGCGCCCTCCACCCTCGTGGGCCCCCTTTTGCTCCATGGACGTAATCCTTCCTCCTATATATACCTACGCACTTCAAACGATCGACACGGAGCCAAAAACTTAATTCCACCGCTGCAACCTTCTGTACTCCACGAGATCCCATCTTGGGGCATGTTCAAGTTCACGAGGGGGCATCCATCACGAGGGCTTCTACATCAACACCATAGCCTCCGATGAAGTGTGTGTAGTTTACCTCATTCCTTCGGGTCCATAGTTAGTAGCTAGATGGCTTTTCTCTCTTTTGGATCTCAATACAATGTTCTCCCCTCTCTCGTGGAGATCTATTCGATGTAATCTTCTTTTATGTGTGTTTGTTGAGATCGATGAATTGTGGGTTTATGATCAAGTTTATCTATGAACCATATTTGAATCTTCTGAATTCTTTTATGTATGATTGGTTATCTTTGCAAGTCTCTTCGAATTATCAGTTTGGTTTGGTCTACTAGATTGATCTTTCTTGCAATGGGAGAAGTGCTTAGCTTTGGGTTCAATCTTGCGGTGTCCTTTCCCAAAGGATGAGGGGCAGCAAGGCACGTATTGTATTGTTGCCATCGAGGATAACAAGATGTTTTTTTTATCATATTGCATGAATTTATCCCTCTACATCATGTCATCTTGCTTAAGGCGTTACTCTGTTTCCATGAACTTAATACTCTAGATGCATGCTGCATAGCGGTCGATGAGTGGAGTAATAGTAGTAGATGCAGGCATGAGTCGATCTACTTGTCTCGGACGTGATGCCTATATACATGATCATACCTAGATATTCTCATAACTATGCTCAATTTTTTCAATTGCTCAACAGTAATTCGTTCACCCTCCGTAAAATACTTATGCTCATGAGAGAAGCCACTAGTGAAACCTATGGCCCCCGGGTCTATCTTCATCATATTAATCTAACACTTAGTTATTTCCTTTGCTTTTTCCTTTGCTTTTATATTACTTTGCATCTTTATCACGATAATACCAAAAATATTATCCTATCATATCTATCAGATCTCACTCTCGCAAGTGACCGTGAAGGGATTGACAACCCCTTATCACGTTGGTTGCGAGGAGTTATTTGTTTTGTGTAGGTGCGAGGGACTCGCGCGTAGCCTCCTACTGGATTGATGCCTTGGTTCTAAAAACTAAGGGAAATACTTACGCTACTTTGTTGCATCACCCTTTCCTCTTCATGGGAAAACCAACGCAGTGCTCAAGAGGTAGCACCAACCCAAACCCTCTTCATCACCCCCGCGCGCTTCCGCCTGAAATGGTCAGTGCCGCATTCATGCCTAACTAGAGCGGACGCGACCTCTCACTGGCACCGGCATTGAAGCGGCGCGCTAAACGAGAGAGCGATGCCCGCTCCGCTTGCCAGTGCATGCTATTGCTCCTCATTCAAACGTCACCACGGCCGGCCATGACATGCATGTAAAAAAGTTCTTGGGGGTTCGTGCTACAGCTAGATGTATCCCCCTCCCTCTTCCAGTAGTGCTAGTACTCCTTGGCACGATCAATCGACAAGTAGGAGGGAAAGTTTGCGTATACTCAGTTTGCGTTGGGTGGCATGCCGAGCGACCATGTGGGGTGGAGGAGGGTGAGACTCGAACGCGACAGACGTGATTCAAACATTGGTTTTCCTCGATGGCGCGATCCAACGAAAGGAAACGTTGGTTTCCAAAGAATACATTACTTGATGAGGGAGAAGCGGAGTCAACAAAGAGTGATGGTTTTCTTCTTCTGTCCAACTAACTACCGGGTCTATGTGATTTGACGGCTCATTGGTCACTATTACTGCGGCGGTAGAGCGTCGTAGTGTGTCTGCAGCCTTATTTATTTATTTATTTGATCATAAAACTAACTTTCTCCACTCTTACACCAGAGGAGTATGAAACACGGCAGCCAAGTGACTACGTGGCCCACCTCTCACTATCACCATATTCCTTGGACAACCCGCATGCCAAGAAAAAAAATACTTTACACCAGAGCGTATAGACTATTTTGCCCCCAGATTTTCTTTTGAGGAAATGCTGGGTAGTTACGCGCATGCAAAATAGTCCTCTCTCCATCTCTATGGATGCAGGCTCACTAGGTCTATCTACATGCAGCTCTCTCTCTCTCTCTCTCCAGTTTTGCATGCATGCGATGCGACTCTCTCTCTCTCTGTGTGTGCAAGCATGCCTTAAGCATGGTTAATAATATAGCCGGTTGATGGTTAACAATGTAATGGTCCATGTATAGTAATGGGCTACAAAAAAGTACTACAACATTTTACCACATGATCCACCATACACTCTCACATACTACCTCCGTCCTGGTTTATTAGTCCCCTATGTAATTTATGCATGTTATTAGTATATGATACTCCCCACTATGAGTAGCCTTATACGCAGGGGCGGGCCTAGGATTTGACAAGTGTGTATTCAAATTTTTAAAGGCTAATTCTAAGCCAAAGTACTGGTTTTTGGGGTGTATAACTCATTATAGAACTATATTATACTAAAAGACAGGCTTTTCGGCACCCGGGTGCCCCTCCACCCTCTGTGATAGAAAACTCATAGAAAAATACAAAAAAGATCACAAAAATCGCAAAACTTTGGGACATCAAACATGATTAAACTTTTGACGTTCTTGCAAAGTTTTAGCCAAAAACAACATTCGAGGATCCCTCGCCTAAAAAAACAAAATCATTGTTCAAAGTTTATGTACATCTTTTACCATTGACTTTTTGGGGGGGAGGGCTCCACAAAGGTTATTTGTTGCTGAAACTTTGCAAGAACATCAACTCTTCGATCATCTTTGATTCCTGAAAATTTCAGATTTTTTTGATATTTTCAATTTTCTACGAATTTACTGTTCATGAGGGTGTAGGGGCACCCGGGAGCTGTTACACCTTTCTCATTGTATTAATTGTCTAATATATAAATGACATATTATAATGTAGTAGAATTGTACAATTGACCATAACATGGAATTGTTCTACATATAGAAATACTAATTATTCAACGTATTAATGTGGCAACATCTAATATATAGAGAGGATAGAAATAGCAAATTCACGTGTCTACAGAATTCACAATTTATTGCAAATAGGTATTTAATTTAGTATACTAAAATAAGAAGCAAACTGGCCAAGTTAATCTACTGTTATACGACATCAGAATAGCGACCCCAATCATATCTTGAAGCGGTTGAACATGTGAGATTGGAAGTTTGGAACTGGAAACTGAGTGATCCTCCGATATCATCTGATGTCCGCTACCGAGATGGAGTAAAGATGAAGCGAGGCTGGTGGACCGAGAGATGGATGTCGCCGGATGCCTACGTTGCGTCGTCAACCTGCCCATGCAGCCGTGCGATCACGCGATGGCGATCTGGCTGGCTACCATGCCGAACAGAATTGGGATGAGCTTGGGAGGCACCGGTTTGTCTCGTGTGATTTGTTTTTTTAGGCTAAATGGCGTGTGTGTTGTGCGCTAGTGCATCGACTTGCGCCTGTGGGCCATGTCGGGGTGGTGGGGAGAATACACGTAGTGGGTTGTCTTTCATTTTGGGCTGAAATCCTTGGAAAAGCTGTTTTGCTCTGTATCTATTTTGTTTCCCTGGCAAATATATAGATACGCAGTATATATATATACAAAATATTTTTCCAAAAATAATAGGTATTCAACTGAATACCCATGAATTGAAGTGGGCCCGCCCCTGCTTTTACACATATTACAAAAAAGGACCGGAGGGAGTACGAAGCTTTCTCGGATTTTACAACATTTCATCAAATACAAAGGAAAACTAACACGCATGCTGATGCATCTCAATGATTCACAGATCATAGCCAGTATTTACTTCACAACTTGTGAGAGTGTGTACAAAAAATACTACTGATGGGGTCTCTACGACTTAAACCCAAAACCCTAATCAGGATGTAATTTCCTGGCTAGGTAGAACCTGTCAAAGGAAAGAAGCCTGACACCCTCGGATTATATGATGCTTTTGTGCAGTTCCACTAAAATCGAGCTGAGCATCCCTATTGGCGAAGATATTGAAGAAGTGTCATTATAATAATAGTAGTGGCACTAGTTCATGAGACATAAACTCATCACAAATAGAAGCCGGTAGAAGTAGAGAAAGATCCCCATGGAGATGAAGCTACGTGGGGAGCTGCGGCAGTGGAGCAAGCCGACTCCAAAAGGAAGTTGTACCTCGGGCGTTAGGGTGTAGCTAGAAGGCCGGTGGGAGGCGGCATCAGCCCATACCATGGAGACCCCCAATCGGCACGCTTCTTCCTCCCCACTATCGACTGCATCTACGCAAAACATCGTTCGCTTCCCCCGGCGGCGGGAGTTCTATGCTTGTGAAGAAAGCAGCCCAAGCACGCAGGCTTGTAGCTTAGGCTCCTGCTAGTGTATATATAGTGGAGCGGTTTGCTTTTTCTCTTGATATCAACCTTTTTATATTGCGTACATGTCATTGAAGAGTGAAATGATGGTTTCTTCATCTGACTAACTTACTGTGTGATTTGACTGCTCCTGAGTGGCCCCTACACGTACTCCCCCTACGTGTATGACTGTTCCTGAGTCTCACATGTACTCATCTCTATTTTCTTGCATGACACGTAGATAGGATGCGTATAGAGGAGTTTTGTTACTCCACGTTGTTACGTACCTACTCCCTCCTTCCGGTTCACTACTAGTACTCCCTCCGTCCTTGTTTATTGGTCCCCTTTGTACTCAATTCATGGGCTCGTTTTCCTCAAAAAATTGTCTTTACCAACGTATTAATATCAGGAATGCATGCGTGAACAACGAATGATTAAACCTTGCATGCAATGTTTTGACAAAGCACTGACATACGAACATGTGAATGTGAGGGACTACAACCTCGTGCATGCATGCAACAGTCACACGTACGCATGCACGCAAAAACGCGCACAACGCCCTAATACATGCATGTCTGAGAACATGACGAAACACACACGGTCACGCTCAAGTGCCCAACCTACACTTGCATGCACACACATACTTAGCCAGGGTGAGCTAGTGACCGTATAAACACCGGAAAATGTATATATTGCCCGCAATGAGCGTATTGTGAAATCCACTGACTGTATTTTTACAAATATACAGTGACAGCTAGTGTATTTATCTCATTTCAAATTAAGCCATATTAACCGGAAAGGAGGCCGTATGGACGACTAGCATTCCTTTGTTATGTCAAGTCAACTTGCAAAACGAGGAGAAGCTTGCACGCGGTGGCTCGCAGGACAAGGAGAAACTTTTGACTAATGTAAGCTCTCCCTCGCTCAGGCGGTGGACGTGCAAGTGTTAATTCGGTGTCAGATTGGCAGAAGCATACACCGTACTAGTACCATCATTGGTCGACTTCCCGAAGAGGTGAAGATCCAAGCACAAAGTTTACTACAGTAGTACTTATTACGTATACATGTACTACAAGGAACCGCATGGTGGAGCGTCTGCACTGTTATGCCTCCTTTGGGTTTTACGAGTTACATAGGATTTCTATAGGATAATATTTGCAAAGGAAAATTTCCTTTGAAGCCCTTAGGTTTGTAGGAATGGATTCCTATTCCTATGTAGGATAGGAACCAGTCCTTCACATTTTGGAGCAAAAAACATTAGCTAAGACTCAATGGAAAAATTCCTATCTATGCATCAAAAGACATCTCTTTCTCTATAACAATTGAGATGCATGTCATCTCACTTCATATGATTTTCATATTCCTATAACATTCCTACCCTATGAACCAAAGGAGGCCTTATTTTATTTTAGTCTATGATAAAGCAATCTTCAACACATTTGCTTCTCTTTGAGGGTTCTCGCATGTGATAATGGTAGTTGATTGCATGGAACACTGGCCACAATTCTCGCTTAATTCTAGGTCCTATCCTATTAGAAATAGGAGCGCTCAGTAATATTTCTTTTTTTTTGTTATTCAGCATGTAAACAGGCCAGCATGCCTCGCGGCGCATCTTTGTGCAAACCATGCTTGTTGCGCTTTGAATGTGACCAAGAGCTGGCTTGATGAAACACCTCACTTCCTTTTTTTGCAGGGTACCTCGCTTCCTAGTGACCACTCTGTTGGCTGATTGTCCTAAGAATGCTTATATACGAATAAAGCTCTCTCATTTACCCACAAAAAAATTAAGCCTTATTAACCAGAAAGGAGGCGGTATGGACAAGCACTACTTTGACGTGTCCCGACAACTCACAGAACGAGGAGAAGCTTGCAGAACAAGGTGAAGCTTGCTTACGCCCTCTCCGTCTAGTACTCCTACCTCAAGCGCGGTGGCTCGCACGACGAGGAGAAGCTTTTTACTAATGCAACCTACCCTCGCCCAGGCGGTGGATGTGCATCAGTTCATTCAGTGTTAGATTTCCAGAGGTATACACTGTAGTACCATCATTGGTTGACTTCCAGAAGAGGCGAAGAGCCAAGCGCAAGGTTTAGTAGTAAGAGTAGTACAATACTACTAGTATACAGGTACTAGGAAGCGCATGGTGGAGCGTCTGTACTCTTATTTTATTTTAATCTCTGATAAAGTACACATTTATTCGGGAGAAGTGCAGAAAATGGCAGCCCAATAGTACTATTAAAAAACATCGAGCATGTGATGATGACATAGATCAACCGTGCTTGAATATATCTTGTCCTCCATGCGACACGTAGCAGGGGTTGGACATTTTGCCATCAATTGAGATCGGTTTGTTCACACTCCGGTCCCACATGCTAGTGATATGCCAAGAGGAAGCGCGTTGACCTATAGGCCTTACGCAGACTTGGTTTTGCACCTTCATACTAGTATGAGCGGATTCAAAGAAGAGCGTATTGATGGTTGCTGATTCCGAGCAACTTACAGTGTGAAAGGTGGGGCTTATGATTTGACTGCTCATTACTCGTTATTAGTGCGGTGCAACGACCGGGCTGAGTCTCCCATGCGGTTTGTGTTTGGTGCATGGGACATGGACCCGGATGCTGAATGGCTTCCGGCAATGCTATCAAGCTTCCATCATTTGTTTACATATTTGACGTATACAAATAATTTTCCAGCGACATGAAATTGTACAATGCTCTGAAGCTTTCATCTTTAGTTTCATGTGTGTTCCCAGCTGGAAGGTTGTCTCGTTACAACATCAGTCAAATAGTAGAAAGGAAACTAACATCCATGCTCTTTCAGAAAAAATAAAAAACTAACTTCCTTAATGATGCATCTCAATGATTAGCAGATCAGAGCTAATATTTACATCACAACTAAAGACAAAGTTGTGAGAAGGTGTTAAATTAAAATTGATCCTTGCTTTCATTGGCAGCAACTTCCCACCAGCTCTGTCTAAATAAACAAGGCATGTTGAAAAAAAGTAGCTGTCAAGAGCATGGAACATTCCGATCATTTTGTGCAGTTCCACTAAAATAGAGCTGAGCATCCCTGTTCCAAAGATATTGAGTAAGTGTGATTACAATAATAGAGGACTGTTGATGAAACAGTAAACACTCAAATAGAAGCCAGTCACCTTTGTACTCTCTCTTAATACTAACTAGTTGGAGAATATTAGGAAAATAGTTGGAGAACATTAGCCTCAGAGTTGGATGAGGAGGATAGAGTAAACCCGATCTCCCTTTGTGCAGTCCCACTGAAATGTAGAAACGTTGCCTGTGTTACATTTCAGCAAAACTGCACAAAACACTCTTAAGGGAAAAGTGATTTGTGCAGTTCACCAAAAGGTCGCAATAGCAACGAGGTGAAATGGATAGCCCTATTTGCAAAAAAAGATGTAGAAAGGAAACAATTACTGGCCAATAACAGTTGATGACACATACAATGACAAAAAAGAAGCATATTCCTTATCCTAAGGGAAGATAACAACACAGTTGTTTATCTAAAATGGTGTGAGGACAAGATTGCAATATGGAAAGTACGCCAGACGAGCTACGTTTGGGGAAAAAAACTAGGGAAGATCCACATGCAAGATTTTCCACATGAAGCGATGTGGGGACATGGGCAGTGGAGCAAGGACGGAGGGGAGGAAGATGTACTTAGGGGTCGTCGGGCTGTAACTAGGAGGGCGGTGGCAGGCGGGATCCGCCCATACTGCGGCAGTGAGCAAGTGGCGAAGGGCCTACCGCGCCGGAGCTTGGTCAGGGAGAACGGCGGGTACCGTAGATCGGAACATTCTGCCTTGAGGCCATCGAACGGAGTGTCGTGGGAAACCACAGCCACCTATGGGTCCAAGGGCCCCTTGCTGGTTCGGCAGGGGGATGGCACGTTGCCCAAAGAGCAGAGGAGCGTGGAGCAGCATGACAGAGATCACACGGGCAGTTTTTACCCAGGTCTGGGCTGCCGTGAGGCGTAAAACCCTACTCCTGCTTTGGTGGATTCATGTTGGAAAAATGGTGATGAGCGGAGCACACTTGCTCGGCAGGGTTGCGTCGGGGCAAGATCAGCTACGCGCGTATGTGTGTGCGAGAGGGTGGATTAGCCAACCGAATGTCCAACCCTATCTACGGTTGCCTTGGGCCTCCTTTTATAGACAAAGGGGTCACCACAGTGGCAAATCAGTCATTATGCACTGATTAGATAGCAAATAGTGCTATCATACCTAACTCTGCAGGCTGATAGAGCGCCATAAATGCGCTGCTTAACATCACATCTCAGCTCGCCCGATAAGCCATACCGGGATGTTTTGCCAGCTTTGCACCTGCTTGCTCGACACGTCGCAGGACAGGTGTCATTTGGAGGTTTTACCTGTGGGAACTGGCTGCCATGTGGCAAATAGCAGCCACTTAGCCACTTTGGAGCTTGACACCGCATCGATTGACAACATGCGTTGTGATGAGGTGGTGCGGTGAAGTGGTTCTGCCTCCGCGAGCCCCGGCGGTCCTGCCGAGACGGCACGGAATCTTGCTCCCGGGGGTGATCCCATCCTTGCCAGGCTCGCCTGCCCGGCAAGGGAGGTCTCTTCCTTAGCAGTATCTTGCTTCTCTGGCTAGTCTTGGTCCTCTTGTGCTGCATGTTGGTTCTTTGAATAACTGATTCCTTCTGCTTCGATCTGACCTTGGTGCTGCAACCTTGTTCTCGTGCGTGTGCATAGTCTGGGCAACAGACCCAGGGTTTGTTGCACCGAGGGAAGCCCCCGGGTCTGCCCCGATAGCGCCGCTGGGCGTCGTCGGGTTAGGCCCTAATAAGTGCACAGGCAGAGGCGTGGGAATGGTTGGCCCCTTGAGATCTTCTTTGCTCCTTCATTATCTCGAGTCTGGGCCAGTTTCCGATTTTCCCGCGTGTCGTGTGCAACGTTTCAAAAAAACTCAGATCGTGGCCCGCGGGTTGCCTACGCCCCACGATCACGGGGAAGAAACTGCCATCCCACTTGCTTCTTGTTTCATGTGCACCGGCCACGTGTCCCGCATGCATTGGGCAGGTTACGTGGTGGATGCGGAGAGCGCGGGGACGGGCGCCATGACAGAAAACCAGGCGTCACCGGTTGGAGCAAAGGGTTGCTACCTCTTGAGCACTGCGTTGAATTTCCCCGAAAAGGAGAGGATGATGCAGTAAAGTAGCGTAAGTATTTCCCTCTGTTTTTGAGAACCAAGGTATCAATCCAGCAGGAGGCCACGCGCTAGTCCCTTGTACCTACACAAAGTGAATAGCTCCTCACAACCAACGCGATTAGGGGTTGTCAATCCCTTCACGGTCACTTACGAGAGTGAGATCTGATAGAGATGATAGATAATATTTTTGGTATTTTTGATATAAAGATGCAAGGTAAAATAAAAGGCAAAAGTAAAAAGCAAAGCAATAATAAAGTGATTGGAGATTGATATGATGAGAATAGACCCGAGGGCCATAGATTTCACTAGTGGCTTCTCTCAAGAGCATAAGAATTTCTACGGTGGGTGAACAAATTACTGTTGAGAAATTGACAGAATTGAGCATAGTTATGAGAATATCTAGGTATGATCATGTATATAGGCATCACATCCGAGACAAGTAGACCGACTCCTGCCTGCATCTACTACTATTACTCCACTCATCGACCGCTATCCAGCATGCATCTAGAGTATTAAGTTAATGAAAACAGAGTAACGCCTTAAGCAAGATGACATGATGTAGAGGGATAAATTCATGCAATATGATATATACCCCATCTTGTTATCCTCGATGGCAACAATACAATACGTGCCTTGTTGCCCCTCATCCTTGGGAAAGGACACCGCAAGATTGAACCCAAAGCTAAGCACTTCTCCCATTGCAAGAAAAACCAATCTAGTAGGCCAAACCAAACTGATAATTCGAAGAGACTTGCAAAGATAACCAATCATACATAAAAGAATTCAGATAAGATTCAAATTTGCTCATAGATAATCTTGATCATAAACCAACAATTGTCGGTCTCAACAAACACACCGCAAAAAGAAGATTACATCGAATAGATCTCCACGAGAGAGGGGGAGAACATCGTATTGAGATCCAAAAAGAGAGAAGAAGCCATCTAGCTACTAACTATGGACCAGAAGGTCTGAGTTAAACTACTCACACTTCATCGGAGGGGCTATGGTGTTGATGTAGAAGCCCTCCGTGGTGGATTCCCCTTCCGGCGGAGCTCCGGAACAGGCCCCAAGATGGGATCTCGTGGATACATAAAGTTGCGGTGGCGGAATTAGGTTTTTGGCTCTGTATCTGATCGTTTGGGGGTACGTAGGTATATATAGGAGGAAGGAGTACGTCGGTGGAGCTTCGAGGGGCCCACGAGGCAGGGGGCATGCCCTAGGGGGGGCGCCCTCCACCCTCGTGACCGCCTCGTGGCTTTCTTGACGAAAGGTCCAAGTCTCCTGGATCTTATCTGATAAGAAAATCACGTTCCCAAAGGTTTCAATCCGTTTGGACTCCGTTTGATATTCCGTTTCTTCGAAACACTGAAATAGGCAAAAAAAAAGCAATCCCGGGCTGGGCGTCCGGTTAATAGGTTAGTCCCAAAAGTAATATAAAAGTGGAAAATAAAGCCCAATATAGTCCAAAACAGTAGATAATATAGCATGGAGCAATCAAAAATTATAGATACGTTGGAGACGTATCAGGCATCCCCAAGCTTAATTCCTGCTCGTCCTCGAGTAGGTAAATGATAAAAAGAGAATTTTTGATACGGAGTGCTACTTGGCATAATTTCAATGTAAATCTTCTTAATTGTGGTATGAATATTCAGATTCGAAAGATTCAAGACAAAATTTCATATTGACATAAAAATAATAATACTTCAAGCATACTAACAAAGCAATTATGTCTTCTCAAAATAACATGGCCAAAGAAAGTTATCCCTACAAAATCATATAGTCTGGCTATGCTCTATCTTCACCACACAAAGTATTTAAATCATGCACAACCCCGATGACAAGCCAAGCAATTGTTTCATACTTTTGACATTTTCAAAACTTTTTCAATCTTCACGCAATACATGAGTGTGAGCCATGGATATAGCACTATATGCGGAATAGAATGGTGGTTGTGGATAAGACAAAAAGAGGGGAAGATAGTCTCACATCAACTAGGCGTATCAACGGGCTATGGAGATACCCATCAATAGATATCAATGTGAGTGAGTAGGGATTGCCATGCAACGGATGCACTAGAGCTATAAGTATATGAAAGCTCAACAAAAGAAACTAAGTGGGTGTGCGTCCAACTCGCTTGCTCACAAAGACCAAGGGCATTTTGAGGAAGCCCATCATTGGAATATACAAGCCAAGTTCTATAATGAAAATTCCCACTAGTATATGAAAGTGACAAAATGAGAGACTCTCTATCATGAAGATCATGGTGCTACTTTGAAGCACAAGTGTGGTAAAAGGATAGTAACATGGTCCCTTCTCTCTTTTTCTCTCATTTTTTTTATTTGGGCCTTTCTCTTTTTTTCTGTGGCCTCTTTTCTTTCTTTTTTTTCGCCCGGAGTCTCATCCCGACTTGTGGGGGAATCATAGTCTCCATCATCCTTTCCTCACTTGGGACAATGCTCTAAAAACGATGAGCATCACACTTTTATTTTTCTTACAACTCAACAATTACAACTTGATACTTATAACAAATTATGTCTCTATGTGAATGCCTCCGGCGGTGTACCGGGATATGCAATAAATCAAGAGTGACATGTATGAAAGAATTATGAACGGTGGGCTTTGCCACAAATACGATGTCAACTACATGATCATGCTAGCAATATGCACTACAAAAAAAATACACTTCCGTGATGATACATGTTTGTCACAGTAGGTCGCCTTTTTTGTCATGCATGTACATCCATGACAAATTTATGACAGAATCAAGATAGTCATACCTGTGATGCCGTAGAAGCGCTCCATGACATTACCAAAATTATCATCACGGAAGTGTCCACTTCCATGACGATAAATCACGCGTAACAGAAGTGCTTTCGACAAGGGTGACCGACACGTGGCATCCACCGTAATGGAATGCCGTTAAGCTATCGGGTCGGGTTTTGGATCCGATAACCCATTAACAGCCCCGACCAATGGGGATTTTCCACGTGTAAAATCATCATTGGCTGGAGGAAACACGTGTCGACTCATCGTTGGGACAGATGTCATCCACTCATTGGACAGAAGGCGCCTATGATACGTCGACACGTGGCACGACCCTACAGAGGCCCATTCCTGTGAAAAGGCCGGCCCGTTTGACTTGGTCAAAAGGTGGCGGGCCGGCCCATGGAAAGCCTGTTAACGGCCTGTTCGCATATAGCCCATTTATGGCTCGCTAACCCAAGGCCCGTTACGCCCTATCCGAATTAGGCCCAGTGGCGTCATCTGGGCCATCCAATATGATTCCAGCCCATTTTCACTTCTGGCCCATGTATAGCCCATGATGTCTTTCGGCCCATATGAGGCCCTATGTAACTCTTGGCCTATTAACGGCCCGTGGTGAAACTCGCCCGCAATGAACGATGTATCACTTTACACCCATTAATGGCCCGTGGTGGCGGCCCGTAATGAACAAAGATATCACTTTATACCCATTAAGGGCCCGTTATTCAGTTGGGCGTTTCGATAAATGTTATCTTTCGGCCTTCTCAGAGCCCATTTATTCTTGGGCTCATTTCCAGCATTCGTTTACTTACGGCCCGTTACTGTCATTTTCTGCTTGTGGGCCAAATTCAGCCCGTGGTTACATCGGCCCGTTTGTGGTCCGTTAATACGTTGGGCCGTTTTCATAGCGTCATCAAATACGGCCTATTAACGATGGCCCGTTATGGTCATATGGCCCGTATAAGGCCCATTGATGATACGGCCCGTAGAAGCCCCATTGTTTCTACGGCCCGTAGAAGGCCCATTGTTTCTACGGCCCGTAGAAGGCCCATTGTTTCTATGGCCCGTAGAAGGTCTACTGTTTCACGGCCCGTAGAAGGCCCATCGCTTTCTGGCCCGTAGGAGGCCAAGTGTCACTACTGTAAATATTAGCCCATGGTTATTGTGGCCCAGTTTTAAAAAGAACTGCACTGACTACAAGCAAACAAATAAACAAGACAACAAGGAAATAAATAAGCAAGCAACTTATGCTAGGCTATCACGGCTGTTACACATATTACATCCTTTGGGCATCAAAGTTCGCCACCGGTGCAAATATAGGGAACAAAGCAGCATATCATATACATGGTTGTCAAAGTTGGCGACCAGCGCAAATAAACGCCACAACAAAACAAATCCGAACTGAAACCACTTGAAGATCTCAAGAAACAATATCCACAGGTACCCATAATCTTCGGCAAGATGCTTAGCAAGCTTATTAACTTTCTCTTGTTTGGCGCTTAAATCCTCCGGTAAATATTGTGTTGCACGTAAAATATGCATCTGAACTCTGCGGGGACTTCCTTAGTCCTTGACTTCCTATCGCAGCACATCTGATCGATGTCTTTCAACTTGAAGTTGAGACTCAAGAATACGAACTGATTCAGGCAGCGAGTTCGAAGAGCTTGTGCCAGCAGTAGTGGCCAGTAATTCGAACACTACATCAAGAAAGGACTTTTGGGTTCCCTCACTGTCGTCAAGATAGTTTTTATCAGCTTCCTTGGAGACCAACAGGGATGTCTCACTATCTTGAACCTTATCTGCATTACTTCCTTTACTTCCTTGGTAAATGAGTTCAGTAGTAAAGTGGACAGGATAACAACATGAAACAAACATATATCTATGTACCATGGTCACTTTATGGTATATATCATTCTAGTTTTTGTTGCCAAATCAAGATAGAGACACAGTTCAAATAATATTTGTTCAAGACAAAGCAGAATAGACAGAATATAAGGTGGGTAACTATAGAGAAATAACAACACTTGTAATGTGCATGACATGAGAACATAACTGTTTATTCAATTGAAACTAAAATCAACATAGAGCAGGTTACAACAAAAAACCAGTTAAAGAAACATGTTTAAAACATACCTGCTGCGCCATTGGAGTTTCAATTCCATCCTTCAAATTTGAAAATAGTTGGTATGAGTAAATACAGTAATGCAAGAGCAAAGGAGTATGAACCATAGCTACAGAACCTGACCTGAGAACAGATCCTCTTCTCCTTTAAGCATTGAGTTGGGATTCGGAGTGGTGGTCCTCATGCTTTGGGCACTGCATTTCCCTTACTAACCGCTCGTGTTTGGGTGCTCTGTGGTGGAGATGGTGTTGTGTCAACTGGAATTGGGTTAATATCTGCCGGGGTTGGGGTTAGAAGGGGTGGAGCTGGTTCTCTGTCCAACTGGGTAGGGGTACAATCTGCGAGACTCTGGGTTATGTGTGGTGGATCTGGTCCTTGGGCAAGTACAACAGTGGTTCTATCTGCATCAACTGGTAGCACTATCTTTTCTGAAGACCGTGTTGTTACTCCCTTAGATACTGCCATCACACTCTCCAATTCAAATGGCTGATAAACAAGAAAAGTAATTGAAAGTATAGACATTGTATGATAGCAGTGCAATGGATAGTGGGGAATAAAAGAGGGCATGAAATAATTCATATTTATGTTGTCTAACCAAATAGGATAGCATGACACAATTTCACATATATGATGGCTAACTAAACAGGATAGCATGACACAATTTCACATTATGATGGCTAACTAAAAAAGATGGAAAGACATAGTTCAAAATATGAGACTATGTAAATAGGATGACATGACATAACTATATAATGTGTTTATTAAATAGGTTGGCATGCCATAATTCACATACATTCATGGATAGATTGCCATAATTCTAAATATGTTTGTTGTAAACACTAAACAGGATGAGATGATATAACTATATGATGTCTTTATTAAATGGGTTGCCATGCCATAATTCAGATAGATGATGTGTATGTACTATGTAAACATGATGGCATGATATAATTCAAATATATGATTTCTATAGTAAGTAAGTAAGCAGATGGCAATCTATATATGATGTAAAAACTAAGCAATGCAAGACAACATGCATGACATGGGTAATATAACCCTGCCAAGTTTGAGCATAGACCTCAGGGGGGAAATAGGACTGATCATCGGTCTGAATCCTCCTCGAGGAGCTCTCAGAGCCAACAAGATGTTTGCTTCAGCAGTAGCATTGTGCGCTCTGAATACCTTGTTTTCACTCCAGATACTTCCATCACCGCTTCAAATGGCTGATGCACATGAAGAGTAGTTGAATATACAAACGTTGTCGACAAATGGAACACGTAATACAAAAAATGATAGCATGATATAATTCACATACATGATGATTGTCTAAACAGCATGGCATTGCATAATTCACATATATAATGCCTTTGCAACAAGATAGCATTGTATAATTCACATATATAATGTCTTGCAACAAGATGGCAATGCATAATTCACATATATGGTAATCGAGACCTTTGAGCAGGTGGCATTCACACAAAGCATGTCTAAACTAATCAAATGGCATAGCAATGCGAGACACCATACGCACGATATGAGCAACATAACCCTGCCAAGTTAGAGAATACACCTGGGGGGGGGGGGAATAGGACTGGTCATCTGTCTCTGAATCCTCCTCTGAGGAGCTATCCGTAACCAGCGAGATATGCGCTTCGTCAGATAGCATAGTCTGCTCACAAGACCTTGTTTTCACTCCAGAATTTTCCATCACCGTGTCAAATGGCTAATGCACACGAAGAGCAGTTGAATGTACTAACATTGTTGACAAATGTAATATGTAACGAAAAAAAGGATGGCCTGATATAATTTACATATAAGATGACTGGCTAAGAAGGATGGCATTGCAAAATTCACATATATGATGCCTGGCTAAACAAGGTGGCGTTGCATAATTCACATAAACGATGAATAAACTAAACAGATGGCATTCGCACAAAGGATGTCTGTAACGCCCGGATAATTTGGCTACAGTAAAACTCTCCTAATGATGCCATGTCATCTGCGATTACTATTAGTAATCTCGGGTTAATTCGAAACCGCGTCAAATTCAAATTCAAATTAATGTCAAACGGCAAAAGTTTCAAAAATATTAAACTAAAATGTTCGGAGTGTGCAGTTAAATGCCAGGGTAATTATAATAGAGCAAACACAATTTTACAAAACACCTAAATGGCCTAAACTAATTAAAACAGAAAGAAAATAAATAAAGGAAATAAAATACAAAAGGGCAAAACAGAAAACAAAAATGGGAGAAACCCTCCCTGGGCCGAACCCCCCAGGCCCAGCCGGCCCAACCCGCACCCCCACTCCCTTAACACCCCCCCACTCACCCGGTCCACCACCGACACCCCCACTCCCCCTCCCCAAAATATCTCTCCCCCTCTCCCCCGATTGGATCGGGATCGAGGGAGGAGACCGTCAACGCCGCCGCCCGGACGTCGCCCCGTCGCACGCCGTCCTCTCCGTCACCCACCCCGGCGCCTCTCCCTCGCCAGACTGCATCCGCTCCGCCCGCTCGTCCCCGTCGTCCTCCCCAACCTCCCCCGAGCCCGCTGCCCCGTGCCCTACGCTCCCTCGGTGAGGACCCCGGTCCTCCTCCTCCCCGTCCCCTCTCGCCGGCGCTTGCCTCGCCCGTGCTCATGATATGCCCTAGAGGCAATAATAAAAGCATTATTATTATATTTCCTTGTTCATGATAATTGTCTTTTATTCATGCTATAACTGTATCATCCGGAAATCGTGATACACGTGTGAATACATAGACAATAATACGTCCCTAGTGAGCCTCTAGTTGACTAGCTCGTTGGTCGACAGATAGTCATGGTTTTCCTGACTATGGACATCAGATGTCATTGACAACGGGATCAGGTCATTAGGAGAATGACGTGATGGACAAGACCCAATCCTAAGCATAGCACAAAGATCGTGTAGTTCGTTTTGCTAGAGCTTTTCCAATGTCAAGTACCTCTTCCTTACACCATGAGATCGTGTAACTCCCAGATACCGTAGGAGTGCTTTGGGTGTACCAAAGCGTCCTGGCGTAATCGGGTGACTATAAAGGTGCATTACAGGTATCTCCGAAAGTGTCATTGGGTTGACACGGATCGAGACAGGATTTGTCACTCCGTATTGCGGAGAGGTATCTTGGGCCCACTCGGTAGTGCATCATCATAATGAGCTCAAAGTGACCAAGTGTCTGGTCACGGGATCATGCATTCTGATACGAGTAAAGTGACTTGCGTAACGAGACTGAATGAGGTATTGGGATACCGACAATCGAGTCTCGGGCAAGTAACATACCGTCTGACAAAGGGAATAGTATCTACGGGTTGCTTGAATCCTCGACATCGTGGTTCATCCGATGAAATCACCGAGGAGCATGTGGGAGCCAACATGGGTATCTAGATCCCGCTGTTGGTTATTGACCGAGAGCGCCCGGTCATGTCGCATGTCTCCGAACCCGTAGGGTCTACACATAAGGTTCGGTGGCGCTAGGGTTATTAGGAAGACTTGTATGTGATTACGAATGTTGTTCAGAGTCCGGATGAGATCCTAGACGTCACGAGGAGTTCGGAATGGTCCGGAGGTAAAGATTTATATATGGGAAGTTGTCAAGCGGACACCGGAAAAGTTTGGGTCATATCGGTATTGTCTGCAGGGGCCACGGAAGGTTCCGGAGGACCACGGGAGGGGCCACCCCTCCGGGGGCCACTGGGCTGCGTGGGAGGAGCCAGCCCCTGGTGGGCTGGGCGCACCCCTCCCTTGGGCCCTTGCGCCTAGGGTTGAGGGGGAACCCTAGAGGCGCCCCCTTGCTTGGGGGCAAGCCCCCCTCCCTTGGCCGCCCCCCTCTAGATGCATATAGAGGGTCGGCCCCCTCCTCCCTTCCCTATAAATAGAGGGGTGAGGGAGGCTGCATACACAACTTGAAGGCGCAGCCCCTCCCCTCCCCAACACCTCTCCTCCTCCGCGTGTGCTTGGCGAAGCCCTGCCGGAGAACTGTCACTCCACCATCATCACGCCGTCGTGCTGCTGTTGGAGCCATCTTCCTCAACCTCTCCTTCCCCCTTGCTGGATCAAGGAGGAGACGTTGCCCGTACCGTACGTGTGTTGAACGCGGAGGTGCTGTCCGTTCAGCACTTGGTCATCGGTGATCCGAGTACGACTCCATCATCACCATCCCCTCGAAAGCTTCCGCACGCGATCTACAAGTGGTATGTAGATGCAAACTCACTCCCTTAACTCGTTGCTTAGATGAACTCATAGATGGATCTTGGTGAAACCATAGGAAAAAATTTAATTTTCTGCAACGTTCCCCAACAGTGGCATCATGAGCTAGGTCTATGCGTAGTTCTCTATTGCACGAGTAGAACACAATTTTGTTGTGGGCGTGGATCTTGTCAACTTACTTGCCGCTACTAGTCTTATCTTGCTTCCGCGGTATTGTGGGATGAAGCGGCCCGGACCAACCTTACGTGCGCTTCGTGAGACCGGTTCCACCGACTAACATGCACTAGTTGCATAAGGTGGCTAGCGGTGTCTGTCTCTCCCACTTTAGTTGGGCGGATTCGATGAAAAGGGTCCTTATGAAGGGTAAATAGAAGTTGACAAAATCACGTTGTGGTTATTCGTAGGTAAGAAAACGTTCTTGCTAGAACCCAATTGCAGCCACGTAAAAGATGCAACAACAATTAGAGGACGTCTAACTTGTTTTTGCAGCAATTTTCATGTGATGTGATATGGCCAAGTTGTGATGAATGATGAATGACATATTGTGATGTATGAGATCATGTTCTTGTAATAGGAATCACGACTTGCATGTCGATGAGTATGACAACCGGCAGGAGCCATAGGAGTTGTCTTTATTTTTGTATGACCTGCGTGTCATTGAAGAACGCCATGTAAATTACTTTACTTTATTGCTAAACGCGTTAGCCATAGAAGTAGAAGTAGTCGTTGGCGTGACAACTTCATGGAGGCACAATGATGGAGATCATGATGATGGAGATCATGGTGTCATGCGGTGACAAGATGATCATGGAGCCCGAAGATGGAGATCAATGGAGCTATATGATATTGGCCATATCATGTCACTACTATATAATTGCATGTGATGTTTATTATGCTTATGCATCTTGTTTACTTAGAACGACGGTAGTAAATAAGATGATCCCTTACAACAATTTCAAGAAGTGTTCTCCCTAAGCGTGCACCGTTGCTAAAGTTCGTCGCTTCTAAGCACCACGTGATGATCGGGTGTGATGGATTCTTACGTTCACATACAACGGGTGTAAGACAGATTTACACGCAAAACACTTAGGGTTAACTTGCGAGCCTAGCATGTACAGACATGGCCTCGGAACACGGAGACCGAAAGGTCGAACACGAGTCGTATGGAAGATACGATCAACATGAGAATGTTCACCGACGATGACTAGTCCGTCTCACGTGATGATCGGACACGGCCTAGTCGACTCGGATCGTGTAACACTTAGATGACTAGAGGATGTCTAATCTGAGTGGGAGTTCATTGAAATAATTTGATTAGATGAACTTAATTATCATGAACTTAGTCTAAAACTTTTGCATAATATGTCTTGTAGATCAAATGGCCAGCGCTCATGTCAACTTGAACTTCAACTCGTTCCTAGAAAACCAAGCTGAAAGATGGCGGCATCAACTATACGGACTGAGTCCGAACTTGAGATCATCCTCATAGCTGCCAGAAACAATATATCCTAGAAGGACCGCTAGGTGGCGCCCCTTCGAGAGAACCAAGACATTATGAATGCTTGGCAGTCTCGTCTTGATGATTACTCCCTCGTTCGGTGCGGCATGCTTTACACTTAGAACCGGGCTCCAAAAGCGTTTTGAGCATCACGGAGCATATGAGATGTTCGAGGAGCTGAAACTGGTTTTCCAAGCTCACGCCGGGTCGAGAGATATGACATCTCCGACAAGTTCTATAGTTGTAAGATGGAGGAAAATAGTTACGTCGGTGAGCACATACTCAAGATGTCCAGGTTGCACAACCGTATGACCCGGTGAACATTAACCTCCCCGATGAGGCGGTCATTGACAGAATCCTTGATTGCTCCCACCAAGCTACAAGAGCTTTGTGATGAACTACAATATGCGGGGATGGTAAAGACCATTCTGAAGTATTCTCTATGCTGAAGTCAGCAGAGGTTGAAATCAAGAAAGAACATCAAGTGTTGATGGTCAATAAGACCACTAAGTTCAAGAAGGGCAAGGGCAAGAAGAACTTCAAGAAGGACGACAAAGGTGGTTGCCGCCCGGTAAGCAAGTTGCGGGAAGAAGTCAAAGAATGGACCCAAGCACGAGGCTGAGTGCTTTTATTGCAAGGGAAGGGTCCTTTGAAGCGGAACTGCCCCAAATATTTAGCGGATAAGAAGGCCGCAACACCAAAGGTATATTTGATATACATGTAATTGATGTGTACCTTACCGATTACTCGTAGTAACTCCTGGGTATTTGATACGGTGTCGTTGCTCATATTTGTAACTCACAGCAGGAGCTGCGGAATAAGCGGAGGCTGGCGAAGGGCGAGGTGACGATCTTGGCGTCGGGAATGGTTCAGAGTCGATGTGATCGCCGTCGCACGCTACCTCTTCATTTACCTACGGGATTAGTTTTGAACCTTAATATTGTTATTTGGTGCCAAGTTTGAGCATGAACATTGTATCTGGATCTCGTTTGATACGAGATGGCTACTCATTTAAATCCGAGAATAATGGTTGTTCTATTTATATGAGAGACATGTTTTATGGTCATGCTCCGATGGTCAATGGTTTATTCTTAATGAATCTCGAGCGTAGTGTTACACATATTCATAGCGTGAATACCAAAAGATGTAAAGTTGATAACGATAATCCCACATACTTGTGGCACTGCCGCCTTGGTCACATTGGTGTCAAGCGCATGAAGAAGCTCCATGCTGATGGACTTTTAGAGTCTCTCGATTATGAATCATTTGACACATGCGAACCATGCCTCATGGGCAAAATGACCAAGACTCCGTTCTCCGGAACAATGGAGCGGGCAACCAACTTGTTGGAAATCATACATACCGATGTATGCGGTCCAATGAGTGTTGAGGCTCGTGGAGGATATCGTTATGTTCTCACTCTCACAGATGACTTGAGTAGATATGGGTATGTCTACTTGATGAAACACAAGTCTGAGACCTTTGAAAAGTTCAAGCAATTTCAGAATGAAGTAGAGAATCAACGTGACCGAAAGATAAAATTCTTACGATCAGATCGTGGAGGATATTTAAGTCACGAATTTGGTACACACTTAAGAAAATGTGGAATCGTTTCACAACTCACGCCGCTGGAACACCTCGGTGTAACGGTGTGTCGAACGTCGTGTCGCACTCTATTGGATATGGTGCGGTCTATGATGTCTCTTACCGATATACCGCTATCATTTTGGGGATACGCTCTAGAGACAACTACATTCACTTTAAATAGGGCACCGTCTAAATCCGTTGAGACGACACCGTATGAATTATGGTTTGGGAAGAAACCTAAGATGTCATTTCTAAAAGTTTGGGGATGCGATGCTTATGTCAAGAAACTTCAACCTGAAAATCTCGAACCCAAGTCGGAAAAATGCGTCTTCATAGGATACCCTAAAGAAACATTGGGTATACCTTCTACTTAAGATCCGAGGGCAAGATCTTTGTTGCCAAGAACGGATCCTTTACGGAAAAGAGTTTCTCTCGAAAGAAGTAAGTGGGAGGAAAGTAGAACTTCGATGAAGTACTACCTCTTGAGCGGGATAGTAGTGCAGCTCGGAAAATGTTCTGTGATGTCTACACCAACTAAAGAGGAAAATAATGATGATGATCAAGGTACTTGGATCAAGTTGCTACTGAACTTCGTAGGTCCACAAGGACACGTTCCGCACTGAGTGGTGCGGCAACCCTGTCTGGAAATCATGTTGTTGACAACGGTGAACCTTGAACTATGAAGAAGCGATGGCGGGCCCAGATTCCAACAAATGCCTAGAAGCCATGAAATCCGAGATAGAATCCATGTATGAAAACAAAGTATGGACTTTGGTGACTTGCCCGATGATCGTGAGCGATAGAAAACAAATGGATCTTTAAGAAGAAGACGGACGCGGATGGTAATGTCACCATCTATAAAGCTCGACTTGTCGCTAAGGGTTATCGACAAGTTCAAGGGATTGACTACGATGAGACTTTCTCTCCCGTAGCGAAGCTTAAGTCTGTCCGAATCATGTTAGCAATTGCCACATACTATGATTATGAGATATGGCAGATGGACGTCAAAACAGCGTTCCTTAATGGTTATCTTAAGGAAGAGTTGTATATGATGCAGCCAGAAGGTTTTGTCGATCCTAAGAACGCTAACAAAGTATGCAAGCTCCAGCGATCCATTTATGGGCTGGTGCAAGCATCTCGGAGTTGGAACATTCGCTTTGATGAGATGATCAAAGCGTTTGGGTTATATGAGACTTATGGAGAAGCCTGCGTTTACAAGAAAGTGAGTGGGAGCTCTGAGCATTTCTCATATTATATGTAGATGACATACTTTGATGGGAAATGATATAGAATTCTTGGACAGCATTAAGGCCTACTTGAATAAGTGTTTTCAATGAAGGACCTTGAGAAGCTGCTTATATATTAGGCATCGAGATCTATAGAGATAGATCGAGACACCTCATAGGTCTTTCACAAAGCACATACCTTGATAAGATTTTGAAGAAGTTCAAAATGGATCAGTCAAGAAGGGTTCTTACCTGTGTTGCAAGGTGTGAGATTGAGCTCGGCTCAATGCCCGACCACG
This sequence comes from Aegilops longissima, assembly GCA_021605205.1. Classification (NCBI taxonomy): domain Eukaryota; kingdom Viridiplantae; phylum Streptophyta; class Magnoliopsida; order Poales; family Poaceae; genus Aegilops; species Aegilops longissima. The sequence goes on from CM038677.1 coordinate 267,862,516, forward strand.
GCAAAAGATAAAGAAGAGATGAGTGTCATCCCTATGCCTCAGCCATAGGATCTATTATGTATGCCATCTGTGTACTGGACCTGATGTAAACCTTGCCGTAAGTTTGGTAGGAAGGTACCAAAGTAATCCCGCAAGGAACACTGGACAGCGGTCAAGAATATCCTGAAGTACACGAAAAGGACAAAGGACATGTTTCTCGTTTATGGAGGTGACGAAGAGCTCGTCGTAAAGGGTTACGTAGATGCTAGCCGACACAGATCTGGATGACTCAAAGTCACAAACCGGATACGTGTATATGTTGAATGGTGGAGCGAGAAGCTGGTGCAGCTGCAAGCAGAAGCGTCGTGGCGGGATCTACATGTGAAGCGGAGTACATGGCAGCCTCGGAGGCAGCGCATGAAGCAATTTGGGTGAAGGAGTTCATCACCGACCTAGGAGTCATACCCAATGCGTCGGGGCCGATCAAACTCTTACGTGACAACTTTGGAGCTATTGGACTTGTCAAGGAGCCAGGTTTCACAAGAAGACCAGAGCACATCAAGCGTCGCTTCAACTCCATCCGTGAAAATGTTCAAGATGGAGACATAGAAATTTGCAAAGTGCATACAGATCTGAATGTTGCAGATCCGTTGACTAAACCTCTTCCGCGGGCAAAACATGATCAACACTAGAACTCTATGGGTGTTCGATTCATCACAATGTAACTAGATTATTGACTCTAGTGCAAGTGGGAGACTGTTGGAAATATGCCCTAGAGGCAATAATAAAAGCATTATTATTATATTTCCTTGTTCATGATAATTGTCTTTTATTCATGCTATAAGCTGTATCATCCGGAAATCGTGATACACGTGTGAATACATAGACCACAATGTCGTCCCTAGTGAGCCTCTAGTTGACTAGCTCGTTGGTCGACGGATAGTCATGGTTTCGACTATGGACATCACATGTCATTGACAACGGGATCACGTCATTAGGAGAATGGCGTGATGGACAAGACAATCCTAAGCATAGCACAAAGATCGTGTAGTTCGTTTTCTAGAGCTTTTCCAATGTCAAGTACCTCTTCCTTAGACCATGAGATCGCGTAACTCCCGGATACCGTAGGAGTGCTTTGGGTGTACCAAGCGTCTGGCGTAATCTGGGTGACTATAAAGGTGCATTACAGGTATCTCCGAAAGTGTCATTGGGTTGACACGGATCGAGACAGGATTTGTCACTCCGTATTGCGGAGAGGTATCACTGGGCCCACTTTCGGTAGTGCATCATCATAATGAGCTCAAAGTGACCAAGTGTCGGTCACGGGATCATGCATTACTGATGCGAGTAAAGTGACTTGCCGGTAACGAGACTGAGCGAGGTATTGGGATACCGACGATCGAGTCTCGGGCAAGTAACATACCGTCGACAAAGGGAATAGTATACGGGTTGCTTGAATCCTCGACATCGTGGTTCATCCGATGACATCATCGAGGAGCATGTGGGAGACAACATGGGTATCCAGATCCGCTGTTGGTTATTGACTGAGAGCGTCGGTCATGTCGCATGTCTCCCGAACCCGTAGGGTCTACACTTTAAGGTTCGATGGCGCTAGGGTTATTAGGAAGACTTGTATGTGATTACGAATGTTGTTGAGTCCCGGATGAGATCCCGGACGTCATGAGTAGTTCTGGAATGGTCCGGAGGTAAAGATTTATATATGGGAAGTTGTCAAGCGGACACGGAAAAGTTTGGGTCATATCGGTATTGTCTGGGGCCACGGAAAGGTTCGGAGGACCACGGGGGGCCACCCCTCGGGGGCCACTGGGCTGCATGGGAGGAGCCAGCCCTGGTGGGCTGGGTGCACCCCCTCCCCTTGGGCCCTTGCGCCTAGGGTTGAGGGGGAACCCTAGATGGGCGCCCCTTGCTTGGGGGCAAGCCCCCTCCCTTGGCCGCCGCCCCCTCTAGATGCATATAGAGGGGCCGGCCCCTCCTCCTTCCCTATAAATAGAGGGGTGAGGGAGGGCTGCATACACAACTTGAAGGCGCAGCCCTCCCTCCCAACACCTCTCCTCCTCCGCGTGTGCTTGGCGAAGCCTGCCGGGAACATCCTCCACCATCATCACGCCGTCGTCTGCTGCTGCTGGAGCCATCTTCCTCAACCTCTCCTTCCCCTTGCTGGATCAAGAAGGAGGAGGCGTTGCCTGCACTGCACGTGTGTTGAGCGGAGGTGCTGTCCGTTCAGCACTTGGTCATCGGTGATCCGAGTACGACTCCATCATCACCATCCCCTCGAAAGCTTCCGCACGCGATCTACAAGTGGTATGTAGATGCAAACTCACTCCCTTAACTCGTTGCTTAGATGAACTCATAGATGGATCTTGGTGAAACCGTAGGAAAAATTTTAATTTTCTGCAACGTTCCCCAACAACACATGTATCCATGCATATGTAGTGTACATCCTTGCTTGCAAGTACTTTGGATGAGTACTCACGGTTGCCTTGTTCCCCCTTTTTCCCCCTATCTCTACTCGATTGCTGCGACCAGACGATGGAGCCCAGGAGCCAGACGCCACCGTCGATGACGACTACTACACCGGAGGTGCCTACTACTACGTGCAGCCCACCGATGGCGACCAGGAGTAGTTAGGAGGATCCGAGCAGGAGGCTGCGCCTCTTCGATCTGTATCCCGGTTTGTGCTAGCCTTCTTAAGGCAAACTTGTTTAACTTATGTCTGTACTCAGATATTGTTGCTTCCGCTGACTCGTCTATGATCGAGCACTTGTATTCGAGCCCTCGAGGCCCTTGGCTTGTATTATGATGCTTGTATGACTTATTTTTATTTGTAGAGTTGTGTTGTGATATCTTCCCGTGAGTCCCTGATCTTGATCGTACACGTTTGCGTGTATGATTAGTGTACGATTGAATCGGGGGCGTCACAATGTCTAAACTAAGCAGATGACATATTTGATGTATAAAGTAAGCAATGCAAGACACCATATGCATGATATTACCAACATCAGGATGCCAAGTTAGAGCGAAGAACTCAGGGGGTAAATAGGAGTTACCTTCTCCTTGTGAATCCCCCTCAGAACAGATATCTTCCTCTCGATTACAATCCGAAATGCGTGGAGGGGGGGCTGCCTTTGCGCCTACCATGGAGCGACGTCTGCATGAAATTATATTGCCACGCAAGCCTCGTCTCTTTTGCTCTACATGTTCAGTTCCATTGCTTACAATAACTGTCATGCATAGGAATAAAACATAGTGAGATTATGTAAGGAGTGCATACATAAATCCAGAGTGATGGTAGCAACCTGTGGATAGACCCAAAACCAATAATAGCAGGCAGATAATGGCTTCAATTAATAAATACAGATAATGGCTTCTTTACTGTTTGTTTCCCACCCAACATGAAACTCATAGTAGACACCGGAGATTAACCAGATAGTAGATAGATACTATTGATAGCGTCCCCGATATGTACCCCACAACCATTTAAAAACTCAAGTTTGACCATTAGTTTGGAGCTGACTCAGAGTCTAATCGGTGAACGGGACGATAAAGTAGCATGTAATATTAAGCAATGCATAACGTAAGCAGACACGAAAGAGTGCGACCTCTCTTGCGGACCCATGTAGTCCTCAAGGTCATTTGCTCGGTTGATGATGGTAATGCAGTTTTCATGGCTGCCAGTGGCAGGGAAGAAGATCTGAGGCGGCGAAAGACAGTCTGGAGGCCGGATCCCTACTGTGCTGGACCCTTCTGTCGCTGGAGCAGCTGAGCTAGGGTGGACGACGGCGCAGCAGGGGCGGGAAAAACCACGCAAGATTTTCTTTGGCAGCTATCTGTAAGAGAAGTAATTCTGTAAGGGCTCGTTTGAATTGGAGGATTCCAACAATGCAGGGATAGGAAATATACAGGAATAGGATAGGAATGCACGTGCAAAACAGAGAATTTAAAAACACAGGATTTCTGCCAATCTGGGTGTTTGATTCACAACAATTGGAAGATCACAGGATGCAAAGAAGCATGGTGAGATTAAGTCAAACCACAAGAAAATGTACGGTTATAATGCTATTATGCTACTATCTCTTAGTCTTGTGCTTCATGAATAGGAATTTGAAAAGGAGGACAAGTGAAAATTAAAATTCCTACGTTTTTTCTTTCAAGGAGACACTAAAGGAACAAATCCGTGTGCTCAGTGGAAAATATATATAACATGTAGAGTAAAAAAGAGATGCAACAAGTGTACAACCTCTTTGGCGAAGCCATGTCGATCTCAGCGTGATTGGGTTGGCCGGTGAGGATGCTCCGGCTGACTTTGCTGTCAGAGGAGGAGAAGAAGATCTTAGGCGTCTGGAGATGGAGCCCGAGGTACTGCTCCACTGCGATGGAGGGTTTCGTCATTGGAGCAACTACGGTGAGTTGTACGACGCTGAGGCTGAAGCAGGACAAGAGAGACAACGAGCAGCGTTAACCTGAGTGGAATTCTAATAGCATCTCAATACATGACGTAAAATACATAACCACAAAGTGCTAGATGTAAAATACATCAGCCGCTCATCTCTGAACTTAACCGTCGAAACTGAACTTAAGCGTCGAAACTGAACTTAGCGTCGAAACTGAACCTAGCGCCGAAAACTGAATTTTCTTTGTCGAAACTGAATTTTCTTTGTCGAAACTGAACGCACTAGCAAGGTGAGGCTACACGTCGGTCGTGACTTTTCATCTCTGGTTAGTCGATTTTGCGATCGTTGGATATGAAATCAAGGGCCTGCGGTTCATCTTCAACCTCCACCCCCGAGCCGCCACCACCACCGCCAAACAGCAGCCCCCCGCCGCCCTTGACGGCGATCGTCGCCCGCCCACCCCAAAACACTCCCCACTGCCGGTCCGCCGCCCGGCCATCCTTTAGGCCCCACGTGTCGAGCTTTTTCTCCGGCGATCCCCACGCCATTGCCCGCCACCGCATGGCGACCACCGCCCCATCACGAACCCTAAGATAGATAGTGGGGTACCTCTCCAGTGAGCTCCCCTCCCGCTTCTGGCTAGTTCTTCCTTCACCCAATGAGCCCAGCCCTTGAAAATCGATGACCCAAAAGTTGATTCGATCGATGAAGTGTAGCCAAATCGAGCAGCATCGCAAGCAAGAGCAAGAGCGAGAGCAGCATGCGAGCAAAGCAGACAGGCAGGGGACCGAGAGCAAGAGCGAGCAGCAGCGCGGCGAGCGAGAGCTAAAGCAGCGATAGATCCTACTGATGTGGGCGTCACCGCCGAGGAGCGGCGTCGTGGAGGAAGTGGCGGCGGCGCCGCCGTGGATGGAGCAGCGCCGTGTCGGCTTGGGACCGAGCGCCGGCAGCACCGTGAGATCGAATCAAGAAGAAAATGCGGCGATTAGTGTACAACTGATAACCCACAAGTATAGGGGATCGCAACAATTTTCGAGGGTAGAGTATTCAACCCAAATTTATTGATTCGACACAAGGGGAGCCAAAGAATATTCTCAAGTATTAGCAGCTGAGTTGTCAATTCAACCACACACGAAACTTAGTATCCGCAACAAAGTGTTTAGTAGCAAAGTAATATGATAGTGGTGGTAATGGTAACAAAATTAAAGACAACAAAAGCAATGTTTTTGGTATTTTGTAGTGATTATAACAAGAGCAGCGGAAAAGTAAATAAGCGTAAACCAGTATATGGAAAGCTCGTGAGGCACAGGATCGATGATGAATAATTATGCGGATGCGGTTCGTCATGTAATGATTATAACATAGGGTGACACAAAACTAGCTCCAATTCATCAATGTAATGTAGGCATGTATTCGTATATAGTCATACGTGCTTATGGAAAAGAACTTGCATGACATCTTTTGTCCTACCCTCCGTGGCAGCGGGTCCTATTGAAACTAAGGGATATTAAGGCCTCCTTTTAATAGAGAACGGAACAAAGCATTAGCACATCTTGAATACATGAACTCCTCAAACTATGGTCATCACCGAGAAGTATCCCGATTATTGTCACTTTGGGGTTGTCGGATCATAACACATAATAGGTGACTATAGACTTGCAAGATAGGATCAAGAACTAACATATATTCATGAAAACATAATAGGTTCACATCTGAAATCATGGCACTCGGGCCCTAGTGACAAGCATTAAGCATAGCAAAGTCATAGCAACATCAATCTCAGAACATAGTGGATACTAGGGATCAAACCCTAACAAAACTAACTCGATTACATGATAAATCTCATCCAACCCATCACCGTCCAGCAAGCCTACGATGGAATTACTCACACACGACGGTGACCATCATGAAATTGGTGATGGAGGATGGTTGATGATGACGACGGCGATGAATCCCCCTCTCCGGAGCCCCGAACGGACTCCAGATCAGCCCTCCCGAGAGAGATTAGGGCTTGGTGGCGGCTCCGTATCGTAAAAGCATAATGAAACTTTCTCTCTGGTTTTTTCTCCCGAAAGCCAATATATGGAGTTGGAGTTGGTGTCGGAGGGTCTCGAGGGGCCCACGAGGTAGGGGCGCGCCAGAGGGGGCGCCCCCACCCTCGTGGACAGTGTGGGCCCCTGGTCTTCATCTTTAGCGAGGATTTTTATTACTTATTCTAAGGTATTCCGTGGAGTTTCAGGTCATTCGAGAACTTTTGTTTTACGCACATAAAACAACACCATGGCAATTCTCTTTGAAAACAGCGTCCGTCCGGTTAGTTCCATTCAAATCATACAAGTTAGAGTCCAAAACAAGGGCAAAAGTGTTTGGAAAAGTAGATACGACGGAGACGTATCAACTGCCCCAAGCTTAAACCCTTGCTTGTCCTCAAGCAATTCAGTTGACAAACTGAAAGAGAAAAACAAAAACTTTTACAAACTCTGTTTGCTCTTGTTGTTGTACTTATGTCAAGCCAGCATTCAGGTTTTCAACAAAGATCATAACTAACCACATTTGCAATAACTCCTAGGTCTCATGTTTACTCATATCAATAGCATAATCAGCTATCAAGCCATAATAATAAATCTCGGATGACAACACTTTTCAAAATAATCATAATATGATATAACAGGGTGGTATCTCGCTAGCCCTTTCTGAGACCGCAAAACATAAATGCAGAGCACCTTCAAAGATCAAGGACTGACTAGACATTGTAATTCATGGTAAAAGAGATCCAATGATAGTCATACCCGATATAAATTAACAATAATGAATGCAAATGACAGCTGTGCTCTCCACTAGTGCTTTTTAATAAGAGGGTGATGACTCAACATAAAAGTAAATAGATAGGCCCTTCGCAGAGGGAAGCGAGGATTTGTAGAGGTGCGAGCTCGATTTTGAAATAGAGATAAATTATATTTTGAGCGGCATACTTTCATTGTCAACATAGCAACTAAGAGATGGCGATATCTTCCATGCTAAACAAATTATAGGCGGTTCCCAAACAGAATGGTAAAGTTTATACTCCCCTCCTCCACAAGCATCAATCCATGGCTCGCTCGAAACAACGAGTGCCTCCAACATTCAACGGGTCCTGTGGGGAGTTTTGTTTGAAATTATTTTGATTTAGTTTGCATAAAGCATGGGATGGGCATCCCGGTGACCAGCCATTTTCTCGTGAGTGAGGCGGAGTCCACTCCTCTTGAGAATAACCCGCCTAACACGGAAGATAAGGGCAGAACTAGTTGATATATGAGCTATTCGAGCATGCAAAATAGAATGATTATTGAAGGTTTAGAGTTTGGCACATACAAATTTACTTGGAGCGGCGGTAGATACCGCATATAGGAAGGTATAGTGGACTCATATGGAATAACTTTGGGGTTTAAGGGATTGGATGCACAAGCAGTATTCCGCTTAGTACAAGTGAAGGCTAGCCAAAGACCGGAAGCGACCAACTAGAGGCGACAACAGTCATGAACATGCATTAAAATTAATAAACATTGAATACAAGCATGAGTAGGATATTATCCACCATGAACATAAATATCACGAAGGCTATGTTGATTTGTTTCAACTAGATGTGTGAACATGTGCCAAGTCAAGTCACTTAAATCATTCAAAGGAGGATACCACCCTATTATACCACATCATAATCATCTCAATAGCATGTTGGCACGCAAGGTAAACCATTATAACTCATAGCTAATCAAGCATGGCACAAGCAACTATGATCTCTAACTGTCATTGAAAACATGTTTATTCATAACAAGCTGAATCAAGAACGGCAGACTCATCATATTTACAAAAACAAAAGAGGTCGAGTTCATACCAGCTTTTCCCATCTCAGTCAGTCCATCATATATCATCATAATTTCCTTTCACTTGCACTACCGAACGGTGTGAATAATAATAAGAGTGCACGTGCATTGGATTAAGCTGGAATCTACGAGCATTCAATAAATAGGAGAAGACAAGGCAATATGGGCTCTTGGTTAAATCAACAATGATGTATATAAGAGCCACTTCAAAAATTTAATCATGGTCTTCTCCTACTGACCCCCAAAGAAAAGAAAAGAAATAAAAACTATTTACACGGGAGAGCTCCCAACAAGCAAAAGATGAACGGGAAATATTTTTGGGTTTTCTTTTTAATTACTACTACTACAGCAGGAAAAATAAACTACTACTATTTTTTTTTGGTATTTCTAAGGTTTATTAAACACACAAGAAGAAAGCAGGAAAAAGAAAATAAACTAGCATGGATATTATAGTGAAAAAGTATGAGCACCGACATCTAGCAATGAGTATGTGTGAACATGAATGTAATGTCGGTGGGAAATACATACTCCCCCGAGCTTAGGCTTTTGGCCTAAGTTGGTCTATTGCCAGGGATAGCCTGGCTGATACCCGTAGGTCTAGCTGGGGTCGTACTGCGATGCAGCTACTATCGCCTCCTGAGCTGCAGCGTGTCGTCGAGCCGCCTCCGCTCTCCTCTCGTACTCATCTGCCTCCTCTTTGGTAATAATATATCTTCTTCTCGTCTGAAAATCAAACAAGGCAGGAGCAGGAAGAATAACATGGACAACATGCCGTTTGTTAAAGATTAGTCGATACTGGAGAGGTGGTTCAGTCCTCTCAACAAACTGGTGGGCAACCACAGAATCAAAATCTAAATAAGTAGAGGGTAACTCCATATTACCCTCATGAATGTCTATCTCAAGAAAATTAGCTAAGCGGGTTGCATTAATTCCTCCAAAGAAATCTCCGTTATGTCTATTAAGATGCAACCTACGAGCTACAATGGCTCCCATATGATAAGATTGGTCCCCTAACACAGCACTTCTGAGAATGCTAAGATCAGGGGCACACATGTGACATGCTTCATCCTTAGCATTTATGCATCTACCAATGAAGAGAGCAAAATAATGTATAGCAGGAAAGTGAATGCTCCCTATAGTGGCTTGTGTTATATCTCTAGATTCCCCCACAATTATTCTAGAAAAAAAAATCTCTATAGTCAGATTTAGGGGGATCCCTGATACTACCCCAAGATGGAAGTTTGCATGCAAAAGTGAAATCCTCTAAGTCCATGGTATAAGATTTGTCATAAAGGTCAAACATGGTGAAGGAGAATTACGAAGATGAAAACTCAAACCTCCCCACAAATGAACTTGTGAGATCATGATACGGGGCATTTATCAGCTTCAAAGTCCTCAAGACCGGCATTACATAAATATCGTTAAATTCTTCTTTGATTCCGCTTGATCCATAAAATTTTCGAAGGCCATTCATAGGGCCTCACAAGAGCGTCTCTTGGTGGTTCCTCGTCACCATCACGCATTGCAAGCCTGGGACCTTGCTTCCTTGAAGAACCACCTTGGAACATTTTCCTAAACATATTGTTTTCTCTGAAAAATAATTCTGAAATTTTTAGTAACTTCAAACAAAAGTGAACCAACTTCAATAAAACTGATAGCAACTACTCCTACAAGTGCCTAGAGCATATACCAAGCATTAGAACTACTTGGAACCATATAAATTTGTCATGAAAGCTCAAGAACATGGTCACCTATGCAGCAAAAATTTGCAAAGAATAAAGCACTAGAAAAAAAACTAATTGGACCAATGGGGGAGTCACATACCAAGGAACAATCTCCCCAAGCAGTTTTGCGTGAGGTGCTTTGAACAAGGAGATCGAAAATCACAGCAAAAGTGGCTGGAACACGAGCTTGAGTTGGTTTTTTCGGGTTTGTGTGAGGCAGAGGAAGAAGATGGGTGCAGGATAAGTGGAGGAGGGCCACCATGGGCCCACGAGGCAGGCGGCGCGCCAGGGGTAGGGCGCCCTCCACCCTCGTGGCGAGGTGGCAGCTCCCCGTGGTAATTTTGCACTAAAATCCTCAAATATTCGAAAAATCATATTAAATTGGCATAGCATTCTGATGACTTTTATTTTGGGATATTTTTATATTGCACGGATAAATCAGAAAGCAGACGTAAAAATACTATTCTACTTTATTTCTACTAAAGAACAGAGAATATAAAGAGGGTACAGAAGGTTGTGCTTCTAGTTTCATCCATCTCATGCTCATCAAAAAAGAATCCACTAACAAGGTTGATCAAGTCTTGTTAACAAACTCATTCGATAATCATGGAACCGGAGAAATTTAGAATAACACTATGTTACCTCAATGGTGATATGGACATCCCCAATAATAAGTATATTATATTTCTTCTTGACAGTAGAGAGAGGAAATTCAAAACCTCCAAATATAATCGATGGAATTTTTCCAATAGAGTTGATACTATGAACTTGAGGTTGTTTCCTCGGAAAGTGTACCGTATGCTCATTACCATTAACATGAAAAGTGACATTGCCTTTGTTGCAATCAATAACATCCCCTGCAGTATTAAGGAAAGGTCTTCCAAGAATAATAGACATACTATCGTCCTCGGGAATATCAAGAATAACAAAGTCCGTTAAAATAGTAATGTTTGCAACCACAACAGGCACATCCTCACAAATACCAACAGGTATAGCAGTTGATTTATCAGCCATTTGCAAAGATATTTCAGTAGGTGTCAACTTATTCAAATCAAGTCTACGATATAAAGAGAGAGGCATAACACTAACACCGGCTCCAAGATCACATAAAGCAGTTTTAACATAATTTCTCTTAATGGAGCATGGTATAGTAGGTACTCGTGGATCTCCAAGTTTCTTTGGTATTCCACCCTTAAAAGTGTAATTAGCAAGCATGGTGGAAATTTCAGCTTCAGGTATCTTTCTTTTATTTGTAATAATATCTTTCATATATTTAGCATAAGGATTCATTTTGAGCATATCAGTCAATCGCATACGCAAAAAGATGGGTCTAATCATTTCAGCAAAGCGTTCAAAATCCCCATCATCCTTTTTCTTGGATGGTTTCGGAGGAAAAGGCATGGGTTTCTGAACCCATGGTTCTCTTTCTTTACCATGTTTCCTAGCAACGAAGTCTCTTTTATCATAACGTTGATTCTTTGATTGTGGGTTATCAAGATCAACAGCAGGTTCAACTTCTACATCATTATCATTACTAGGTTGAGCATCATCATTGAGATTTTCACTAGGTTCATGTTCATTACCAGATTATGTTTCGGCATTAGACATAGAGGTATCATTTGGATTCTCAGGTGGTTCAGCAATAGGTTCACTAGAAGTTTGCACAGTCCTATCATTTTTCTTTTCTTCCTTTTAGAAGAACTAGGTACATCAATATTATTTCTCTGAGAATCTTGCTCAATTCTCTTAGGGTGGCCTTCAGGATACAAAGGTTCCTGAGTCATTCTACCAGTTCTAGTAGCCACTCTAACAGCATAATCATTTTTCTTACTATTCATTTCATCAAGCACTTCTTTCTGAGCTTTAAGTACTTGTTCTACTTGAGTGGTAACCATAGAAGCATGTTTGCTAACAAGTTTAAGCTCACCTCTAATATTAGCCATATAATCACTCAAGCGTTTAATCATAAAGGTATTCTGTTTTAATTGTCTACCAAAATAAGCATTAAAGTCATCTTGCTTAAACATAAAGTTATCAAACTCATCCAAGCACCGACTAGCAATTTTAGTAGGAGGGACTTCACTTTATCATATCTAGAGAGAATTTACCTTTACTACCGTGTCGGGATATCGAGATCGGAGGTTCTTGATGAATAAGGAATTTAGATCATACACTTCTTCAACATGCGGTAAATTAAGACCATGTATTTCTTCAATAGGAGGTAAATTCTTAACATCTTCACTTTAATACCTTTTTCTTTCATAGATTTCTTTGCCTCTTGCATATCTTGGGGAGAAATAGAACACCTCTTCTTCGGAGTTGGTTTAGGAATAGGCTCGAGAATTGGCTCTGGAGGTGGCTCAGGAGGTGGCTCAGGAGGTGCCCAATTATTTTCATTTGTCAACATATTATTCAATAGAATTTCAGCTTCATCCGGTGTTCTTTCCCTGAAAAGAGAACCAGCACAACTATCCAGATAATCTCTAGAAGCATCGGTTAGTCCATTATAAAAGATATCAAGTATTTCAAGTTTCTTAAGAGGATGATTAGGCAAAGCATTAAGTAACTTGAGAAGCCTCCCCCAAGCTTGTGGGAGACTCTCTTCTTTAATTTGCACAAAATTGTATATTTCCCTCAAAGCAGCTTGTTTCTTATGAGCAGGGAAATATTTAGCAGAGAAATAATAAATGATATCCTGGGGACTACGCACACAACCAAGATCAAGAGAATTAAACCATATCTTAGCATCACCCTTTAATCAGAACGGAAATATTTTGAGTATATAAAAGTAGCGCGATCTCTCATCATCGATAAGCAGGGCAGCTATATCATATAGCTTAGTAAGATGTGCCACAACAGTTTGATTCATAGCCATAAAAAGGATCAGATTCAACCAAAGTAATTATACCAGGATCAACAGAGAATTCATAATAATCCTTATCAGGAACACAGATAGGTGAAGTAGCAAAAGCAGGGTCAGGTCTCATCCTATCTCTAAGAGATTCTTTACTCCATTTAACTAGCAGCCTCTGAAGTTCATATCTATCCTCACAAGCAAAAATAGCTGCAGAAGATTCAGCATAAAAAAGATAACCCTCAGGAATAGCAGGCATATTTTCATCATCACTTTCATCATCGTATTCAGGTTCAACAATTTCTTTCTCTCCAACCCTAGCAATTTGTTCATCTTGAAATTCAACAAGGGACACAGTAGTATCAAGCATAGAAGTAGTTTCATCATAAGTATCATGCATATCAGAAGTGGCATCATCAATAACATGCGACATGTCGGAACGAATAGCAGAAGCAGGTTTAGGTGTCGCTAGCTTACTCATAACAGAAGGTGAATCAAGTGCGGAGCTAGATGGCAGTTCCTTACCTCCCCTCGTATTTGAGGGATAAATTGTTGTCTTAGCGTCTTTCAAGTTCTTCATAGTGTCCAACAGATATAAATCCCAAGTGACTCAAAGAATAGAGCTATGCTCCCGACACGGCGCCAAAAAAAGGTCTTGATAACCCACAAGTATAGGGGATCGCAACGTTTTCGAGGGTAGAGTATTCAACCCAAATTAATTGATTCGACAAAAGGGAGCCAAAGAATATTCTCAAGTATTAGCAGCTGAGTTTTCAATTCAACCACACCTTGAAACTTAGTATCTGCAGCAAAGTGTTTAGTAGCAAAGTAATATGATAGTGGTGGTAACGGTAACAAAAGTAAAGACAGAAAGTAATGTTTTTGGTATTTTTGTAGTGATTGTAACAGTAGCAACGGAAAAGTAAATAAGCGTAAACCAGTATATGGAAAGCTCGTAGGCACTGGATCAGTGATGAATAATTATGTCGGATGCGGTTCGTCATGTAACAGTTCTAAGATAGGGTGACACAGAACTAGATCCAATTCATCAATGTAATGTAGGCATGTATTCCGTATATAGTCATACGTGCTTATGGAAAAGAACTTGCATGACATCTTTTGTCCTACCCTCCCGTGGCAGCGGGGTCCTATTGGAAACTAAGGGATATTAAGGCCTCCTTTTAATAGAGAACCGGAACAAAGCATTAGCACATAGTGAATACATGAACTCCTCAAACTATGGTCATCACCGAGAAGTATCCCGATTATTGTCACTTCGTGGTTGTCGGATCATAACACATAATAGGTGACTATAGACTTGCAAGATAGGATCAAGAACTCACATATATTCATGAAAACATAATAGATTCAGATCTGAAATCATGGCACTCGAGCCCTAGTGACAAGCATTAAGCATAGCAAAGTCATAGCAACGTCAATCTCAGAACATAGTGGATACTAGGGATCAAACCCTAACAAAACTAACTCGATTACATGATAAATCTCATCCAACCCATCACCGTCCAGCAAGCCTATGATGGAATTACTCATGCACGGCGGTGAGCATCATGAAATTGGTGGTGGAGGATGGTTGATGATGATGACGGCGACGAATCCCCCTCTCCGGAGCCCAGAACGGACTCCAGATCAGCCCTCCCGAGAGAGATTAGGGCTTGGCAGCGGCTCCGTATCGTAAAATGCGATGAAACTTTCTCTCTGGTTTTTTTCTCCCCGAAAGCCAATATATGGAGTTGGAGTTGGCGTCGGAGGGTCTCCAGGGGGCCCACGAGGTAGGGGGCGCGCCTAGGAGGGGGGGCGCCCCCACCCTCGTGGATAGGGTGTGGGCCCCCTGGTCTTTATCTTTGGCGAGGATTTTTTATTATTTATTATAAGGTATTCCATGGAGTTTCAGGTCATTCTGAGAACTTTTGTTTTCTACACATAAAACAACACCATGGCAATTCTGCTAAAAACAACGTCAGTCCGGGTTAGTTCCATTCAAATCATACAAGTTAGAGTCCCAAACAAGGGAAAAAGTGTTTGGAAAAGTAGATACAATGGAGACGTATCAACAAAAGTCATCTTGCTTAAACATAAAGTTATCAAACTCATCCAAGCACCGACTAGCAATTTTAGTAGGAGGGACTTCAGCTTTATCATATCTATAGAGAGAATTTACCTTTACTACCCGTGTCGGGATATCGAGATCGGGAGGTTCTTCAAATGAATAAGGAATTTAGATCATACACTTCTTCAACATGGTAAATTAAGACCATGTATTTCTTCAATAGGAGGTAAATTCTTAACATCTTCAACTTTTAATACCTTTTTCTTTCATAGATTTCTTTGCCTTCTTGCATATCTTCGGATCGAGAAATAGAACACCTCTTCTTCTGGAGTTGGTTTAGGAATAGGCTCAAGAATTGGCTCGGAGGTGGCTCAGAGGTGGCTCAGAGGTGCCCAATTATTTTCATTTGTCAACATATTATTCAATAGAATTTCAGCTTCATCCGTGTTCTTTCCTAAAAGAGAACCAGCACAACTATCCAGATAATCTCTAGAAGCAACGGTTAGTCCATTATAAAAGATATCAAGTATTTCAAGTTTCTTAAGAGGATGATTAGGCAAAGCATTATAACTTGAGAAGCCTCCCCAAGCTTGTGGGAGACTCTCTTTAATTTGCACAAAATTGTATATTTCCCTCAAAGCAGCTTGTTTCTTATGAGCAGGGAAATATTTAGCAGAGAAATAATAAATGATATCCTGGGGACTACGCACACAACCAAGATCAAGAGAATTAAACCATATCTTAGCATCACCCTTTAATCAGAACGGAAATATTTTGAGTATATAAAAGTAGCGCGATCTCTCATCATCAGTAAACAGGGCAGCTATATCATATAGCTTAGTAAGATGTGCCACAACAGTTTCAGATTCATAGCCATAAAAAGGATCAGATTCAACCAAAGTAATTATACCAGGATCAACAGAGAATTCATAATAATCCTTATCAGGAACACAGATAGGTGAAGTAGCAAAAGCAGGGTCAGGTCTCATCCTATCTCTAAGAGATTCTTTACTCCATTTAACTAGCAGCCTCAAGTTCATATCTATCCTCACAAGCAAAAAATAGCTGCGTAAGATTCAGATAAAAAGATAACCCTCGTGAATAGCAAGGTATATTTCATCATCACTTTCATCATCGTATTCAGGTTCAACAATTTCTTTCTCTCCAACCCTAGCAATTTGTTCATCTTGAAATTCAACAGGGGACACAGAGTATCATGCATAGAAGTAGTTTCATCATAAGTATCATGCATATCGGTGGCATCATCAATAACATGCCATATGTCGAAACGATTAGCGTAAGGGTGTTTAGGTGTCGCTAGCTTACTCATAATGTAAGGTGAATCAAGTGCGAGCTAGATGGCAGTTCCTTACCTCCCTCAGAGTTGAGGGATAAATTGTTGTCTTAGCGCCTTTCAAGTTCTTCATAGTGTCCAATGATATAAATCCCAAGTGACTCAAAGAATAGAGCTATGCTCCTAACGGCAACACGCCAAAAAAGGTCTTGATAACCCACAAGTATAGGGGATCGCAACTGCCGAGGGTAGAGTATTCAACCCAAATTAATTGATTCGACAAAAGGGAGCCAAAGAATATTCTCAAGTATTAGCAGCTGAGTTTTCAATTCAACCACACCGGAAACTTAGTATCCTCAGCAAAGTGTTTAGTAGCAAAGTAATATGATAGTGGTGGTAACGGTAACAAAAGTAAAGATGTAAAGTAATGTTTTTGGTATTTTGTAGTGATTGTAACAATAGCAAACAAAAGTAAATAAGCGTAAACCCAGATATGGAAAGCTCAGAGGCAACCGGATCAGTGATGAATAATTATGTCGGATGCGGTTCGTCATGTAACAGTTCTAAGATAGGGTGACATGTAACTAGATCCAATTCATCAATGTAATGTAGGCATGTATTCTCGATATAGTCATAACGTTTATGGAAAAGAACTTGCATGACATCTTTTGTCCTACCCTCCCGTGGCAGCGGGGTCCTATTGGAAACTAAGGGATATTAAGGCCTCCTTTAATAGAGAACCGAACAAAGCATTAGCACATAGTGAATACATGAACTCCTCAAACTATGGTCATCACCGAGAAGTATCCCGATTATTGTCACTGGGGTTGTCGGATCATAACACATAATAGGTGACTATAGACTTGCAAGATA
This sequence comes from Aegilops longissima, assembly GCA_021605205.1. Taxonomy (NCBI): domain Eukaryota; kingdom Viridiplantae; phylum Streptophyta; class Magnoliopsida; order Poales; family Poaceae; genus Aegilops; species Aegilops longissima. The sequence goes on from CM038677.1 coordinate 267,879,580, forward strand.
GGATCAAGAACTCACATATATTCATGAAAACATAATAGATTCAGATCTGAAATCATGGCACTCGAGCCCTAGTGACAAGCATTAAGCATAGCAAAGTCATAGCAACATCAATCTCGTAACATAGTGGATACTAGGATCAAACCCTAACAAAACTAACTCGATTACATGATAAATCTCATCCAACCCATCACCGCCCAGCAAGTTTCCTATGATGGAATTACTCATGCACGGGCGGTGAGCATCATGAAATTGGTGGTGGAGGATGGTTGATGATGATGACGGCGACGAATCTCTCTCCCGAGCCCTGTAACGGACTGAGATCAGCCTCCCGAGAGAGATTAGGGCTTGGCAGCGGCTCCAGATCGTAAAATGCGATGAAACTTTTCTCTCGTTTTTTCTCCCGAAAGCCAATATATGGAGTTGGAGTTAGGCCGAGGGTCTCTGTGGGGCCCACGAGGTAGGGGCGCGCTTAGGGGGGCGCCCACCTCGTGGATAGGGGTGGGCCCCTGTCTTTATCTTTGGCGAGGATTTTTATTATTTATTATAAGGTATTCCATGGAGTTTTGTGTCATTTCTGAGAACTTTTGTTTTCTACACATAAAACAACACCATGGCAACTGCTAAAAACAACGCCATCCGGTTAGTTCCATTCAAATCATACAAGTTAGAGTCCCAAACAAGGAAAAAGTGTTTGGAAAAGTAGATACAATGGAGACGATCAACAACCTCTTTGGTGGCGCTGACAGGCCGCAGCTTCATCCGAGGAAACGGTGATGACGGCTTTTCCGGTGGTGCAGGTGAAGACGGCGGTGGGAAAGGAGGTGGCGCAAAGACGAGGGGAACGCCGGGCAGCTCCTTGGAGGTGGAGGACGGGTGGCTGAACCGGTGGACGATGAGATCGACGACGGATCCTCATCCGCACGGTGGATGAGGGACGCCGAGGTGTTGTTGTGGACGACGCCGTTGCCGGGAAGAGGCTCCGGCTGGGTATGGACGGAGCAGGGGTGGGGTTTCATCGCTGGTTTTCGCGGCCTCGGTGTGCACGATGGGTGGGCGGATGGGATGGCGCGTGGGGAACCATGGCTTAGAGACGCTGGCCTTGTAATTAAATGTGGGGAAAGACAAAGTACCCCCACCGATTTGAGGCGGTTCTTTCGTTCAGGTACCACAGGCATTTCAAGCGGTCGGGATTTCAGAGAGGAGGGAGTTTTTCGCTGTAGTTTCTGGAATAGCAAGGCGGGTTGAGATGGAGGAGTTGTTGAGCACAACGAGACAAAGATATATCTTAAATATTTCAGGCTAACAAGGCGTGGGTCAAATTTCCGGACAAGCCTAACGGTAATCGTACTCATCGTTTGTGTATTATCTTCACAGCACACCACATGATTAGTCTCGAGTTACATATGAACTATGTGTACTATATGAACTCGAACTAGATTTTTTTGAATCCACTTTATTTTGATTTCAAATCACATTACATTTCTAGCTGTAGCTAGATCTTCATAATCTAAACCATGTCTCATATGTATAATGTGTTTATCACATTATGTATGGTGCCCCGCCCCCTACGCCTACAAGTATTTAGATGTGAGTTGCAAACACCACACATTACCACAAATTCAAATAAAATGTGAGAATGTTCGATATATAGTATTGTTTAGATTGCTCGATATTTAGTTGTAAGCTCAAACACCGCACATTATCACAAATTCAAATAAAATGTGAGATTGTTTGATGTATAGTATGGTTTAGATTGTTCGGCATTTAGCTGTGAGTTGCAAACACCATGCATTATCACATTATGGTATAACATGTGCACAACACGTGTATCACCGCTATATTCATGCATGCAATGTTTAAAACACTATGATCTCCTATTCAAATATATGAATCCACTTTCATATCAAATTGTGATCTTTGTTAGTCTCTTAAACCCACACAATCCTCTAGCCTTTTAGCTACCACTAACTTTCTATCATGCATGCACACGCCTCCTCGCCTCACCCTCCCCGACATTCTATCCACCGGCACATTCATTTTTTCTTTAGGTCGCTCTCCAAGTCTCCACAACTCCTTTCCCACACACACCAATCGATAAACCTCTCCAACGATGCCTGCCTACGGCATACACACACAACTTCAATCTCTTTATGTGTCCTTGCAGTGTTCTCATATGGTCGACACACGTAAACTCCCGCCTCTTTTCATCGATCTCACAACCGCACAATCCTCCCCCTATCTAGCTAGTAGTTGGGCCTCGCACCACCTCCTAGCTCCATTCTCTCCTGCTCATCCGCCTCACTGGGCCTTATTTGCCTCTAACAAATGGACGACACCACCAATCTCTCGCTATACATATAGCTAGCTAGGTCCTTATAACTCGCTTACCCACACATCGATCGATCTACCTCATTAGTTGTGTCTCCTTCCTCCGACAAACAACAATTGATCTACCGATCTAGTTAGGTTTGCTTACCAAACACATGGTTCCCCTTCATCATCCATGGATGCGTCCCGACAGATCTATCACGCACAGGCACACACAGAAACACATCCCACCTCTTATGGATAACATTGCAGTTCCACCCTCAGTTTGTCTAGTAGGCCTCTCCCAACATCTCCGAGAAGCAACTCCATCACCCATCCAACACTCTACCCCTCTCCCTCCCTATCCATCCCTCTCTCTCTCTCTCCTCTCTCTCTCTGTCCCATCATATTCTAACATTCCGGTAGGCCAGTCGCCCTATATCTTTGACTTGCACACACACGCACACACACAATTTCGATGGCTCTTCATCGATCTCGCACCCACCCACTTGAACCTCACTTGACTCTATCGATAACTATGACCCCCCCTCTTCTCGTGGATTGCCCGACCTCTATGTATGATATGGATAGGCCTCCATTTCACACACATTGCATGCAAATTTTTGTTTGAGATGTCATCGCACACATATTGCCACAAATAATTCAATGAAATCAACCACCCACCCCACCCCACCCCCCGGCCACAAAACAAGAAACACTCACGAACGCGGTTTGTATCTCTCACACACACCCACGAGGTGGGGGACGCAGCACGAAGAGAAGAGGTGCATGCACGACGACGCATTCTGTCTCTTTCCCAACCACACCTGCAAGGGGTACACGGTGGAGCTCATTTCAGCACGAAAAAGGCAGCCCACATGGTAATTTGGCACGGTAATCGTTGTCCACTTGGTGGAGGGAGGATCGCCTACCACGGGTGAACAAACAAATTATGCATTTGACGATTATGTTAAATTAAAAAAGAGGCAAACCATGTGGGGCCTACCTTAGAGGCAAGGCTCTATACACGGAGTACTTTTGATGTGTCCCGGCCAACTTGCGTAACGAGGAGAAGCTTGCTTAGCACGCCGCTCTCACCTACACGGGCGCGGTGGCTCGCAGGATGAGGTGAAGCTTGCTCCTCGCCCATGCGCCTGGGTGGCTCGCAAAATTTACTACTCCTCCGCTTACTCCTCGTCCCTACTACCTTGGTTATAGAGATTATATCATATTGTTTGGAATATATATGTCCTTTAGTAGATTTCAATATGAACTACTAGTACATACTCCAAACACCGATGTATATAGACGATTTTAGAGTGTACATTCACTCATTTTGTTCGTATGTAGTAGCAGTTCCTCGCCTCGACTCCGCCCACGTGGTGGACGTGGCAGCATTCATTCGGTCTCATATGGCCGTAACGATATATACCGTAATCGCCATTATTGCTCGACTTCCAAGAGGCTAAGAGCCAATCGCAAGGTTAATATTTTGGAGATGCCAAGCGCAAGGTTATAGGAGAACGAGTAGTAGGTGCCGTGGTCATTTATAAATAATTTTTTCTTCAAAGGGCACGACGCAATATGATAGGTGCATATGGAGAGAAAAGGAAATCGCTACTATATACATAGTCGACGGGCCAGCCTACACGGTTGCTTGTCGGGTTGCTCTTCACACTCTCGCACAAAACGATCGTGGGCTACATCTCTAACATCCCGGCGGATCACGTCCGCTTGGGGAAGGGGTGGATGCTTAGTGTAGATGCGGTCACCGTCGCCGACGGTGAAAACCCACTGTTGGCACGTCCCCGATCAGGGTCCCGCCTTTCTCTCACAAAGCCGGTGAGGTTGCCTTTGTCCTTGCTCACCGCCGCTGACGTAAGGGCGCTTGCCGCCCCGCCGCCTCCTCAAGGTTGAGCTACGCCCCTCGTGCACAACTCCCTTTACAGCCAGCTTGCAATTAATAGCTCCAGCCTGCCCACATCACTCCCCTGTGGATATTTCTACTACTTTGCCCCGCACATACCGATACTTTCACCGCTTCTACGCATCTGTATTTGTGATGAGTTTATGTCTCATCAACTAGTCCTAGTAATCTTATTCTAATCACGCTTCTTCAATTTCTTTGCCACAGGATTCTCATCTCGATTTTGGTGAAACTGCACAAAAATTATCTTATGGTCAAAAGGTTGCAAACTTCATTTATTAGGAAGCTCGAACGCTGCCAAGAAATTGAAGTCCGGTCGTGGTTCACGGTTCAAGGGCTAGGGACTGCATGGATCGCTTTTTTTTCTTTAGTTGCCTCTGCTCCAAAATAAGTGTCAACTTTAGTAGTAGTACAACTTTGTACTAAAGTTTGCACAAAGTTGAGACACTTATTTTGGAACGGAGGAGTACATATTTGCTATAATCATCAATCATTGAGATGCAATAGCATGCATGTTAGTCTCCTTTGTATTTGATGAAATGTTGCAACGGGCAACCTTGGACGCAAGATACATGTAACAGAGCTCGAAGCTTCATAGCATTGTACAAATTTATCTCTGATAAATTACAGACGTATTTAGTACTATACTAGTACTTCCTCCATTCCTAAATATAAGTCTTTGTAGAGATTTCACCATTAACCACATGCGGATGTATATAGATGCATTTTAAGTGTAGATTCATTCATTTTGTTCTCGTATGTAGTTCACCTAGTGGAATCTCTACAAAGACTTATCTACTAGTAATAGCTAGCCCCACTACTAGGAATTCTCTATCCTCTCCTTGAGCCACATCATCAAAATTGACGAGTCAAGTAGATGAAGTAAATCAGTTATAATAGCCGCTTGATCTAGACGCTGAGATGCTCCACACTAAGCCACATGCAAGCATGCGAAATACCGTGGCACATGCATGTGAGTTGGTTTTAAATCACATCAACATGTTCGCATGCAAGCATGCACCGTAGCATGCATGTAAGTGAGCTTTAAGTCCCATTCACATGTCAAAAAGAAAATATAATCCCATTGTGCAAGAGGAGTTGGCTGATCTTTTTTCCTTACGTGATGATCTAAATGATGATGGAGTTTATTTAGTTTGGCTACCACATTTGTCATGCGGTTATAGATTTTTTTAGTTCTATGAAATCGATAATTTTATGCAGAGAGATATATCGCTGTTCCGGGGCAACGCTGCGGGGACTCATCTAGTAATATTTAGGAACAGAGGAGTACTATGTAAAGAGTTAGGTGTTGCACGGTGATAGTGTGAGGTGGGCCATGTAATCACCGAAAGCACGTGGTTTTCACCGCTTTTGCACCCTCCTCGCTGTAAGAATGGAGAAAATTGTAATCTATTACCTCCTTTCACACGAAATGGGAAATCCAGCAGTCCTACCACCTCAAAGAATAAAGACCAATGAGTCACAAATCACATAGACCCAGCAGTAAGTTGGACGGACGGCTAAACCATCACTTATGCGCCAAAGAGAGGTCGCGTCCGCTCGCCCGTGCATGAATGTGGCACCGATTCTTTGGAGCGGCCACTGCTTGGTGGGAAGGCAACAGCGATGGAGGGCTTTGGGTGGCCAAGCTGGTCGAGCGGCGTGGCGCAGCAGTCCGTGATGTCCCTCACCGACACGCCCGAAACGAGAGGATGCACCGACTGCGGCTAAAATCGACACTACACACCATATCTCTCAGAGGGAGTAGGTCGATCTGTCGCACTCTCTAACACACACATGATGTTAAACACACACACGCACACGACGCACTCTGGTCCCATTGCACCTTCTAACGTGACTTATTACACCTAGACAGAGGGAGTAGTAAGTATATTTAGATACAAAGTGGCACACTTGACTTAAGTCGTAATACAAGTGCCCAAAATTTGTGTGCATGTTATAATAAGGATTCACTTAAAATAGTACGTGAGCCAATGAGGGATCAATTGGATGTGTTCCCAGCAAGAGCAAGATGTGTGAGGTAGTAAGATACATCACGGGCGCTTTTAATTTTTCTTATTAATTTGTTTGTTTCACCTCCGACCGGTGGGACCCAACGTACTACACGTGAGAGAGGTAAGGTGACTAAGGCTGCATTATTTCTACACCAATGTGGATAGTCTTACCACCAAAGCCACATGACACGATTATGATTGAAATCCAAATGACTCCTACACACACAAAAAACATAGCATGCCCTGGCCACACTAATGCAGGAATGTATAAAAGGTTATTTTCTCTCGCTGAACATAACGGAGGGTTGTGTAGCTGGTTAGCCTGTTCGCCATCAAACTTGAGGTCTCGGTTCGATAACTACACTTGAGCATAATTTTGCCAGGAGGATTCTTTGACTGGTCAAAATGTTTTCTAGGGTTTGCACGCTTCACACTCTCTCTCTAGTATATATATACACTGGAGCCTTAGCGCTTGTAGTTGCTCTTCACACTCTCTCGCCTCTCCTTACCGGAGCCTCGGCGCTTAGTAGTTGCTCTCTTCACACTCTCTCGCCTCCAGATCTAAACAAGACTTCGCTGGCTTCTCTCCTCACTTCTGCTCAAAGAGCCGGCAGGATCGGGTCCGCCGAAGGGAAGGAGGCTTAACGCTGCCGCCGCCGGCGAGGAGGAAATCCACCACCGCGCTGCTATTCACTTTCCACCCAGCCGCGGGCGCTGAGGGCCTCCGACCTCTTCTTCTTCGCAGCTTGTCCTGCCGCCCACCGAACCACGCCCCAAGAACCTTAAAGTATATTTTACTTACTCCACATGCATTTCTCTAGCTGCATGTATACCATGAATCTAGGACGTGGTTGTCGGCGTTCTGGGAACGGGGGTACCCAGACTTGCGTGCCTGCTGCCCTCGCGGGCGGCTCAAGGGGGTGGCCCAAGACGACCCATCTTCATCAACAAGCTCAAGACCTGAGGGGCTGGTACTGCTGGGCAGACGACAGAAGCTCGTGCACGGCCTCGTCAGCCTGGCTCGCGAGGAGGCGGAGAGATCAAGGCGGGCCTCACGAGGTGCCCATGAAAGCCATGAAGACCAAGGGCGAAGCGGGCGCCAGCCCCGCAGTTGTCCTCATTTCCTCTTTGGTGCAAAGGAGGCAAGTGCAGGCCAAGAGCATCAAGCAAAGGCAACCATATCGGTGCAACAAGACCAAGACCAGCTGAACGGCCGGAAGGAGGTCATCGGAGCCCAAGCCGCCACCGCGAGTCTTTCAAGGCGAGGACCCACTTAGTCAGATAAGTGTACTAGATGTTTCCTTCAAATGGCTAATTGTTGGCGCCTTCCCACTCAATATTTGGGAAGAGGCCCAGGCCTCGTATAAATAGGACTAGCCACCCACAGGCTAGAGGCATCTGGAATCAATCAGAGAGAGAGAGAGAGAGAGAGAGAGAGAGAGAGAGCCACTGAAATCCCTAGCAGTTCATCGCACAGGCCAAGAATGCACTCGCGAGGCTGTTTTTCCTTGTATTGTTCATCATCAGCCCCAGAGGCAATCCACCACACCACACCCGAGTAGGGTATTACACCACAATGGTGGCCCGAACCAAAGATAAACCTTGTGTCCATTGTGTTGCTCTTGTGTAGTTTAGATCCTCTGCAGGCGACGAGGTGTAGGTAGGTTGGAGGTATGATCTCGCGCACCTCAGAGTTCAACCTCCGGGCGGGCCTCGCGCTGCCCTTCCCGGCTGCACCGCATCCCGCCTTGCATGGGCGATGAAGCTCGGGTGCCTCAGCCGCTCCCCTCAAGAAGGCACTCTTGGCCCTAAGACGCCGTGGCCCTGGCGGAACCCGCCCGTCTCGCAAGACCAAGAACAGCAAGAGCAGAGTTGCTAAGAGGTCCTCGCCCCAAAGAAGCTGCCCGAGTGCTCCTGCACCGCACGCCACGACCGTGCTCCTGCCCAGACGCCAAGACTCTGGTTCTCCGTAGCGACGGGGACCCGCAAGATCAAGCCTCCGCACCAAAGGCCTCCTGGCCACGCAGCCGCCGCTTCACCACCGAGATACGCAGCCGCAGGCCCGCAAGTTCGCTGCACCTGCCTTCGCTACCACGACACCGGTGACCTCTGGAGTTCCTCCACGGCGAGCTAGGCATCGGCCGCCAACGGAGACGAGAAGGTCATGGCGAACCGGCTTCCCATGGAGTTTCAAGGACGGTGCCCGCATCGCCCCGAACGCGGCTCGCACATCTCCTTCGGGATGAGATGCACACCGCTTCATCGCCAACTACCAAGGCATCGCGACCGCCTCCCCGCCAGGAGCGACATGCTACCGCATCAAGCAGCAGCCAGAGAGAACCTACAGATGTACATCCAGTTTCAAAGAACGCACGCCTCAAGATTCCTAAGGTGACCGAGGAGGCCATCATCTCAGCTTCTCCAACGGTGTGCGACGCCAAGATGAAGGAGGAGTGGCGATGCATGAAGACCGTGCACATCCCCGAGCTGTTCAACTTGGCGACCAAGCGCGCCAGGTTGAGGAAGGACGCTTTCCTCCTCGAGCTGCCTGCCAGCCGACCCAAAAGAGAAAAAAGCCCAAGGTTAAGGACGGAAGCGCAGGCTGTCGTGCTCGCTGCAGGGAACTGGGTACCAGACTTATGTGCTCGCTGCCCGCGGCGTGGCTCAAGGGGTGGCCCAAAGACGCACCCATCTTCATCAACACAAGCTCAAGACCTCGCGAGGGGCTGCCACCGCGGGGCAGACGATGTGAAGCTTCTCGTGCACGGCCTCACAGCTGGCTCGCGAGGAGGCGAGAGATCAAGGCGGGTACCTCACGAGGTGCCCATGACGCAAGCCATGAAGACCAGGGCGCCAAAGGGCGCCAGCCGCGCAGAAGTTGTCCCCATTTCCTCTTTGGTGCAAAGGAGGCAAGTGCAGGCCAAGAGCATCAAGCAAAGGCAACCATATCGGTGCAACAAGACCAAGACCAGCTGAACGGCCGGAAGGAGGTCATCGGAGCCCAAGCCAAGGCCACCGCCGTAGTCTTTGGCAAAGCGAGGACCGACTTTAGTCAGATAAGTGTACTAGATGTTTCCTTCAAATGGCTAATTGTTGGCGCCTTCCCACTCAATATTTGGGAAGAGGCCCAGGCCTCCGCTTATAAATAGGACTAGCCACCCACAGGCTAGAGGCATCTGGAATCAATCAGGAGAGAGAGAGAGAGAGAGAGAGAGAGAGAGAGAGAAGCGACTGAAATCCCCCTAGCAGTTCATCGCACAGGCCAAGAACAGACCCTCGCGAGGCTGTTTTTCCTTGTATTGTTCATCATCAGCCCCAGAGGCAATCCACCACACCACACACTGGAGTAGGGTATTACACCACAATGGTGGCCCGAACCAGTATAAACCTTGTGTCCATTGTGTTGCTCTTTGTGTAGTTTAGATCCTTGCGAGGCGACGAGGTGTAGGTAGGTTGGAGGTATGATCTCCGCGTGCACCTCAGAGTTCGAACCTCCGGGGCGATGGGCCTCAGCTGCCCTTCCTGGGCTGCACCGTGATCCCGCCTTGCATGGGCGATGAAGCCTGGGGTGCCTCAGCCTCCCCTCAAGAAGGCACCTTGGCCCCAAGACGCGTGGGCCCCTGGCGGAACCCGCCCGTCTGCGGCACCAAGAAAGCAAGAGCAGAGTTGCCAAGAGGTCCTCGCCCCAAAGAAGCTGCCCGAGTGCTCCTCGCACCGCACGCCACGACCGTGCTCCTGCTCCAAGACGCCAAGACCCCCGCTGTTCCCAGCCGTAGCGACGGGACCCGCAAGATCAAGCCTCCGCACCAAAGGCCTCCCTGGGCCACCGCAGCTGCCGCTTCTTCACCACCGAGATACGCAGAAGGCCGCATGGCCCGGCAAGTTCAAGCCAGACCTGCCTCCTCGCTACCACGACACGGCTGACCCTGCGGAGTTCCTCCAGCTCTATGAGCTAGGCATCGAAGCCGCCAACGGAGACGAGAAGGTCATGGCGAACTGGTTTCCCATGGAGCTCAAGGACGGTGCCCGCACCTGGCTCCTGAACGTGGCTCCTGGCACAATCTCCTTCTGGGATGAGATGCACACCCGCTTCATCGCCAACTACCAAGGCATTCTCGCGACCGCCCCGCCAGGAGCGACATGCGCCGCATCAAGCAAAGAGCTGTGAGAGAACCCATGTAGTACATCCAAGGCTTCAAAGAACGCACGCCTCAAGATTCCTAAGGTGACCGAGGAGGCCATCATCTCAGCCTTCTCCAACGGTGTGCGGACGCCAAGATGAAGGAGGAGTCTGGCGATGCATGAAGACCTGTGCACATCCCCGAGCTGTTCAACTTGGATACCGCGCGCCAGGTCTGAGGAAGGACGCCTTTCCTCCTCGAGCTGCCGCCGCCACCCAAAAGAGAAAAAGCCCAAGGTTAAGGACGTGAAGCGCAAGGGGCTGTCGTGCTCGAGGCAGAACCAGACACCAAGCAAGGCAGGGATCAGCCCGAGTCTTCCACGGGCAGCCGGTACTGTATGTACCACGACCTCCACACCCACAACACCAACGAATGGCAAGAGCTCAGGGCCGTGCGAGAAGGGCGGATCAGTCGACGCCCCGACCGCAATGATCAAGGCTACGACCGAGGAGGAGGAAGAAGCACGGACGCTGGAAGACCGTGGCCTCGCCAAGGGTGGCGCGACCGACTCGGGCGAGGACCGGCTGGCAGGATCAGCCTCGCGAGGGAGGTTGAGGACCCGCCAAGGAGGCCGGAGGGATCAGCCTCGCGAGGATCGCCCACAAGGCAACGCAGACTCCCTCCTCTCGCCACCGCAGCCAAGGAGAAATGAAGAACATCATCAGACGAGGGCTGGGGCTTCAGAGCCGCGCGCAATCGCTGCATCCCGGGCGGAGCTCAAGCCCCAGCCTCTCAACAGATCTTCAAGCAGTTTGCCCGTGAATGCAGTCCTCCCTAAGCTCGGCCACGCGCCTCTCGTGTGGTCAGCGGCGCCATCACGCTCAATTTCAGCGGATCAGCTCAAATGCACAGCCACAGCCGAGTCCTCCCGATGCTTTGTTCCCCAATCATCAAGAACTTGCAAGTCACCAGACCTCATCGATGGCGGAGCAGGCTCAATGTCCCGTCTGTCGAGACATTCAACAATCTCCAAGTGCCGCATAATCAGCTTCAGCCAACCAAGCCTTTCTCCGAGTCACCGATGGCTCCACAGCCCGATTGGGCAGGTCCGCCTCCGTCACCTTCGGGCGCGCGATAACCACTGCACCGAGCTCATTGACTTCGACGTCCGCCACATTTGCCTGCCCTACAATGCCATCCTGCACACACACCGCTTAAATTCATGGTCAGAACTCATCACGGCCATAATGTCCTCAAGATGCCAAGAAGCGATGGAGTCATCACGGTGCCTTGTGAAGAAAGAGACGAAGCAGTTTTCTAGAGCGTGCTTTCCAAGCCGCATCAATTGAAGACCTGTGATCACAGGAGCGAGAGGCTCCCCGAGGCTGCTCCTAAGAAGAAAAAGACATCGCTGGCCCGACCTCGGGAGGCAGCCCCTGTGGTCCGCTACTGCTCAGGGGCACATCCTTCTCGCTCACATAGGAAGGCGCGCCGGCGCCTCCTCGAGCAAGGCTCGGAGGCTCTCCCGGAGGGCCACCGACTTTGCTAAGGTCACGAGGGAGGCGCCGGCACCACTTGGAGGCGTGAGCCAGCATGCTTCCTCGGGAAGGAGCGAAGTCAAGGAGGGCCAAACCTCGTGAGTTCGCCAAGAAGATCATTCAGAGCCGCAGGAGTCAAGAGTCATGAGTGGCAGCCGCCGCTATCCGCCAGAGCTCCCCATCCGTGAGGATGGTGGGCTACGCTGCTCAGATCGACATACCAGGCTCAACCGAGCCGCCTCAGAGCTCCTCCGCCTCACGCTGGGCGTGGAAGGTCCACCCCAAAGCTACGTCAGATGCCCACGGCTTGCCGAACGCGACTGCCACGCGCCAATGCCTCATGAGGAGCATCTTGGAGGGTCAAGTGGCCAGACGTTCCGCAGTCCTGGCGGAGATGGAGATGGTCCGTGAGGAGCCACCAGCGCCTCCGGACCCTCCCGAGGCTCCTGGGCCTGGCGGCTCGTGAAGATCGGCTTCCGCAGCGCACGGCGTCCGCTACTTCAGCATCCCCTCATCTTCAACATTATCATGTGACATCTTTCGAGTTTCATTTTCAGCTGGGAGCGCCCCCAAGGGCTGCATCATTCCCAGGCCGCGTGGGTCCGTCCCTGCGGCGTGTATCCCTTTTTGCTTCATGTTTCTAGTTTACTTTATTGGGGACGCCCCTCGGGCTGCATCATCCCCAAGTCGCTCGGGCCCGACCCAACGATGTCCGCCTTCTCTGCACCTATTTAAATAGACTTGCTCCTTCGTGATTAACGTGTTTGACCTAGTCGCCCGCCGATTGACACCAACCGATGGAGCTGCTCCCTAACGGCACGATTTTTGCGCATGGGTCCGCCCCGCAACACCGAAAAACCTGAATGGCTGAGCTCGCCGCTGCAGCTCTCAAGATGGCGCCACCTCGTCAAGCCTTCAGTGCCTCGTCACCCCTCCAGAGCAACCAACGCCTGACTGTCGATTGTCATGGCGAACTCTCTTCTTTTTGTGATGAGCCTGCAGGATCTCTTCAAGGAGCAGCGTCAGGTGAGGCCTTCACGGCGTCTCCTTCACTCTCGTCCGCGTGAACTGCTTGCATGTTAAAGGGGGGTACCTGAGCATCGCGACTCATGGGCTCCTACTGGCTCTCCAGCCCTCACCCTCTGGCCTTGTCCACGGCATCACGACCTGGCATACCAGCGACGGCTGAGCTAGCTCGAGGGCCGGGACCCGAGGACGTAGAGCAGAAAGGGGAGTAAAGGCGAGAGGGAAGAGGCACGCGGGGAACATGCCAGGCAACTCCTCCTCTGCCGATGCGCGGACCTAACGCCGCACCAAGAAGCGGTTCCTGACTCCCGAGATAAGTCATCCTCCGGAAATACTAGCTATCGCAGCACCGCCCTCGCACCTAAAGCAATCCCGCGTTAGCAACGTCGCGCTCCTTTCTCACCGAATGATGGCTGCTTGAGCGCTAAAGGGGACCTCCTAAGCATCACGACTCAGGGGCTTCTATCGACTCGGGCCACTCACCTCCGGCCTTGACCACGCATCGCGACCGGCATACCAGCGACGGTCAAGCCCGCCTTTGGGACCAGGGACTGCCGGTGCAGAGCATCAAGCCCTCGCGAGGTTCGAAAGGAGGAACTAAGCTAAGATGGGATGAGCATCTCGCACCACTTCACGAAAAGGATCATACTAACAAACAGAACCGCAGGCACCTTACAAGCCCCCACGGGGCGCGTTTTTCGATTCCTCGCAGGGAACAAAGGAGGCAGATCCTAAAGAACGCTAACTACACGCGCCTCTACAGAAGACGCCATCATCAACAGTGGGTCGTCAGGCACCGGCGCCAACCCCATCCATATCAGTGGCGGCGGCGGCCTGACGAGCCCGCCCTGCTCCGAGAGCGACACAAGCTCGGGGCTCAGACTGCTGCCGCCGCCTCCGAGTCGCCAAGAGCTCTGGAGTCGCTGGATCCTCCGCCGCCTCCGCCGCCGAGGAGCTGTTGGGGAGCGGTCGGCGAGCCTAGTCTCGCTGTGGCAGGCCCTCACCACCTTCTCTCGTGGCAGCACTCAGCAGCGCCCTTCCACGTCAAGACCTTGAAGAACATCACGGAAGTGCCGCTGCACCAGTGTGGATCACGAGGGCGCCGCCCTGCAGACCGGGCGATCTCGCCCCAGCCTCGAGTCCTCAAGACCTTGCCCGAGCGACAACCGCAACCTCCGCCCGGTCGCAAGGGTGCTGCAGCCGGCGCGGCCGCAACCAGAGCTCCGAGATCCCTTCGCGGAATCGCAAGGCGAAGGAGGAGGAAGGCGAATCACACCGAGGAGGCATGGCGGCGTGAGCACAAACTGGAGGAGCCTCGGCATGGACTCCGGAGGAACAACACGCACCGCCGGACTCCGCCCGGCACCGACGGTGGCGCTGCCCATGGCGCCTGGCGTCAACTCCTTCGTGGCCCTCAATGCGGCATACAAGGGCAGCGGGAACTCTGGCGGTGCCGCTGCATTCAGGGCTCGACACTTCCTGCCGGGCGCCTCATCTCGACGGTAGAGGGCTAGCCGTTTCTTCGGCGGCAGCGGATCGGGACCCTCTCGGGGGGCCTTTCCTTTCTCTTCTGCGGAGAACCGGCGGATCGGAGCCATTGCCGCAATGTGGAGCAAGGACAAGGATGGAGAAGAAGGAGAAGCAAGAAGAGATGGACTGGTAGGGCACACGCCGTTCCGTACTTGTAGCCGGAGAAGGCCAACCGTCGACCTCCACGATCACAGGTAATCATGACCTGCTTTGCTTGCAGGGACTTGTCAATTCGTGCAGTTACCGAGGCGTCGTGGGGAAGTGGGGACGCCTACATCCAATCAACCGCCACGCGGCGCCCAAGGCCGCAGGCTGTTAGGGGCTCGCGGTGCTCGTGACTTGCCCTTCGCTTTCTCGCTAAGACAAGTCCAGGCGCGCCTTGGGCCCGGGGGCTACTGTCGGCGTTCTGGGAACGGGGGTACCCAGACTTGCCTGCTTGCGGCCTGCGGCGTGGATCAAGGGGTGGCCCAGCACGACCCATCTTCATCAACACAAGCTCAAGACCCTCGCGAGGGGCCAGATTGCTGGGCGGACGACAGAAGCTTCTCAGCACGCCTCGTCAGGCTGGCTCACGAGGAGGCGGAGAGATAAAGGCGGGGTACCTCACGAGGTGCCCATGACGTAAGCCATGATGACCAAGGGCGCCAGGCGGGCGCCAGGCGGGCGCCAGCCCACGCAGTGTCCTCATTTCCTCTTTGGTGCAAAGGAGGCAAGCGCAGGCCAAGAGCATCAAGCAAAGGCAACCATTTCGGTGCAACAAGACAAAGACCTGCTGAACGGCCGGAAGGAGGTCATCGTGGAGCCCAAGCCGGCGTCACCGTCAGAGTCTTTGGCAGGCGAGGACCGACTTTAGTCAGGATAAGTGTACTAGATGTTCCCTTCAAATGGCCAATTGTTGGCGCCTCTTCCCGCCAATATTTGGGAAGAGGCCTAGAGCCTCTGCCTATAAATAGGACTAGCCACCCACAGGGTAGAGGCATCTGGAATCAATCAGGAGAGAGAGAGAAACGACTGAACTCCCCCTAGCAGTTCATCGACCGACCAAGAAATGCACTGCTAGGCTGTTCTTCCTTGTATTGTTCATCATCAGCCCCGTGAGGCAATCCACCACACCACACACTGGAGTAGGGTATTACACCACAATGGTGGCCTGAACTAGTATAAACCTTGTGTCCATTGTGTTGCTCTTTTGTGTAGTGTAGATCCTGCGTAGGCGACGAGGTGTAGGTAGGTTGGAGGTGTGATCTCCGCAGGCACCCCTGAAGTTCGAATCTCTAGAGGGTCTGCCGGAACCCAAACCGGCTGGTTCAAATATGAAAGGAGTGGGGAAAGTAGGGAAAAGTTGTATATAGCATGAATCTAGGACGTGGTTCAAAGAGGAAATGAAGGGGGAAAGTTGTATAGCATGAATCTAGGACGTGGTTCAAAGAGGAAAGGAATGGGGGAAAGTAGTGGGGAAAGTTGTATCGCATAAATCTAGGACGTGGTTCAAAGAGGAAAGGAAGGGGCAAAAGTACTAGTTCAAAAAGGAAAGGAAGGGACAAGGCTGTAGAGTTTGAGCAGGACTAGATTTGATGCGCTCACATAGGGAAAGGTGTAACGCCCTCGATGCGGCTATATCTCCCACGTGTCGAAGCACGACTTAGAGGCATAACCGCATTGAAAGCAATGTAGCAAGTGAGGTAATCTTCACACAACCCATGTAATACATAAGGGAAAGAGATACATAGTTGGCTTACAGTCGCCACTTCACACAGTACATAAATAAACATCCATCATACAGATTACACTCAAGGTCCGACTACGGAACCAAAATAAAAGACGATACCCCAAATGCTACAGATCCCCGATCGTCCCAACTGGGCACCACTATCGATCATCAGAAAGACACATAGTAACGACCACGCCTCATCGAACTCCCACTTGAGCTCGGGTTGCGCCACCTGACCGCATCGCCGGCACTGCAACTGTTTTGGTAGAATCTGTGAGTCACGGGACTCAGCAATCTCACACCCGCGAGATCAAGACTATTTAAGCTTATAGGAAGGACAGAGTTGTAAGGTGGAGCTGCAGCAAGTTTACCAGCATATATGGTGGCTACATCGCAAAAGAGAGCGAGAAGAGAAGCAAAGCACGGTCGTGAAGCTAGTAGCGATCAAGAAGTGATCCTGAACTACTTACGCCAAACATAACTCCAACATCGTGTTCACTTCCCGGACTCGCCGAGAAGAGACCATCACGGTTACACACGCGGTTGATGTGTATTTTAATTAAGGTCAACTTCGGTTTTCTACAACCGACATTAACAAATTCCCATCTGCCTCATAACCGCGGGCACGGCTTTCGAAAGATAATACCGCAGGGTGTCCCAACTTAGCCCATTATAAGCTCTCACGGTCAACGAAGGATATTCCTTCTACCGAAGACCCGATCAATCTCGAATCCCGGACTACAAGACATTTCGACAAAGAATAAAACAAGACCAGCAAAGCCACCGACAGCCGACAAATCCCGATAGGAGCTGCACATATCTCGCTCGTGGCACATCCGGATGAGACATCCTACGAGTAAAACCAAGCCTCGAGTTTCCCTGGTGGCCCCTGCAGTCTACTCGTTGGGCCAGCACTCAAGGAGCACCTGGTCCGGGGTTAAATAAAGATGACCTCGGCTCGCGAAAACCCGGGGAAAAAGGCTTAGGTGGCAAATGGTAAAACCAAAGTTGGGCCTTGCTGGAGGAGTCTTATTCAAAGCGAACTGTCAAGGGGTCCCATAAATCACCCAACCGTAAGGAACGCTAAATCAAGGAACATAACACCAGATGACGGAAACTAGGTGGCAAGAGGAACAAAACACCTGCATAAGGCCGAGCCTTCCACCCTTTACCAAGTATATAGATGCATTAATTATAGCAGATATATATTGTGATATCCCCAACAGGTAAATATGTTCCAAAAAAAGGAACAACATCTCCATGTTCCAACAAGGAACAAACTTCATCTTCACCTGCAACTAGCAACGCTATAAGAGGGGCTGAGCAAAGCGGTAACATAGCAAATCAACGGTTTGCTAGGAAAGGATGGTTAGGGGATGACATGGCAATATGGGTGGTATGATAAGCAAGTGATAGGCATCATAGCATAGGCATAGAAAAAGAGCGAGCATCTAGCATAGCAAAGATAGAAGTGATTTCGAGGGTATGGTCATCTTGCCTGCAATGTTCTCAGAGTTGTCGAAAGCTTGATCCTCGTAAGCGTTCTCAACAGGTTCCTCGCTCATGTACTCGCCTCCGGCTCTACCCAAAGCAAGAACACAAACAAAGGAACCATAATAAATCACGGTGCAATGCACAAGCA
This sequence comes from Aegilops longissima, assembly GCA_021605205.1. Lineage (NCBI taxonomy): Eukaryota > Viridiplantae > Streptophyta > Magnoliopsida > Poales > Poaceae > Aegilops > Aegilops longissima. The sequence goes on from CM038677.1 coordinate 267,897,397, forward strand.
ACATGATGCAAAACATGACATGATATGCGAGATGTGATATGCAATGCGTGCGCGCTCCGAAGGAAAATGATGAACCAGGCATCAACTTGGCAAACCAAGTATGCCGCTGAAAGATGAGATGATTTCGTTGAAATCGATATAAAGATCACCGAATCGGATGCACGGTTTGCAAATGACAAAGCAAAACAAGATTGACACAAATCTGCCATTAACAAAGATGATGCCACTTAGCAAGCAACAAGAAATTAAGCTACTGCACCCAAACGTACCAACAAAGTATATGGCAGTGATCTACTCAAGATGCTTGACAAAAGATGAACACTAAGCTACGGCTAAATCACATCATAACAGGTCCAAACAAGCATGGCAAAAGTGCAAAAAATATCAGGCTGGACATGGCAAAAACAGCATCAGGTAGCAATGTTCAGAGCAAGAAAACAACATGCTACAGGAACTTATAATAGCAAAACATGGCATGGCATGAATCTACTCAAAGCATAGAACAAAAGTCCCTTACTGACCATAAGCCAAAAAGGATCAGAAAATATAGTAACACCCATGTCAAAATAGCAAGTTTCATAATGATTCAGCAACATGGCATGTCAAAAACAGATAACAAGTAGGCATGTTTAAGAGCTCAAAGCACTCACTACAGAGCCTTATATGATAAACTAAGCATACATACATCAAGAAGACATGGCATAGAAGATATACATGGCAAGAACAACATCATAGCATTCACGGATCAACCACAACAACCTTGGCAAAATTGAATAACATGTAAACAATCTGCCAGGAAACATTTTATAGCAAAAGTAGAGCTCGATTGACTCAAGCTATGGCACTCCATAATTGCAAACAAAGGCATGGATGGATAGAGCATAACCATATGTTCAAAACATCCTTACTGAAGTATCTCAAAATATGCATGGATCTCTCGGTAGCATCAAGTTAACATGGCATCAAAATATCAGCTAAACAGGCTGAAAACAGCAACATCAGAAGCCTACTTTGCATGCTTGTGCTAGTCACCACATAGATCACAAAAATACATGGCATACACCCCTGGAAAGATGGCATGGCATATTACAAAACACATGTAGGACTCAAATTCATAGGGTGCACACATCAATCATAGCAAAAATAACAAAGTGCATGTTCGTTAAGAAATGTAAACTAACATCACATAGCCTTCTTCAACAGCATTTCGGCATCAAGATGAGCTCAAATGAAAATGATGCAATGAGATGAAATGATCTACTCTTCGATACGAACATTTTGACATATTACACGCACGAAACGGAGCTACGTATGCAAAGTTATGATGCGTTGAAAATGCAACAAAATATCACCGAATTAAAAACTTAGACGAAATTTAAGGGGGAGAAGTCAACCCCGAGATCCGGATCGGGATCTCGGATCCGAGGCGGCGATGGCGCTGCTCGCCGGAGTTCGGGCGGCCGGGACGGCGACGGAGGAGGGAGGCGGCGGAGGACCGGGGCGGCCGGGCGCCGGTGGCCGGAGCGCCGGGCGGCGGCCTGGGCGCCGGTGGCGGAGTCGGGGCGGTGGCGCGACCGCGGCGGCGGCCGGCGGGCGGGCGGCGGGAGGCGCGGCGGGCGGAGGCCGGGAGCGGAGCGCTGGCGGCGAGGCGGCGGGTTGGCGGGCGGGCGGGCGCGGGCAGCGGGCCGGGAGGAAGGCTGCTGGTTGCTGGCGGGCGGCGGGGCGGGCGGGCGGCGGACAGGTGGTGCGCGCTGAGTGGCGGGCGGCGGCGGTTTTCGTCCGCCGACTGGACGTGTCCGGCGCATGAGGGAGGAAGGCTAGGGTTTCGGAGGAAGAAGACCCGGATTTGGACGGGGAGGTGTTTAAATAGGCATAGAGGGAGCTAGGAGACTCCAAATGAGGTGTAGTTTTTACCACACGATCGTGATCGAACGAGGAGAGCATGGAAGTGACTTAGATGGGTTATTGGACTATTTTGAAGGGTGTTGGGCTGCAACTTAAAAGAGGCCTTTATGAGAGCGGTTAACCGCTGAGTACCAAACGAGCTCCAAATGACCGAAACTTGACCGGTGGTCTACCGTGGTATACCAAGGCCACTTGACAAACCTCGTCCATTCCGAGAAAGTTTAGTACCCGCCACGGAAAACGTAAAAGGGGACGCCGGGGACATAGGAGTGCCGGATTGCAAAACGGACAACGGAAAATGCTCGAATCATGAGATTTAACACGTATGCAATGCGATGCACATGATGACATGATATAAAATGCATGACATGGACAAAATGCAAAAGGATAAAACCCAACCACGGAGGGAATATCATATCACAATGCCGAAAATGGCAAGAGTTGGAGTTACAAATATGGAAAGTTACATCCGGGTGTTACAACACTCCACCACTACAAGAGGATCTCGCCCCGAGATCTAGGACTGAAAGAACTCCGGATATTCGAACGGAGGTGATCCTCGCGCTGTGTGGCTTCACGGTCGGAATGGTGTGACCACTTCACTTTCAGGAATTTGATTGACTTGTTGCGAGTCTTGCGCCGGTTTCTTCAAGAATAGCAATGGGGTGCTCATGATAAGAGAGATCTTCTTGAAGGTCAATTTCTTGAAGTTGATAGTGCGCTCAGAGTCTTGAAGCACTTGGCGGCTGTGACACGTGAAACACATCGTGCACATTCGCCAAGTTGGACGGAAGCTCGTTGATAGGCTAGATCGCCTCTTTTGCCAATGATCTTGAAAGGACCCACGATCTAGGGGCAAGCTTCCCTTTGATACCGGGCGACGAGTGCCTTTCATTGAGAGACGCGAGGTAGACATGGTCTCCGATTTCAAAAGCCACATCACGGTGCTTATCATCATAATAGTTTTCCGCGCGATTATGCGGCTTTGAGATTCTCACGAATGACTTTGCACATTTCTTCGCTTCGTGATCAAGTCATTGCCAAGAAGTTGGCGCTCACCTGTCTCGGACCAATTGAGAGGAGTACGCACTTTCGCCATAGAGAATTTCGAATGGGGCCTTGCCCGAACTCGCTTGGAAGCTGTTGTTGTAGGAGAATTCGCATATGGAAGACAATCTTCCCACTTCATACCGAAGAAATGACACAAGCCCCGAGCATATCTTCAAGGATTTGATTTACTCGCCGACTTGGCCACTTGTTTGAGGATGGAAAGCTGTGCTGAAACGAATGTTGGTGCCCATGGCCTTCGAAAGAATCCCAAAACTTGGAGGTAAAGATGCTGCCACGGTCTCAAGAGATCACTTGTGGAATGCCGCAAGGAGACAATCCTCGAGGTGTATAGCTCGCCAACCGAGCTGCTGTGATAGATTCTTTGATAGGAAGAAAATGAGCCACTTTAGTAAGCTTGTCAATGACAACGAAGATAGCATCATTTCCACGCTTGGACTTAGGAAATCCAGTCACGAAGTCCATTTCAATATGATCAAACTTCCATTCGAATAGCAAGAGGTTGGAGGAGACCAGCTGGTCGTTGGTGTTCGCTTTCACTCTTCTCGCAGACATCACACTCATTCACGAATTGAGCAATTTCTCGCCTCATTCGAGTCCACCAATATGATCGCTTGAGGTCATGGTACATCTTCGCATTTCCAGATGAATGGATAGAAGCGAATTGTGTGCCTCGCTCATAATGACTTTACGTAGATCACCCTTAGGAACCACAATCCGTCCTCAAGAAAAGAGTATCTTTGTCATCAATGTGGAAGCACTTGTACTTGAATGCCCTTGTCGATACCACGCTTCACCTTTTTCACCATGGTATCCAGGAGTTGAGCCTCACGAATCTGATCTTCCAAAGTAGGAGAGACTATGAGGTTGGCAAGAAAGCCTTGAGGAACAACTTGAAGATTCAGCTTATGGAAAGCTTCACAGAGATCCGTTGGAAGGGCTTGAGGATTAAGCTGTTGCAAGAAGCCTTCCTGCTCAAAGCATCTGCAATGACATTGGCCTTGCCCGGAGTATATTCAATACTTGGGTTGTACTCTTGAATCATTTCACCCATCGAGTCTCCGCCTCGAGGTTGAGGTTGGGTTGAGTGAAGATATACTTGAGGCTCTTGTGATCGGTGAATATGTCCACTTTCCTTCCCAACAAGAGATGTCTCCATGTTATCAATGCATGGACAATCGCCGCCAACTCAAGATCGTGAGTGGGGTAGTTCTTTTCGCTGGGCTTTAGCCGACGAGAGGTATAAGCCACAACTCTCTTCTCTTGCATTAACACAGCACCGAGACCTTGAAGAGAAGCATCACGTAAAACTTCAATGGCTTGGATTCATCAGAGGAGTCAAGACAGAGATGTGACGAGTTTCTCTTTGAGAGTATTGAAAGCAACGCCACACTCGGGAGACCGTACATACTTCACATGCTTCGAGGAGGTTGGAAAGAGGCTTTGCAATCTTAGAGAAGTTCTCAACAAATCTTCGCAATAGCTTGCAAGACCAAGAAAATCTGAAGCTGCTTGACATTCCGAGGAGGTTCCCAATTCACAACAGCGGACACCTTCTCGGGATTAACAGCGATGCCCTTGGCGGAGATGATATGACCAAGATAAAGCACTTCATCAAGCCAAAATTCACATTTGGAGAACTTCAGATAGAATTGATGCTCTCGAGCTTGTCTAGCACCAATCGCAAATGTTTGGCATGATCCTTCTTATTCTTGGAGAAGACCAAAATATCATCAAGATAGACCAAGACGAATTCATTGGTGTAGGGTTGAAGATGAAGTTCATCATCCGAGAGAATGTTGGAGGAGCATTGACAAGGCCGAAAGACATGACAAGATATTCATAAGAACCAAAGCTTGTTCTCAATGCTGTCTTGGGAATATCTTGTTCACGAATGCGAATCTGATGATAACCCATACGAAGGTCAAGCTTGGAGAACACTTTAGCACCTTTGAGTTGCTCAAAAGCTCATTGATGTTGGGAAGTGGATACTTGTTCTTGATAGTCTTCTTATTCAATGGACGGTAATCGACGCAAAGTCGGTCCGCGCCATCCTTCTTCGGACAAAAGAACACCACAACCCCAAGGAGATGAACTCGGTCCGATCAAACCAGACGCTCTTGTTCATCGAAGTTGCTTCTTCAATTCCTTCAGCTCATCAGGTCCAAGCTTGTGTGGACGCTTGCAAACGGGTTCAATGCGTGCTCAAGATCGATAACGAACTCAATCGGCCGATGAGGAGGCATACCCGAAGCTCTTCCGAAAGACATCTTGGTACTCACAAACGACTGGAATCTGAGAGATAGCATCCAATTCACCCTTCTCATTGAGAGAAAACAACCGAATGGTTTCATCACGAGCGGCATAGATGATCACATCATTAGAAGAGTGAGTCAATTGAATTTCCCTGGCAGCACAATCAAGCTGAGCTTTGTGCTGAGAAAGCCAGTCCATCCCGAGAATAAGATCAATATCCGAGTCACCAAGGACAATTGGTTTAGCCAGAAATCTATAGTCGCCCATCTTGATAGAGACATTGGGAGCAACCAAACTAGAAGTCATAAGCTTTCCTGGAGAAACAACTTGCATAACTTTGGACAAAATCTCTGTGTCAACATTGTGCTTCGATGCAAAAGGATATGACATGAAAGAATGCGATGCACCAGTATCAAATAAGACTTTTGCAGGAATATCATTAACTGAGAGATTACCCATTATCACATCAGTAGATTCCTCCGCTTGAGCTGCATTCATCATATTCACCTTGGCATGCTTTGGATTATGCTTGACCACCGCATTGCTGGAAGATTTCACAGAGGAGGAGGCGGAAGGCGCTTTGGTTGAAGCACTTGTTCGCATAGTGACCTTTTCACGACATTTGTTGCAAGTCACCCGAGAGCGGACGGTGGTAAGGAGCACTTGACCTTGGAGCTTGAGAATTAGACTTGTTCGATAGCCTGGGTTGGGTGGGTGGGAAGATCCACGCCACCGAGTTCTTCTCGCCGATAAGGCCGACGGAACGGAGGAGGAGGAAGGTAGAACTTCGCTGCTTAGCTGCCACTTGAGAGGAAGAAGAAGACTGAACTGCATCCCTCGATTCTCTTCTTAGAAGCCTCACATTTGAGCTGGGCAGCTTCTTGCTTCAAATGCCATGTTGTAGAATTCATCATACTTTTCTCGCTCAAAAGCATGAGAGCTAATTGCAGATCTTCTCGAGACCACCTCTGAATTGATAGATCATACTCTTTTCATCGTGGACGCCTTGCTTAGCAAAGCGAGCGAAGTTTCGAACTGGATATTGTATTGATACACGACATGTTGCCTTGCTTGAGATTGCGGAACTCCTCACGCTTGCTCTCAACAACACTTTTCGAATGTGGTGAGCTCAAATCTCGGCGGAACTCATCCTGTAATGACACGACCTCCTCTGGAATCTTTGTATTGCTGGTACCACTCAGCAGCTTGATCCTTGAGTTGAAACGATGCAAACTTGACAAAGTCCTCTGGTCTGACATTGCTACATTCAAAATGCTTGCAGATGTCCATAAGCCAATCGTCGGCGTACGTGGCCTCGACACAGAAACTGAAAGACTTCGGCTGATTAGCGAGGAACTGACTGAGAGTAGCAAAGTGCGGCTGGTTGTTGCCTTGACCTTGATTTCCTTGACTGCCTTTCCCTTGAGTACGCTCTTGCAAGAGCTGCAAAATCATCTAAGCATTGGCATTGGTGGCTGCCATGATAGCTTGCTAGGCCTCCGGAGGCGGAGGTGGAGGTCGAGGGTTCGACTGATTCCCTTCAGTCCGTTCCGGATTCTGACGCGTTGGCGGAGCCATCCTGAAGAGGGTGACATCCGTTAGCACTTTGATAGACAAATAGTCAAGTAGAATCAACGGATATAAATTGCAACATATAGTCTTCACAATAAACATTCGAACAAGGATGAACGAATGAATTCCAAAAGCGAACATCACACGTCCATTAAGGTGAGAAGCCACTTGATTAAGGGTTGATGAAAAAAATAAGAAGGTACGACTGGAACAAATAAGTGGTAAGGATTACCCAATCACGAACCAAATATCTGTGGGAAGAAATGCTAGGAGCTACATGAATCCCACCTATAAACTCCCGAAACTTTCTGGTTATGCAATCTGGTGTTGGGGATACAGGGGACACAAAATATATCACCCAAACTAACAATACCTAGATCCAGCTGTATCCATCCACAACACATAACCAAGAAACCTTCGAAATCGTGGTACCTCGACCTTCAAAAACATCCGTTATACAAGTCATGGCAATACTCCGAGCTCGCCCAAGATCGGGTTATCGGGGTTATCTCACAAACAACTGTACAAAAGAGATTTCGATGTCGGGAAAACTCAGGTATTCCCGAACTGCAACGATAAAATTGTGACGACAACACCTCGGAGCTCAACTCCCCGTGACACTGCCACAACCCCTAAATGTAAGGAGGCACCAAGAACAATGTTCTCGTCACAAAACCATCGGAACGATTCCAAGATACCCGCGTGATCCTAAAAATTTTTTTTAGTGAAATTTGAGGAGAGGAGAGTCAAAACTTCTACGTCAGGAGACCTCACAGAGCGACGAAGGGACTGGGGAGTAAAAAGAATCCTACTCTCCGATATATAAAATCCTAAGACTCAAAACATTTTCCGTTCTAGACTCAACAACGCCAGCAAACAATCAAGCAGGGGGCTCCTAAGTCGGGGAAGGCTCTGATCACCAACTTGTAACGCCCTCGATGCGGCTATATCTCCCACGTGTCGAAGAACGACTTAGAGGCATAACCGCATTGAAAGCAATGTAGCAAGTGAGGTAATCTTCACACAACCCATGTAATACATAAGGGAAAGAGATACATAGTTGGTTTACAGTCGCCACTTCACACAGTACATAAATAAACATCCATCATACAGATTACACTCAAGGTCCGACTACGGAACCAAAATAAAAGAAGATACCCCAAATGCTACACAGATCCCCGATCGTCCCAACTGGGCACCACATCGATCATCAGGAAAAGACACATAGTAACGACCACGCCTCATCGAACTCCCACTTGAGCTCGGTTCGCCACCTGACCGCATCGCGGCACTGCAACTGTTTTGGTAGAATCTGTGAGTCACGGGGACTCAGCAATCTCACACCCGCGAGATCAAGACTATTTAAGCTTATAGGAAGGACAGAGTTGTAAGGTGGAGCTGCAGCAAGCGACTAGCATATATGGTGGCTACATCGCAAAAGAGAGCGAGAAGAGAAGCAAAGCACGGTCGTGAAGCTAGTAGCGATCAAGAAGTGATCCTGAACTACTTACGTCAAACATTACTCCAACACCGTGTTCACTTCCCGGACTCCGCCGAGAAGAGACCATCACGGTTACACACGCGGTTGATGTGTATTTTAAATTAAGGTCAACTTCGGGTTTTCTACAACCGAACATTAACAAATTCCCATCTGCCTCATAACTGCGGGCACGGCTTTGAAAGATAATACCCGCAGGGTGTCCCAACTTAGCCCATTATAAGCTCTCACGGTCAACGAAGGATATTCCTTCTACCGAAGACCCGATCAATCTCGAATCCCGGACTACAAGACATTTCGACAAGAATAAAACAAGACCAGCAAAGCCGCCCGATTGTGCCGACAAACCCGATAGGAGCTGCACATATCTCGTTCTCAGGCACATCCGGATGAGACATCCTACGAGTAAAACCAAGCCTCGAAGTTTCCCGTGGTGGCCTGCAGTTAGCTACTAGTTTGGGCCAGCACTCAAAGGAGCACCGTCCGGGGTTAAATAAAGATGACCCTCGGCTCGCGAAACCCGGGGAAAAAGGCTTAGGTGGCAAATGGTAAAACCAAAGTTGGGCCTTGCTGGAGGAGTCTTATTCAAAGCGAACTGTCAAGGGGTCCCATAAATCACCCAACCGTAAGGAACGCTAAATCAAGGAACATAACACCGTATGACGGAAACTAGGGTGGCAAAGAGGAACAAAACACTGTGCATAAGGCCGAGCCTTCCACCCTTTACCAAGTATATAGATGCATTAATTATAGCAGATATATATTGTGATATCCCCAACAAGTAAATATGTTCCAAAAAGGAACAACATCTCCATGTTCCAACAAGGAACAACTTCATCTTCACCGCAACTAGCAACGCTATAAGAGGGGCTGAGCAAAGCGGTAACATAGCCAATCAACGGTTTGCTAGGAAAGGATGGTTAGGGCTGACATGGCAATATGGGTGGCATGATAAGCAAGTGATAGGCATCGAGCATAGGCATAGCAAAAGAGCGAGCATCTAGCATAGCAAAGATAGAAGTGATTTCGAGGGTATGGTCATCTTGCTCGCAATGTTCTCGAGTTGTCGAAAGCTTGATCCTCGTAAGCGTTCTCAACAGGTTCCTCGCTCATGTACTCGCCTCCGGCTCTACCCAAAGCAAGAACACAAACAAAGGAACCACAATAAATCACGGTGCAATGCACAAGCAACATGATGCAAAACATGACATGATATGCGAGATGTGATATGCAATGCGATGCGCGCCCGAAGGAAAATGATGAACCAGGCATCAACTTGGCAAACCAAGTATGCCGCTGAAAGATGAGATGATTTCGGTTGAAATCGATATAAAGATCACCGAATCGGATGCACGGTTTGCAAATGACAAGCAAAACAAGATTGACACAAATCTGCCATTAACAAAGATGATGCCACTTAGCAAGCAACAAGAAATTAAGCTACTGCACCCAAACGTACCAACAAAGTATATGGCAGTGATCTACTCAAGATGCTTGACAAAATATGAACACTGAGCTACGGCTAAATCACATCATAACAGGTCCAGACAAGCATGGCAAAAGTGCAAAAAATATCAGACTGGACATGGCAAAAACAGCATCAGGTAGCAATGTTAAGAGCAAGAAAACAACATGCTACAGGAACTTATAATAGCAAAACATGGCATGGCATGAATCTACTCAAAGCATAGAACAAAAGTCCCTTACTGACCATAAGCCAAAAGGATCAGAAAATATAGTAACACCCATGTCAAAATAGCAAGTTTCATAATGATTCAAGAACATGGCATGTCAAAACAGATAACAAGTAGGCATGTTTAAGAGCTCAAAGCACTCACTACAGAGCCTTATATGATAAACTAAGCATACATCTATCAAGAAGACATGGCATACACGATATACAAGGCAATAACAACATCATAGCATTCACGGATCAACCACAACAACCTTGGCAAAATTGAATAACATGTAAACAATCTGCCAGGAAACATTTTATAGCAAAAGTAGATCTCGATTGACTCAAGCTATGGCACTCCATAATTGCAAACTAAGGCATGGATGGATAGAGCATAACCATATGTTCAAAACATCCTTACTTAAGTATCTCAAAATATGCATGAATCTCTCGGTAGCATCAAGTTAACATGGCATCAAAATATCAGCTAAACAGGGCTGAAAACAGCAACATCAGGAAGCCAACTTTGCATGCTTGTGCTAGTCACCACATAGATCACAAAAATACATGGCATACACCCCTGGAAAGATGGCATGACATATTACAAAACACATGTAGGACTCAAATTCATAGGGTGCACACATCAATCATAGCAAAAAATAACAAAAGTGCATGTTCTGTTAAGAAACATAAACTAACATCACATAGCCCTCTTCCAACAGCATTTAGGGCATCAAGATGAGCTCAAATGAAAATGATGCAATGAGAAGAAATGATCTACTCTTCGAGGCGAACATGTTGACATATTACACGCATGAAACGGAGCTACGTATGCAAAGTTATGATGCGTTGAAAATGCAACAAAATATCACCGAATTAAAAACTTAGACGAAATTTAAGGGGGAAGAAGTCAACCCCGAGATCCGGATCGGGATCTCGGATCGAGGCGGCGATGGCGCTGCTCGCGGAGCTCAGCGGCCGGGTCGGCGACGGAGGAGGGGAGGCGGCGAGGGACCGGGCGGGCCGGGCGCCGGTGGCGAGCGGCCGGCGGCTCGGGCGCCGGTGGCGGTGGCGACCTCGGCGCGCCGGCCGGTGCGGCGGCGGCGGGCGGGCGGCCGGTGCGGTCGGCGGCGGGAGGCGCCGCCGGGCGGAGGCCGGGAGGGGAGCGCTGAGGCGCGGGCGGCTGCATGACGGGCGCGCGGCCGGGCACGCTGGCCGGGAGGGCAGGCTGGTTCGCGGGGCGGGCGGCGGGGCGGCGGCGGCGGACAGGTGGCGACGCTGAGTGGCCGGTGCGGCGGCGGTTTTTGTCCGCCGGACGGACGGTCCGGCGCTGGAGGAGGAAGGCTAGGGTTTCGGAGGAAGAAGACCCGGATTTGGACGGGGAGGTGTTTAAATAGGCATAGAGGGAGCTAGGAGAGTCCAAATGAGGTGTAGTTTTTACCACACGATCGTGATCGAACGACGGAGAGCATGGAAGTGACTTAGATGGGTTATTGGACTATTTTGAAGGGTGTTAGGCTGCAACTTAAAAGAGGCCTTTGCGAGAGTGCGGTTAACCGTTGGAGTACCAAACGAGCTCCAAATGACCCGAAACTTGACCGGTGGTATACCGGTGGTATACCAAGGCCACTTGACAAACCTCGGTCCATTGTGAGAAAGTTTAGTACCCGCTCACGGAAAAACGTAAAAGGGGACGCCGGGGGACATAGGAGTGCCGGATTGCAAAACGGACAACGGGAAAAATGCTCGGAATCATGAGACGAACACGTATGCAATGCGATGCACATGATGACATGATATAAAATGCATGACATGGACAAAATGCAAAAAGGAGAAAAATCCAACCACGGAGGGAATATCATATCACAATGCCGAAAATGGCAAGAGTTGGAGTTACAAATATGGAAAGTTACATCCGGGGTGTTGCAAAAGGTGTCTAAAGATAACAAAACTGGGACCAACACAAATATGCTCCTTAGTTGTTTGTTCTTTGTTGCAGCAGACTGTGCATGACCACAGTACATTGGTAGATGCACATGGTGCTCAAAAGGCCCACCGTCCCCGTGTAACTCATTAGTTGTTGTTAATCTAAGGCCCTGTTTGGTTAAAAACTCCCTAGTCCCTACCTGCTTGGTTCCAGGGACTAAACATGGACTAGAGGTTATTAAATGACATGATAAAAGACCATGTTACCCCTAGTAATGAACTAACAGAAATAAGGTGCGCTGTGTGGCAGGGGCAACTGTTGGAAAAGTCCCAAAAAGACTCCCTCGGGGTCTTCTTTTTGTAGTCCCAAATGCCCACTTTTAGTCCCGAAATGTCCCTCCTGTTTGGTTTAGATGTGACTGACACCGAGTTTTTTTAGTCCCTACACCAAAATGTCCCTGTAAACAAACACCCTCTAATAATGCCGCTGGAAAATTGATGCAATGCCACAGTTAATGCAAATTACATGTTTAACGAATTTTATTGTTAATATAATCTCTATGTTAATATTAATCAATGCCACCGTTTGAGAAATGCTACTGTCTTGCTTTCTTTCCCATTTAGATAAGGTAGATGCTTCTTTTTGTTGGCTTCTGTGTCATCCACCGTTATTGACCACTAATTGTTTCCTTTGCACCTCGTAAACAGGTTATCACTTCACCTTGTTGCCATTAGACCTTTTTGTTGCACCGCACAAAACACTTTTGTTTTAAGAGTGTTTTGTGCAGTTCAACCAAAATGTCACACAGACAACGTTGCTTGATTGCTTGATCTTAATGGAACTGCACAAGAAGAGATCTTACTTCCTATCCGTTAGGGAGAATTTGGTTCCGATCTTCTTCTTGTGAGTTGTTTGAATTCCGCATCATGAAAGGTCAGTACTAGCCTTCTTTCACATGATTCTGCAGTGTGCTTTCATATGTTGTGCTAATTGTACGATAATGTTGCTTGATTTTAGTGAACTGCACAAATGGAGACAAGACTTCCAATCTGTATGTGCACCGTAATATCCCGTTGAGGTAAGATAAGGATATTTCACAACTGCTGGCCTGTATTTTGCCACTTTCATCAGAAAATTAAGTTTAGTACTATACTTTTGCTCCATAACTGACATGCCAAATCTTACATTGAAGGTGAAGCTTGTCTGTTATTGAACCAAGTGATGAAGGGGAAGAACAAGCGGAAGAAAAACAAAAATCAAGTCCCGGTGCTGTAATGAAGCACTGGAACTGTGATTACACAAGTAATGATATAGTTTTGCATCTTAATTTATTGCTATGGCTGGAACGAGCAATTGTTTTGCCACTGATTTGATGCCATACGTAATTATCTCTACTTGTGCAAACAGGGATCTTCTTTGAAGATACCATATATTTTAGTGGAACTGCACAAGAAGATGTTGGAAACATTAAACTAATCGAGGAGTATATAGTAAGCATGGCCACCCCCGTAGATAGCAACAGATGGTTCCGGAGAAGTGCTTCATCTGTATGCTCTACACAATCAGCCTCCTGACAAATGTTGGTACTCACCCACTGATTTCATCCATATGATTGAGCTTTGTCATCTCTATTGGTGTTGTGCTACTGTTTAGATACTCTCATGAAAAAGTGGTATTGTCCTTGAGAAGTGCTTCATCTGTGTTGTTTTAAATATTTCCTTTCCTTTTTTTCGAGCAAACAGGGATCATTTTCCTCTGAAGAAGAATATGGAGTACGTGAAGTGACTAGTTCCGATTATGCCAGGATGAAGAAGCCCTGTCTATCTTCTCATCAGAAGGAGCAGTTGAAGGATGGTTACATTACTCCCCACAAGACCAAACTAACTTCCGCTTAGAAGGACTGACAAATCTCCATTTTTTTGTTGTGATGCGCGAGTACAATGTTGTTCTAGGATTCTTTCTGTTGAGTTCCATTTTTCTAAAAGTGTGCTCTACATGGACCATGTATGTGCCTGTTGAAACTGTCAATTCATAGTACAGTTTGCTTTATACTAATCACTTTTTTGTATTTGTGCAAACAGGGGTGCTCAGCTTGATTTCAACGGGAACTGCACAAAATGTTCATGAATACATCGAATCATTCATTTCCACCACAAGAAAGGATGTGCCCATAAGTTCAAGGCTATGCAACATATAAGGGCTTAAATCGCATAAGCTACGCGCTGAATTTGGTTGATTTTGGTGGAACCGCACAAAAGAACAGCTGGTTTATTTAGCACGAGGTGCCATGTCAATGTCCGAACTGATGGCAAACCCTGCCCATTCCACAATCATAGGCATTTGATATTTTGGAATGGGACAACCTTGTCAAATTTTGCTCATTGATTTTAGCAAGATATGCGTTTGATATTTTCGAATGGGATGCCCTTTGCTGTCAGCAGTGGTGATCAATTTTTTCTTTATTCTTTAGTTGTGAAGTAAATATTGCCTCTAACATGTGTGTCGCTGAGATGCATAATCATTGATTGTTTTGAATGTTCTCTATGAATTGCCAGGCCTGGGTGTTTGATTGCAATGTACAAAAATGCTAAAAAGCTGCTCAAACTCTTTGTACTCCTTATGTTCCTTTTTACTTCGCATATTGTGAAAGTGCATACTTTTTTGTATAAGATTGGTCAAAGTAGAGATACTTTGACTGCAGACAAAACTTGTATGCAGACTAGAAAGGACAGGAGGGAGTACATGTGAAACTGCTGCAAACGTGGTGATCACCCTGGGAATAATGCTAATACATATTGTTTTGCATGTTCATCCAATGCCGTGATACAGAATTGAACTAATCAAATAAATTCATTCATACACGGTCGGATTTCATATAAACATGCCGGATTTCATTACATTTCATACATTCTTCAACTAAAAAGGGGTGTTTGTGGCCGCATGCATCTCCCAGATGCAGAGGCCGGGGGTCATCCTCCTTTTCAAAAAAAACTAAAATGGGTGCGCTGGAGGTATAATTAATTAACCGAAGCTACCCACCTGTGTCCCGCTAAGCCGAACAGAAGCTTCAGTGACGATCGCAGGTGCAGTTGCGTGAATCGACGGTGGCCTGTTGGGCCCACGTGTCACCACCAACCGCACAAAGAGTTAATTAGAAGCAGCGTTTTCTCCAACAAGCAGCTCTCCGACTCCACGCCGCCGCCAAGAAGCTAACCGTCCGTCAATGGTCAACCCGCTTAGCATGGCTTCAACCGGAGGGTAGCAGCGTGGCCTTACTTGGACCCGAAGCGCCGGCGACCTACCGTGTTCTACTCTTCTCGTTTTCGTGTGGCGCGGCCTTGTTGGCAGCGTGGCGGGGCCTCGACGGAGCCGGGCGATGTCCTCTCGTCTCGCTGTTGCGGCGGGCGGCGCCAGCGGAGCGGTGGAAATCCTCCCCACGTTGATGGGTGGTGGGGCCTCGCTGAGACGGCGATGTCCTCTCGCCTCGTTGTTGGCGGGCGGGGCTCGGCGGAGCCGAGGGTGTCCTCTCGCTCGTTGTTGGCACCGCTGGCCTCGGCGGAGCAGGGCGCGCCGACGCCAGCCGAGCGGGTATCGTCGAGCCGGCATTGTCCTCTACCTCGTCCTCGGTCTCGCCAAACAGCGCCTCGCCCGCTTCATCGCCCTCTTTGCTAGCCTCTTTGTAGGCGGCCGCAGCCTTCGCCACCCGCATGCGGTACCGCCAGCGCTCGAGGCGGCCCTTGCGGGCGGAGCGGTACGAGTAGTCAATAAACCAGAAAGGAGGGAGTAGTCAATAAACGAGAGAATTGCACAAGAAGCGGCCGGCAGCTGGGACCAAGCAGCTCGAGCAGTATTTGTGTTTTTGAGGTGTGAGCACTGCAGAGTTTTTCGATGTTTACCCCAGATATTAATTTTTCTCCTCTGAACAACAACGAAAACATCGCTGAATGTATTAATTGGGCGGGCTGTGGCCCGTCTAGCCCAGGCCGGATATCCAGCCCAGATATTAATTTTTTTCAAGCTGAAAATGGCTGGCCCAGCTATACTTTTTTTTAGGAATACCCACTAAGGTCAAGTTGTTATTCACCGCTCACTGGCTGCAAATCTTTCCTAGGAGGGATGCATTAGGCTTGACAAGAAAATGGGCTTTAAGAAATAATAAATGGGATGTAATTATAAAACTGGTAGTAACTATTAAAAATGCACCAAACAGTGATTACTTTATAAAATATTATTTTGGAATATTGAAAATTTTAATTTCATTAATTGTTGCGAGCGCAATGTTTCGTTGGATTTTTACGTAATATAAATTTATATTGAAATTGTATTTAATCTGACTAGAAATTTTGGGATAAAAATATTCGGATCCCATCAAAATGTGGGAAATTTTATTGAATTCTGTTTTGAACGGTTCGTTGAAATGGGTTGTACTTTTAACAAACTGTAAATGGGTTGTAGTAAATTCCATTAGAATTCAAAAATGGGCTACACATTCTTACAAATCTCAAATGGGCTATAAGTGCTCTGCCACACACTTCTGGCCTTACTAAGTTGACGCGTCCCCTAAAATAACAGAGTTGACGCGTATGCAAGGCTTTGTCAACTTATAGTCAACACACGATTCTAGCAACAGCAGCCGTTGGATGTCCATCCAACGGATGCTGTGCTTCTTCTTCAATCTCGGATATTCTAGCTTCACCCGCCCAAAAAATGATTCCTCCCCGACATCCGGGCGCACTGCTTCGAAGCTGACTTTGGGCCTACTAAGTTGACGCATCAAGGGCTTTGTCAACTTAGTCAATAATAAACGATTCTAGCTGTAGTGATCGTACGATGTCCATCCAACGGCCGTCGTGCTTCTTCAACCTCTGGTCTTCTTGCTCCGGCCGCCCAAAGCAGCGCCGGTCATGCCGCTTGCTCCGCCTCCCGTGCGGTCGGGCCAGGCTGCCGCATGAGGCCTCACCGCCCCTACTACTCCCACCGCTGGCCAGGCCATCCCTCCACTCACCCACACCACTGTTATTTCTGGGCGACGGCAGCGAGCCGAACCATCAACCTCGTATTTCTCTCCGCGTGTGCATCCATCGCCGCGTTTTCCCGGCTCCGCCGCCCCTTCCTAGGCCTCGCCGTCGTCCACCGCCGTGGTGCTCTCGGCACGGCATGGTCAACGTGGTCAAGGAATGACTTCCATCGGAGGTGGACTGTACGTGGAGAGGCTGACAGCTGGGTCCACGGCAGCCGCAAGGAAGTGCCTCCTTATTACGCGCAAAATAATTATTCCTCCACCTGACAGCGGGGACCCACCGGACATGCCACCGTATTTCGCAAAAAAAATGATTCGCCCTCTGACTGCTGGGACCCACGAGCTACATCTTCGCACGCAAGGAAGTGCGTCCAAAAAAACGATTCGCCCCCATGACTGCTGGGACCCACCAGCTACATATTCGCATGCAAGGAAGTGTGTCTGAAAAAAAACGATTCACCCCCGACTGCTGGGACCCACCAGCTACACCTTCGCACGCAAGGAAGTGCGTCCGGCAAAAAATGATTCGCTTCGACCGCCGGGACCCAGCAGCTACACCTTCGCACGCAAGGAAGTGCGCGCCCGCAAAAACGATTCGCTTCTCGACTGCTGGGACCCAGCAGCTACACCTTCGCACGCAAGGAAGTGCGTCCGGGCAAAAACAAAACAAAATGATTCGCCCCCTAACTGCTGGGACCCACCAGCTACATCTTCGCAGGTAAGGAAGTGTCTGCCAGTCGGGACCCACCTGGTCAAAGCGTACGTAGCGTTGTCATCCTGGTCGCGAACGTGTACATACATACTGGTCGATGTACAGGCGCGCACGTGTCGTAGTAGAGGCGCGCACGTAGCATGTACACGTACATACAGCGGCCATGGTGCAAGAAAGAAAATACGGCCACGTATGTGTACATACGGGCGGGGTCTCGAACGCCTAGTCACGCATACGTACGGCGAGGGCTCGTGTTCATGGGGAGGCAACGGAATGAGTCGTGTTCATGGGGAGGCAACGGAATGCGTCGTGTTCATCGGGAGGCAACGAAACGCGTGGGAGCCAACCGGCTTGGACGGAACAGGCGATGGAAACGAGGCCTGGCATACCGCAGAACGGAGGAAACGACCTTGTGTTCGACCGGCCATGTTCGGAAAGGGGTCCTGTTGATCGGGAGGGGTGTGGCGTACCGCAAAACGGAGGAAATGGACCTCCTACGGTCGAAACGGGGGTCCTGTTGATCGGGAGGGGTGTGGCGTACCGCAAAATGGAGGAAACGGACCTCCTACGGTCGAAACGGGGGTCCTGTTGATCGGGAGGGGTGTGGCGTACCGCAAAACGGAGGAAATGGACCTCCTACGGTCGAAACAGGGGTCCTGTTCATCGGGAGGGGTGTGGCATACCGAAAAACGGGACTCCACGGGATACTGTTCATCTCCACTGTTGACCTCCTCCAGCCTCGACGGGCTACCGTCGACCTCCTCCACCTCCACGGGCTTCGCTCATCTAGCCTCCACCGGCGCTACTCCACCGGCCATCGCTCAACCACCCTCCACGGGCACCCCTCCACCATCTACTGCTCATCCAGCCTCCACACCACGGGTCCTGCTCAACCACCCTCCACGGCCACCCTCCACCGCTTCATCGCTCATCCAGCCCTCCACACCACGGGTCCTGTTCATCCGAGGCAACACCACCGCCATCGCTCATCCAACCCCGGAACGATCATCGTTCATCCAATCGATCGACTTCGATTAGCAGCAGAGCGGCGAATCGCCCATCGGGTTCGATTAACAGCCATCGATCGATCGCCGGGTTCGAGAACGCGTAGCCTCGCAGCGGTAATCGCCGGGTTCGATTAGAGCCCAACGCCGCCGGGTTGATTAGAGCCCACGCCGCACACACGCACGCACGTGTATGAGAGAAACGCATCGCCGCCCCGACCTCTCACCGTGAACCGCAACTCCCGAAATTTTCCTACCCCTCACTTCTACCACGGTTTTTTCCATCATGGACGGCCCAAAGAATGTCATGCAGCTGCGTCTCCGGCCCGCCCAGGACGAAAAGCCCATTTTCTGTCATGATTTCTTGTCATAGAAGTAGGAGCCCACCACATCTATGATGATACCGGGTTCTGTCACAATTATCGTCATAGAAGTGTCATATGTATGACATAAATTTTTTTCGTTCGGCCCAAAATGTCACGGATGTGTCTTTTTTTGTAGTGATCACAATGATAGAGCGTGTCATAATAAACGAACGGTGGAAAGTTGCATGGCAATATATCACGGAATGGCTATGGAAATGCCATGATAGGTAGGTATGGTGGCTGTTTTGAGGAAGGTATTTGGTGGGTGTCGGTGTCAAAACCGGCGGATCTCGGGTAGGGGGTCCCGAACTGTGCGTCTAGGCGGATGGTAACAGGAGACAAGGGACACGATGTTTACCTAGGTTCGGGCCCTCTTGATGGAGGTAAAACCCACGCCCCGCTTGATTGATATTGATATTGTGGATGTTTACAAGAGTGGATCTACCACGAGATCAAGGAGGCTAAACCCTAGAAGCTAGCCTATGGTATGATTGTAAGGGTTGTTGTGATTGTTGTCCCACGGACTAAAGCCATCCGGTTTATATAGACACCGGAGAGGGCTAGGGTTACATACAATCGGTTACAATGGTAGGAGATCTACATATCCAGATCGCCAAGCTTGCCTTCGACGCCAAGGAAAGTCCCATCCGGACACGGGGAAGTCTTCAATCTTCTATCTTCATAGTCTTGGAGTCCGGTCGATGATGATAGTCCGCAAATGATAGTTCGGTGATGATGGTAGTCCGCTGTCCGGACACCCCTAATCCAGACTCCTCAAGAGCCCGAACCAGGCTTCAATGACGATAAGTCCGGCGTGTATATTGCTTGGCATTGCAAGGCGGGTTCCTCCTCCAAATGGTAGAAGATTGTGAACACCGGGATAGTGTCCGCTCGCAAAATAAATTCCACATTCCATCGTAGGGAGAATAATAATATATACACAAGTTCAATTTGTCGACGTTTTCGTGGCATGACGTCACACCACTACCAAGCCATTACTTGAATTGTTTTTACTTTACCACCTCAGCGATTTAGTGAAGCGGTTTCTTGGCACGCCTTGTCGAGCAGAGATCGTGTTTCCTTAATCCGGATTCTCATCAATACGGGCGCGGTAACCCAACCGCGCCCGCCGCCACGCCTCTATCGGCGAGTCCCAAATGGTCATGGAGTCGGCTCTTGGTATTCTCCCTCTTTATAACGGGACCAAGGCTCGTTTCTTTTCTTCAATCCTCCATCGAATCCTTTCCCGCTCCAAGTTACAGCACCTAGAGCTCCAGATTCGAGCGCTTCGGACCTTCAACGATGTCCGGTTCCGACCTCCAGGGCCGGTGGATGCCCTCCTCCGTCACGGAGGAGGACGTGCTAAAGCTGCGGGATGCCAAGTACCTGTCTTTTGAGATTTCTCACAGGCTGCCTGCCGACGGGCAGGCCATCCCCACCCCCGAGCCCGGCGAGTATGTCGTTTTTGTGTCCCACCTCCGTCGGGGTTTAGGCTTCCCGATGGATCCTTTTGTGAGAGGGCTCATGTTTTATTATGGGTTGGAATTCCACGATTTGGCTCCGGAGTCCATCCTCCATATTTCCGCATTCATTGTCATCTGTGAAGCCTTCCTCCGCGTCACCCCTCACTTCGGTCTGTGGCTGAAGACCTTCAATGTGGCGCCGAAGATGATCGGGGGGCGTCAAGCGGAGTGTGGCGGGGCGGCCATAAGTAGGAGGTCCGATGCCCCGTGGCCTGCTGGCTCCTTCCAAGAGGAGCTCGGCCTGTGGCAGCAAGAGTGGTTCTATATTACCGTTCCGAGGGGCCGCAGACAAAAGCCGCCGCCCCTATTCCGCCCGGGACCTCCACAACGATTGATGTCGTGGGTCAACCAAGGGCTCAATTGGGGGCCGTCAAAGGACGTGCCCCTATTGCAGGGCCGTATTCGAGATCTCTTAACGAGGGAGATCGATATGGTGGTGGTGATGCAGGTTATGCTAATTAGGCGCCTCCTGCCCTGCAAACGCCGTCCTCTCCGGCTATGGGAGTTCAATCCGGAGGGCCCACGGATTCTTCAACACTTCATGGGTATGACACCCTTGGAGATGTATAACTTATTCTTCGGATCGCAAGAGGTGCGTCCGGAATTGACCGAGGATGCTGGACTAAGCCGCAATCGCCCGGATACCCAAGTAAGTAGTTCCAAGTCCGGACATACAATTTGTTTGCCTTTCGATGACCCGCCTTATGACCGATCTCCTTCTACACAGGAGTGGATAGCGGAAGCAAAATTGATACGGTGTCCGGCCCCCCTCCCCGAGACCACACCGGATCCCGTGCTGGCCCGGATGTTGGAGGTTGCGCCTTCAGAGGAAGGCGAAGGGAAAGCGAGGAAGCTACGCCCCACCTAAGGAGGTTCTTGAAAGAGGGGATCGAGAATCCTCCTCCAAGGGGAGAAGAGGACTGCCTCCGTGGACCCGGGGCAAAGCCCCTAAACGGGGAAGAAATCTTCCAGAGAGGTCCTGCGTCCGGGAGGCCCCGCCGCACAATCTCCCTTGAGTCAGCCTCCAATGAGCCGTAAGTAGAAAGAAAGGAGTTTTGTAATAAGGGACATCCCTATTTGTGCTTTTGAGGATAACTAAAGTGTTTACCTTGTAGTTTGGATCTCCGTCCTTCGCAAATGAGCTCGTCTTCGGGGGACCTTCTTCCGGAGATGATGGAGAGCGAGACGCCTCCGTCCGGGGCGCCGTCGGATAGGGCGGACGAGCCTGTAGTGTCGTCACGGAGGGAGCCCCCGGGTGTGGCAAAGCCGGATAGTTTGGCGCCAACTGGTGTACGGCTGAAGGATCTGCTTGAGAAGGCGTCTATCTCAGAAGATCAGCATGCATTGATGAGCATGGTGATTGAAAGGATTGCGTCCGCCGAAGGCGGATTGCATGATGCCGTCAGGAGTTTACTGGCGGGATTCGAGGTACGTAAAAATGACACACCTTTTAACAGTTTTGCATATAGAATGCGCTCAGATAGATAGTAGCCCCGAGACTCGGTAGGTTGTCGATATCGACAGCGCGTCGAGGATCAAAATCGCAGGATTAAATTCCCGTCATGCCGATGCAGGTGGCGGGTCGTCCGGGGGCCAGCCGGACTGATGGAGTTGCTGAATTAAAATGGCAACTCGATGTGGCGGATGAAGACATCGCGCTGATCAACAGGCGACTTGATGAGTCGCAAGGTAAGTTTTACTGTGCGGTCACGTGGTAAGGGAGCCGAGGCCAACTCCTTACAATATGTGTGTGAAATGCAGATAGTGCCGCTGCCGTGGAGAGTCTTCGGGCCGAACTTGCTCAAGCCAAGGAGCAGGCCAGAAGGAGTAATGCGGCGGCCTCGAAGGCGACCAAGGAGTTAGCGGCCGAAAGGGCCGCACACTGCCGAAGCAGGGGAAAAATAGCCTAAATGGCTGTGAAGTTAAAAGATGCTACCGACCGTAATGAGGCTCTTGTGAAGGAGCGCCTAGCGGAGCAAGAAGACCTGGAGAAGGCCACCGCCGAAGCCAAGGATGCCCGCTCTGCAATGCGGGCTATAAAGGAGGAGCTGCGCCAGGCCGGAGATATTGTAGCTGGTAAGCCCTTTCTGCTGTGCCGAAGGTTTACGGATCCAAAGTATGCTCAGCTGGGCCAACTGTGGGGTTCAGAGGACACTTATATGGACTTAGCAGCGAGTGCGGCGGATGCCGTTGTGCATTTTCGGAGTCAGAAGGAGCACAAGACGGAAGAGCTGTTTTGGTCTCAATTCCGTAGTCCGGAGCGTTCACTTCCGCTGACCGACCGTTTGGCCGAGTGGGCTGAGCTAAATAGGTTGTCCGGGCTTGCTATGACGGATATAGTGACCCATATCTGGCGGATAGGCCCAAGCCAAGAGTTACTTTGGCTTGTTGCAGCAATTTCTTGGGGCGGTGCCGCATATCAAGGCGGCGAAGCGGTCGGCCTGCATAGAGGGTGCGCGGATGGCGCCGCCCGTGAAGACACATTAGACAGAGATGGATGCCACCGCTGTTGCGACCCGGTTCGGATGATAACCGTTACCCGCCGAGCACTATTTTGGCGAAGTGCTGCGTGGTGCTTGTGTAATAGAGTCGCAGTGCTCAAAAATGTTACGCTCAAATGAACGCTTGTAAAATGATATTTATGATGTAAGCGCCTTTTATACTTGTGCGTTCAAGTAATAGAGTATCTCCTCTCGCGGCCGCTCATGTATACGTGTGTATAACCCGAAAGATGGCGTCGTCGGCTTCAGCCCCCACGCACAAGGTGCGGGGTGTTCGCAAAAATAGCGCGTTTTCACACTTAATCCGACGTCTCGGTCCTGTAAAGGAGGTGGTAGCGTAGCAAACGAGGCAACCGGACTATAATGCTTTATCACTTTCACTTAGCCATGGAGTTCGAGGGTGGGGCTATGACATAGCCCCTGGGGGGCACCGCGCTCTCCGAATTCGGGGCGCATATGTGCCTGGCCGGGAAACGGCCCTTCGTCAGAGCGAAGGAATCCTAAACATTCCCATAGTCGATCGAGTGGTTGACCAGTCTCTCACTGTATCATGACAGATCAGCCGCTTTCATCGAGGTGCTCGCCCAGCCGAATCGGGGCACAATCGCAATAGTTCTCCGGAGCCGTATAGCCGATGATACGGAACGTAAGGCAGCAAAACATGGAGCCGGGCAAACCCAACATTTGACCAAAGACATGATTCGGAGCTGATGCATATAAGGCCTAACTCGAGACGACGAACACTCCGAAGGTGTTCGGTCTTTATAATAGCGGCAAAAACAAAGCCCTAAGCCCCTTGTGTCCGTGCACGGCAGATTCTTACGCGCGCCGATCCCAAAACGCCATCTCCACTCTGGTTATAATGATAAACCAGGGATTATAGCAACAAGAGACAGAAGAAAGGTTTACGAGGGTCTTAGTCCGAAAAGAGTCCTTGCAACGGGTCCCTACCGCACGCCCGCTACTGTGTCTCCGTTGTGTTGTATCCTGGACGGGTGTGCACGTTGTTCATCTGTAAAAAGAGAAGAACTTGGTTGGAAAAGGAATCGTGCGAGAAAGTGCATAAAAAATTGAAAATAGGGATTAAGGAAGCTGAGCCTATGCTAGCTCATTATGGCTTATATGTGCAAACCCTTGTGAAGGAATGTGCGGCTAGGTAGCCCCTAGCTTATTTATTCCGGACTCGTCCAGCCGTGTCCGGGGTCTCAAACGACCTTTTAATGAAATGATGCCATGTGGACCGGGCATTTCAAGCGTAAGAGACGCGTAATGTGGTATTGCATTGAAGCGGACGAGAGCTTCCCATCCCGTGGTGCTTGATAGCTGGCTTAAGGGCCTGGCGCCACTCCTTTGAAGGAAGTGCGGCTATGCCGAGTTGTAATAGGGTTTATCCCCATTTGCGGATTGTGTCCGGATATAGCAGGCTCAAGTCACTGCCGCCGTCCATCAAAACCTGCGTTAAGTGCAGTCCGCCTATTGTGGGATCCGATATCAGGGCAGTCTATCCTGCGTTCCAGGAACTTCTGGACTAATCCAGGTGGTCGAAAGTGATTGGTTTTTACATCCAATCTTGGTCCACTAGAGTGGATCGTCCGACACTTGTCTTGGCGAGTGTCGTGTTGGCTTTCCGTACTATCACGTGAAGCGAGTTTACTATTTTGACTTCTTGTGGGAAAGTCTTTTGACTTCCAGTGCTCTGCTGGTGGGGCTCATCATCGTCCTCGTTTGGCGCATCGAGCCCCTTGTGTCCGGCGTTGAGTCTGCCGGACTGTTTAAAAACCCAACAATTTCGGTTGGTATGGTTTGCGTGCCTTCCGAGGTATGTGGATTTGACATATCCGATCTAAAATTTTGTTTAAATTTGATAGCTCGTCTCTGTTCTCCTTAAGAGGCCGTGTTGTATTGTTCGGCCGCGAGCTTTTGAATCCGGCATTGACCGCCGTGCCCTGCGGGCTTTTTGCTTTATTCCAGCGCTGATCTTTCCTGCGCCGTGATTTTCCGTTTCCATCTCTGATCTCGGATGTACTCGGGTCGCTGGTGCTGCATCTTGCTAGCCAGTTGTCTTCTCCTGCGCAAAAGCGCGTCATGAGGCTTGTTAGCGCAGCCATTGTTCTTGGCTTCTCTTGGCCGAGGTGTCTGGCCAGCCATTCGCCACGGATGTTGTGTTTAAAAGCTGCTAGGGCTTCTGCGTCCGGACAGTCGACTATTTGGTTCTTTTTGGTAAGGAACCTGTTCCAGAATTTGCGCGCTGATTCTCCGGGCTGTTGGGTTATATGACTCAAATCGTCTGCATCCGGAGGGCGGACATAAGTCCTTTGAAAATTTGCTCTAAACGCGTCTTCAAGCTCTTCCCAACTTCCAACAGTATTTTTTGGGAGGCCTTTGAGCCAATGCCGAGCTGGCCCTTTGAGCTTGAGGGGTAGGTATTTTATGGCGTGGAGATCATCTCCTCTAGCCATGTGTATGTGTAGTATGTAGTCTTCTATCCAGACTCGGGGTCTTGTGCCGTCAGATGCCTCTATGTTTATGGGTTTAAACCCTGCTGGAAATTCATGATCCAGCACCTCATCGGTGAAACATAGCGGGTGTGCGGCGCCCCTGTATTTGGGTGTGCCGTTGTCTTCGAACACTTGTCGTGGTGTGTTACTTCCTGGGGTCCTCTTTTTTGGCCCGTAGATGGATCTAGTTGGGCCGTCCGTTTTACTAGGATTATAATTCGGCTTGTGTGCAGCCCCGTTTGTCGCTTTGGGCCTGTCATCTGGCCGTCTATCCGGCCGGGTGGCCTCTTTATTTTTTGACTGTGAAGGCTCGATGGCTTCCTCGTCAAATTCTGGCAGCAACTTGCGCTTCGGGTAGCTCTTCGTTTGATGGCCATTGCCATATTTGTCTTCGGTCTTGAATACTGTGCTCCACTTCATTCTGAGCGTGTCTTCTGTTGTGTTGAGCTTCCGTTTCGCCTTCTTCAAACTTCTTGCAGTGGCGACTAGTTTTTTGCGTATGTTCTTATGCTCTGGTGTTGTGGCCGGACTGTTGATTGCTCCGTGAAGGGGTTGACTATCCGACTCGTCCTGTTCGTCGTCCGCTGGCTTGCCCTGCTCTATCGCTGGGTCGTTAGGAAGGCTGCTTTGATTGAGGCGGGACTTAGGGCGGCGCTTGCGCCGCCGCTTTGGTTCTTTATCGGCGAGATTATCCTCCGCCGCGCCCCGTTGTTCCTCGTTATCGCTTCTTCGGGTGTCCACCATGTATATGTCGATGACGAGGTGGTCCTCCAATGTCCTATAGGCACTGGTTCTTGGTAGTCTCCGCATCGCCGCCCATACCGCCGATGTCTTCGAGTCGTAGTCGAGCACGTCGGTTAAATCGCCGACGGTGGCTACGAAGTGGGTGGTGGTGGATCTGAATTTCTTCGTCATCCGCGTCCCAACCGCCCCGGCCGTAGTTCGCCAGGCTCTCCGGATAGCGAGAGATGCTTCAATGAATTTATGATATCGCCGAAGGGCGAGTGCTGAAAGATGTCCGCGGCGGTGAATTCCATGATCGGCGCCCAATCGGATTCGACTGGCAGGAAGTCCGGCACCTCAGAGTCATGGGCTTTATGCGGGACAAGGTAAGTGTTCGGCTCCATCGCCGTAGGAATTGCGGCTCCCGAGGCGGTGTCCAGCCATCCGTCCTCGATTCGAGCGATCGGCTCCGGACTAAGAGTCGGAGCGGATCCGGGTGCGGCCTCCAAGGTGCTGTCCGGCGGCAGAGTTAGGTCATGCCCATCGTGACAGCGCGGCACACTCGGCTGTGGCTCAGATCCATCGAGGATCAAGTCCCCGCGGATATCGGCCGTGAAGTTTAGGCTTCCAAACCTGACTCGACGGCCGGGGCGAAGCTTCGATCTGCTCCAGACGGCCAAGCGAGTTGGCCCGCAGTGCGAAGCCGCCGAATACGAAGATCTGTCCGGGGAGAAAAGTCTCACCCTGGACTGCGTCGTTGTTGATTGAAGAGGCCATCAAGCCCATCGGTGACGACACGAGGAACTCTCAATGAAAGCACCAATGTCGGTGTCAAAACCGCGGATCTCGGTAGGGGGTCCCGAATCTGCGTCGGCGGATGGTAACAGGAGACAAGGGACACGATGTTTACCTGTGTTGGGCCCTCTTGATGGAGGTAAAACCCACGCCCTGCTTGATTGATATTGATATTGTGGATGTTTACAAGAGTGGATCTACCATGAGATCAAGGAGGCTAAACCCTAGAAGCTAGCCTATGGTATGATTGTAAGGGTTGTTGTGATTGTTGTCCTACGGACTAAAGCCATCCGGTTTATATAGACACCGGAGAGGGCTAGGGTTACATAGAGTCGGTTACAATGGTAGGAGATCTACATATCCGTATCGCCAAGCTTGCCTTCCACGCCAAGGAAAGTCCCATCCGGACACGGGGGGAAGTCTTCAATCTTCTATCTTCATAGTCTTGGAGTCCGATCGATGATGATAGTCCGGCAAATGATAGTTCGGCTGATGATGGTAGTCCGGCTGTCCGAACACCCCCTAATCCAGGACTCCCTCAGTGGGTGTATGATACCGGCGAAAGGTGCGCGGTATTAGAGAGGCTAGCAATGGTGGAAGGATGGGAAAAAGTGTGTATAATCCATGGACTCAACATTAGTCATAAAGAACTCATATACTTATTGGAAAAATCTAGAAGTTACCAAAGCAAAGTATTACCCGCATGCTCCTAGGGGATAGATTGGTAGGAAAATACCATCGCTCGTCCCCGACTGCCACTCATAAGGAATACAATCAATAAATAAATCATGCTCCGACTTCATCACATAATGGTTCACCAAACGTGCATGCTACGGGAATCACAAACTTTAACACAAGTATTTCTCAAATTCACAACTACTCAACTAGCATGACTCTAATATCACCATCTTCATATCTCAAAACAATTATCAAGTATCAAACATTTCTTAGTATTCAACGCACTCAAAAGAAAGTTTTACAAATCTTGAATACCAAGCATATTATTATTATTAAGCAAATTACCATGCTATTTAAGACTCTCAAAATAATCTAAGTGAAGCATGAGAGATCAATAGTTTCTATAAAATAAATCCACCACCGTGCTCTAAAGGATATAAGTGAAGCACTACAGCAAAAACTATAAACCTCAAAAGATATAAGTGAGGCACATAGAGCAAAACTATAAAGCTCAAAAGATATAAGTGAAGCACTTAGAGTATTCTATCAAATTCCAATTCATGTATAGCTCTCTCAAAAGGTGTGTACAGCAAGGATGATTATGGTAAACTAAAAATCAAAGAATCAAATCATACAAGACGCTCCAAGCAAAACACATATCATGTGGTGAATAAAAATATAGCTCCAAGTAAAATTACTGATGGAAGTAGACGAAAGAGGGGATGCCTTCCGGGGCATCCCCAAGCTTTGACTTTTTGGAGTCCTTCGATTATCTTGGGGGTGCCATGGGCATCCCCAATCTTAGGCTCTTGCTACTCCTTGTTCCATAATCCATCAAAAGATTTCACCCAAAACTTGAAAACTTCACAACACAAAACTCAACAGAAATCTCGTGAGCTCCGTTAGCGAAAGAAAAGAAAAGACCACTTCAAGGTACTGTAATGAACTCATTCTTTATTTATATTTGTGTTAAACCTAGTGTATTCCAACTTCTCTGTGGATATAAACTATTTTACTAGCCATAGATTCATCAAAATAAGCAAACAACACACGAAAAACAGAATCTGCCAAAAACAGAACAGTCTGTAGTAATCTGTAACTAACGCAAACTTCTGGAGCTCCAAAAATTCAGCCAAAATAGGACGACGTAGGAAATTTGTTTATTGATAAGCAGCAATTGGAATCACTATTTTATCACGTTCTAGTGAATTTTAATAATTGTTTTGTGAACCGAAAGTTTCAGGAAATTATAGCAAGATCAAATAAGTATCATCCAAGAAGATCCTATAGGTTTAACTTGGCACAAATACTAATTAAAAGATAAAACCACATATAAACAGAAGGTAGATGGATTATTTATTCCTAAACATAAACAAAAACTAAAAACTAAAAATAAAATTGGGTTACCTCCAAACAAGCGCTATCGTTTAACGCCTAGCTAGGCATTGATAATTTTAACGATGCTCACATCAAAGACTAGAATTGAAGCACAAAGAGAGCATCACGAAACATGCGACAAACACATCTAAGTCTAACACATTTCCTATGCATAGGCATCTTATAGGCAAACAAATTATCATAACAAGCAAAAACTAGCATATGCAAGGAAGCGGAAAGAAACAATAGCAATCTCAACATAACGATAGGTAATTTATTATCATGAAAATTTCTACGACCATATTTTCCTCTCTCATAATAATTACATGTGGGATCATAAGAAAATTCAACAAAATAGCTATCACATAAAATATTTTCAACACGACCCACATGCATGCAAAGTTGACACTCTTCCGAAATAGTGGGATTAACCTTAACTAAAGTCATGACCTCTCCAAACCCACTTTTATCAAAAATTTCATAAGATTGAATATTCTCCAAATATGTGGGATCTAAAGTTGACACTCTTCCAACCCCACTTTCAATAATATTTCAAACAATATTATCAATCTCATATTCGTTATGGGGATTAAATAAATTTTCAAGATCATAAGAAGAATCACCCCAATCATGATCATTGAAACAAGTAATAGACATAGCATAAATAGCATCCCCAAGCTTAGAGTTTTGCATATTATTGGCACAATTGACATCAAGAGAATTTATAGTAAAATCATTGAAATCATGCTTTTCATCGAGGGAACTATCAAGCATGGGTGCAATAGCAACGATCTCATTTTTAACATGAGGAACTATAGCAAATTCGTCTTCATAAATATTGGCATCATGGCCACAAGAATAGTAAGCATCATGTTCATCAAGGGATATTTCAATAAAATCATTGGAATCATCATTATCTATAGATTCATGCATATCATTATTTTCTTCCGAAGCAATGGTCATTCTCTCAATAAATTCTTTGACACAGACATTATGAGCATAGTTTTCATATCAATATTTAAGTATGTCAAAATTTTCAGATTCGTAGAGAGTAATATCATACTTTTCAATCAAAGAAGCAACTTCATAAGCACCCTTAAAAGCAAAAAATTCTTCAATTTATTCGATATCATAGTAACTATAAACACCCTCTGCATAAGAAGATAAGATTTCATTATCATTAAACTCACATAGGTAGGGAAGGTGTTTTTTAGGGTTCTTAGAGCAACAAGTAAAATCACAAATTTCACAAAGATTCCAAACATAACACAGCAATCTGTTTATTTGACTCCATAAGAGTTTCCCCTTTTCAGACAAACGGTGACGCACAAAATGAGCATGCTCATCTAAAGATTTCCCATCAACTAGGCTGGTTGGGGTTTCAGCACGAGCGCATAAGGATCGAAGATGATCCAAGTAGAACACTTTAAGTGGATCCATATCAATAGATTTTTAGCAAGCAAAGATGCAAGCAAATAGAAATCACATGGTAACACAAGCAAACAATAGATCTGGCGAGAAAAAGGCAAACGAAGAGAGAGAGAGAGCGAATAAAACTGCAAGCGTGAAGTGGGGGAGAGGAAAACGAGAGGTAAATGGCAAATAATGTAATGTGAGAGATAGGGATTGTGATGTGTACTTGGTATGCTGACTTTTGCTTAGACTCCCCGGCAACGGTGCCAGAAATTCTTCTTGCTACCTCTTGAGCACTGCGTTGGATTTCCCCGAAGAGGAGATGATGATGCAGCAAAGTAGCGTAAGTATTTCCCTCAGTTTTTGAGAACCAAGGTATTAATCCAGTAGGAGGCCATGCACGAGTCCCTTGTACCTACACAAAGCGAATAGCTCCTCGCAACAAACGCGATTAGGGGTTGTCAATCCCTTCACGGTCACTTACGAGAGTGAGATCTGATACATAATATTTTTGGTTTTTTTATATAAAGATGCAAGGTAAAATAAAAGGCAAAAGTAAAAGCAAAGAAATAATAAAGTGATTGGAGATTGATATGATGAGAATAGACCTGGGGGCCATAGATTTCACTAGTGGCTTCTCTCAAGAGCATAAGAATTTCTACGATGGGTGAACAAATTACTGTTGAGCAATTGACAGAATTGAGCAGAGTTATGAGAATATCTAGGTATGAACATGTATATAGGCATCACCTCCGAGACAAGTAGACCGACCGCTATCCAGCATGCATCTAGAGTATTAAGTTAATGAAAACAGAGTAACGCCTTAAGCAAGATGACATGATGTAGAGGGATAAATTCATGCAATATGATTTAAACCCCATCTTGTTATCCTCGATGGCAAAAATATGATACGTGCCTTGCAGCCCCTACTGTCACTGGGAAAGGACACCGCAAGATTGAACCCAAAGCTAAGCACTTCTCCCATTGCAAGAAAAACCAATCTAGTAGGCCAAACCAAACTGATAATTCGAAGAGACTTGCAAAGATAACCAATCATACATAAAAGAATTCAGAGAAGATTCAAATGTTGTTCATAGATAATCTTGATCATAAACCCACAATTCATCGGTCTCAACAAACACACCGCAAAAAGAAGATTACATCGAATAGATCTCCACGAGAGAGGGGGAGAACATTGTATTGAGATCCAAAAAGAGAGAAGAAGCCATCTAGCTACTAACTATGGACCCGAAGGTCTGAGGTAAACTACTCACACTTCATCGGAGGGGCTATGGTGTTGATGTAGAAGCCCTCCCTGGTGGATTCCCCTTCCAGCGGAGCTCCGAAACAGGCCCCAAGATGGGATCTCGTGGATATAGAAAGTTGTGGCGGTGGAATTAGGTTTTTGGCTCCGTATCTGATCGTTTGGGGGTACGTAGGTATATATATGAGGAAGGAGTACGTCGGTGGAGCTTCGAGGTGCCCACGAGGCAGGGGGGCGCGCCCTAGGGGGCGCGCCCTCCACCCTCGTGACCGCCTCGTGGCTTTCTTGACGGAGGGTCCAAGTCTCCTGGATCTTATCTGATGAGAAAATCACGTTCCCGAAGGTTTCATTCCGTTTGGACTCCGTTTGATATTCCGTTTCTTCGAAACACTGAAATAGGCAAAAAAACAGCAATTCTGGGCTGGGCCTCCGGTTAATAGGTTAGTCCCAAAAGTAATATAAAAGTGGGAAATAAAGCCCAATATAGTCCAAAACAGTAGATAATATATCATGGAGCAGTCAAAAATTATAGATACGTTGGAGACGTATCAAGGGTCGATCCCCTTATTCCCTGAGTCGATGAAGGCGTAGGGACGCCGTATTGGGGGAGTGGGTCAGCTGCTTCGTGGGCGAGTGGCCAGCCCCGCCTCGTCCGTCTATAAAAGTGGGAAGGAGCGGTGTGTTTTCTCACACACATTCCTCTTCTTCCCTTCCTCAAACTTTCTTTTCTCGTCATGGTGAGGGGACGAGGGCGGGGTGGAACCCCGACGGCAGTGATGAGAGCTTCTGCTCGACAGCACATCCCCCTCCTCTGGACCACGCAGTGGTGGAACCCGTCGCGAGAGGAAGAGGGAGGGGGCGAGGTCGAGATCGCCGCGGTGCTCGAGGAGGAGGAGGACGGGGCGGCGCTCTGGTCGCGCCCCCACCGGAGGCTCCACCCCCAATGGAAGGCCATGTTGGAGACCTGCCTCGGGACTTCGTCATCAGGCTGTACAAGCCTTCGTGCGGCCACCTCCGCCTCCCTACTCCATTTGCACGGGTAATGGATCTCGAACAGGTACGCGCTGAGGTTGCACATGAGGGGCTGTGGGAATGGTGGCATGTGGGCGGATGTTGACTTCCCTGCTCCTCATGTTGTGTACCTCCTCCGCGGCTGGAAGACCTTTGCTCGAGCCCATAGCTTGTCAGAGGGGCACATTCTCTAGTTTAAATTAATGGAGAGTGGCCTGCTTTCCGTCATGATCTTTGGGCGCTCGGGAGCCAGCTTAGGGTGCTGCGTGGAGAGCTCGACCGACGACGAAAGCTCCTCCTCGAGCGAGAGCGACGAGGAGGACAGTGACGATGATGACGACGGCAGCAACCGGGAGGGCGATGACTCTGACTCCGGTTGAACTTCGCCCACACCATCTTCATCCGGTGGTAGCACCATCATCTGCACCTGCATCTCCTTCCCGGCAAGGAGATTTGATGGGGAGTTGGATGCAGAGGTGGAGATGGTGCCTCCCATCTTCCTCCAGCAGCCTTCCGGCTGCACCCCGTAGGCTTCCTCGCGGGCTGCAGCTCCGTTAGCCCTGCAACAATACAATACGTGCCTTGCAACCCTTTCTTTCACTGGGTAAGGACACCGCAAGATTGAACCCAAAGCTAAACACTTCTCCCATTGCAAGAACTACCAATCTAGTTGGCCAAACCAAACGGATAATTCGAAGAGACTTGTAAAGATAACCAATCATACATAAAAGAATTCAGAAAAGAATCAAATATTATTCATAGATAATCTGGATCATAAACCCACAATTCATTGGTCTCAACAAACATACCGCAAAAAGAAGATTACATCGAATAGATCTCCACGAGAGAGGGGGAGAACATTGTATTGAGATCCAAAAAGAGAGAAGAAGCCATCTAGCTACTAGCTATGGACCCGAAGGTCTGAAGTAAACTACTCAACTTCATCGGAGGGGATATGGTGATGATGTAGAAGCCCTCCGTGGTGGATGCCCCCTCCGGCGGAGCTCCGGGACAGGCCCCAAGATGGAATCTCGTGGATACAGGAAGTTGCGGCGGTGGAATTAGGTTTTTTTTCTCCTGTTCTGATCGTTTGGGGGTACGTAGGTATAAATAGGAGGAAGGAGTACGTCGGTCGAGCAACAGGGGGCCCACGAGGCAGGGGGCGCGCCCTAGGGGGGGGCCCACCCTCATGACCGCCTCTTTTGTTCCTTGGAGTAGGGTCCAAGTACCCTGGATCACGTTCGGTGAGAAAATCACGTTCTCGAAGGTTTCATTCCGTTTGGACTCCGTTTGATATTTTGTTTCTTCAAAATACTGAAATAGGCAAAATACAGCAATTCTGGGTTGGGCCTCCGGTTAATAGGTTAGTCCCAAAAATAATATAAAAGTGGAAAATAAAGTCCAATATAGTCCAAAACAGTAGATAAAGTAGCATGGAGCAATAAAAAATTATAGATACGTTGGAGACGTATCAGGCATCCCCAAGCTTAATTCCTGCTCGTCCTCGAGTAGGTAAATGATAAAAAGAGAATTTTTCATGCGGAGTGATACTTTGGCATAGTTTCAATGTAAATCTTCTTAATTGTGGTATGAATATTCAGATCCGAAAGATTCAAGACAAAAGGTCATATTGACATAAAAATAATAATACTTCAAGCATACTAATCAAAGTAATCATGTCTTCTCAAAATAGCATGGAAAAAGAAAGTTCATCCCTACAAAATCATATAGTTAGGCTATGCTTCATTTTCGTCACACAAAGATGTTCCCAACTTCTATACCCCCGATGACAAGCCAAGCAATTGTTTCATACTTAAATAATCTCAAACTTTTTCAACCTTCACGCAATACATGAGCGTGAGCCATGGATATAGCACTATGGGCGGAATAGAATATGATGATGGAGATTGTGTGGAGAAGACAAAAAAGGAGAAAGTCTCACATTGACGAGGATAATCAACTGGCTATGGAGATGCCCATCAATTGATGTCAACATGAGGAGTAGGGATTGCCATGCAACGGATGCACTAGAGCTATGAATGCTCAACAAAAGAAAACTAGTGGGCGTGCATCCAACTTGCTTGCTCATGAAGACCTAGGGCATTTGAGGAAGCCCATCATAGGAATATACAAGCCAAGTTCTATAATGAAAAATTCCCACTAGTATAAAAAGACAACTTATGAGACTCACTATATGAAAAACATGGTGCTACTTTGAAGCACAATATATGAGACACACTACATGAAGAACAAGGTGCTACTTTGAAGCACAATATATGAGACTCACTACATGAAGAACAAGGTGCTACTTTGAAGCACAAGTTTGGAAAAATAGATAGTAACATTGCCCTTTTTATTTTATTTTTTCCTTTTTTTGATTGGGCAATGCTCTAATAATGATGATCATCACACTTCTATTGACTACAACATAAGGATTACAACTTGAAACTAGAAC
Organism: Aegilops longissima; assembly: GCA_021605205.1. Classification (NCBI taxonomy): domain Eukaryota; kingdom Viridiplantae; phylum Streptophyta; class Magnoliopsida; order Poales; family Poaceae; genus Aegilops; species Aegilops longissima. The sequence continues at coordinate 267,932,637 of CM038677.1, forward strand.
AAGATATGACTCTATATGAATGCCTCCTGCGGTGTACCGGGATGGTGCAATGAATCAAGAGTGACATGTATGAAAAATAATGCATGGTGGCTTCGCCACAAATACGATGTCAACTACATGATCATGCAATGGCAATATGACAAAAGTAAAGTATGTCAGGATGATGATGAACGGTGGAAAGTTGCATGGCAATATATCTCGGAATGGCTATGGAAATGCCATAATAGGTAGGTATGGTGCTGTTTTGAGGAAGATATAAGGAGGTTTATGTGTGATAGAGCGTATCATATCACGGGGTTTGGATGCACCGACGAAGTTTGCACCAACTCTCAAGTTGAGAAAGGGCAATGCACGGTACCGAATAGGCTAGCAAAGGCGGAAAGGTAAAAGTGCGTATAATCCATGGACTCAACATTAGTCAAAAGAACTCATATACTTATTGCAAAAATTTAGAAGTCATCAAAAATCAATTACTACGCGCATGCTCCTAGGGGGATAGATTGGTAGGAAAAGACCATTGCTCATCCCCGACCGCCACTCATAAGGATGCACAAGTCAGGTACACTTCACGTTTCAATTTTTTTACACAACTTTAACCATACGTGCATGCTACGGGACTTGCAAACTTCAACACAAGAATTTCTCAAATTCACAACTACTCAACTAGCACTACTTTGATATTATCACCTCCATATCTCAAAACAATTATCAAGCATCAAACTTTTCTTAGTATTCAACGCACTCAAAAGAAAGTTTCACATATCTTGAACACCAAGTATATTAATATTAAGCAAATTACCATGCTATTAACGACTCTCAAAATAATCTAAGTGAAGCATGAGAGATCAATAGTTTCTTTAAAACAAATCCACCACCGTGCTCTAAAAGATCTAATTGAAGCACTAGAGCAAAAATTATCAAGCTCAAAAGATATAAGTGAAGCACATAGAGCAAAACTATCAAGCTCAAAAGATATAAGTGAAGCACATAGAGTATTCTAGAAAATCCCTATTCATGTATGGCTCTATCAAAAGGTGTGTACATCAAGGATGATTGTGGTAAACTAACAAGCAAAGACTCAAATAATACAAGACGCTCCAAGCAAAACACATATCATGTTGGTGAATAAAAATATAGCTCCTAGTAAATTACCGATGGAAGTAGACGAAAGAGGGGATGCCTTCTGGGGCATCCCCAAGCTTTGACTTTTTGGTGTCCTTGGATTATATTGGGGGTGCCATGGGCATCCCCAAGCTTAGTCTCTTGCTACTCCTTGTTCCATAATCCATCAAAAGAATTTACCCAAAACTTGAAACTTCACAACACAAAACTCAATAGAAATCTCGTGAGCTCCGTTAGAGAAAGAAAACAAAAGACTACTTTAAGGTACTGTAATGAACTCATTATTTATTTATATTGGTGTTAAACCTACTGTATTACAACTTCTCTATGGATTATAAACTATTTTACTAGCCATAGATTCATCAAAATAAGCAAACAACACACGATAAACAGAATCTGTCAAAAAACAGAACAGTCTGTAGTAATCTGTAACTAACGCAAACTTATGGAACTCCAAAATATCTACCAAAATTAGAAGACCTATACAATTTTTTTATTGATCAGCAGCAATTGGAATCAGTATTTTATCACGTTCTGGTGATTTTTAATAATTCGGGCACTGAGCGCAAAGTTTCTGGAAATTACAGCAAGATCAAATAACTATCATTCAAGAAGATCCAATAGGTCTAGCTTCACGCAAACACTAATTAAAACATAAAACCACATCTAAACAGAGGCTAGATGGATTATTTATTACTAAGCAGCAAGGAAAAATATTGGGTTGTCTCCCAACAAGCGCTTTTCTTTAAAGCCTTTTTAGCTTGGCATTGAAATTTCAATGATGCTCACATGAAAGACAAGAATTGAAGAACAAATAGAGCATCATATAGCATGTGACAAACACATCTAAGTATAACATACTTCATATGCATAGGCATCTTATAGGCAAAAAAAATTTCAAGGCAAGTAAAAACTAGCATATGCAAGGAAGCGGAAAGAGACAATAGCAATCTCAACATAACGAGAGGTAATTTAGCAACATGAAAATTTCTACAACCATATTTTCCTCTCTCATAATAATTACATGTAGGATCATAAGCAAATTCAACAATATAGCTTTCACAAAACATATTCTCAACACGGTCCACATCCATGCAAAAGTTGACACTCTTCCGAAATAGTGGGATTAATATTAACTAAAGTCATGACCTCTCCAAACCCACTTTTATCAAAAACTTCATAAGATTGAACATTATCCAAATATGTGGGATCTAAAGTTGACACTCTTCCAAACCCACTTTCAATATTATTGCAAACACTATTATCAATCTCATATTCATCATGGGGCTTAAATAAATTTTCAAGATCATAAGAAGAATCTCCCCAATCATGATCATTGCAACAAGTAGTAGGCATAGCAAAACTAGCATCCCCAAGCTTACGGTTGGCATATTATTAGCACAATTGACATCAAAAGAATTTATAATAAAATCATTGCAATCATGCTTTTTATTCAAAGATCTATCGCGAGTCACTTCATGGATTTCAGGCAAAACCTTATAAAGATAATCTAGTGCATCCAAATCACTAGGAATTGGTTCATCATAATTGGATCTCTTAAAAATATTGGCAAGCGGTTGAGGATCCATAGATATTGGCTTCTCTGTTTAGGAATAAATACCCAACTACTTCAACCAAACGAGCCAAGTAAGACATCAAGGCGAACGGAAAAGAGAGGGCGAAAAAAAGGCAAGGGTGAAGTGGGGGAGAGGAAAACGAGAGGCAAATAGCAAATAATGTAATGCGGGAGATAGGGATTGTGATGGGTACTTGGTATGTCTTGACTTGCTCTTGCGTGAGCCTCCCCGGCAACGGCGCCAGAAATTCTTCTTGCTACCACTTGAGCACTACGTTGGATTTCCCCGAAGAGGAGAGGATGATGCAGCAAAGTAGCGTAAGTATTTCCCTTAGTTTTTGAGAACCAAGGTATCAATCCAGTAGGAGGCCACGCACAAGTCCCTCGTACCTGCACAAAACGATAGCTCCTCGCAACCAATGCGATTAGGGGTTGTCAATCCCTTCACGGTCACTTACGAGAGTGAGATCTGATAGAGATGATAGATAATATTTTTGGTATTTTTGATATATAGATGCAAAGTGAAAAGTAAAAACAAAGCAAGTAATAAAGTGATGGAGATTGATATGATGAGAATAGACCCGGGGGCCATAGGTTTCACTAGTGGCTTCTCTCAAGAGCATAAGTATTCTACGGTGGGTGAACAAATTATTGTTGAGCAATTGACAGAATTGAGCATAATTATGAGTATATCTAGGTATGATCATGTATATAGGAATCACGTCCGAGAAAAGTAGACCGAAACGATTCTGCATCTACTACTATTACTCCACTCATCGACCGCTATCCAGCATGCATCTAGAGTATTAAGTTAAAAACAAAGTAACGCCTTAAGCAAGATGACATGATGTAGAGGAATAAATTCATGCAATATGATAAATATCCCATCTTGTTATCCTCGATGGCAACAATACAATACGTGCCTTGCAACCCTTTATGTCACTGGGTAAGGACACTACAAGATTGAACCCAAAGCTAAACACTTCTCCCATTGCAAGAACTACCAATCTAGTTGGCCAAACCAAACGGATAATTCGAAGAGACTTGCAAAGATAACCAATCATACATAAAAGAATTCAGAAAAGAATCAAATATTATTCATAGATAATCTGGATCATAAACCCACAATTCATCGGTCTCAACAAACACACCGCAAAAAGAAGATTACATCGAATAGATCTCCACGAGAGAGGGGGAGAACATTGTATTGAGATCCAAAAAGAGAGAAGAAACCATCTAGCTACTAGCTATGGACCCGAAGGTCTGAAGTACACTACTCACACTTCATCGGAGGGGCTATGGTGATGATGTGGAAGCCCTCTGTGGTGGATGCCCCCTCCGGCGGAGCTCCGGAACAGGCCCCAAGATGGGATCTCGTGGATACAGGAAGTTGCGGCAGTGGAATTAGGTTTTTTGCTCCTGTTCTGATCGTTTGGGGGAACGTAGGTATATATAGGAGGAAGGAGTACGTCGGTCGAGCAACAGGGGGCCCACGAGGCAGGGGGCGCGCCCTAGGGCGGCGCCCCCACCCTCGTGACCGCCTCTTTTGTTCCTTGGAGTAGGGTCCAAGTCCCCTGGATCACGTTCCCGAAGGTTTTATTCCGTTTGGACTCCATTTGATATTCTGTTTCTTCGAAATACCGAAATAGGCAAAAAACATCAATTCTGGGCTGGGCCTCCGGTTAATAGGTTAGTCCCAAAAATAAAATAAAAGTGGAAAATAAAGCCCAATATAGTCCAAAACAGTAGATAAAGTAGCATGGAGCAATAAAAAATTATAGATACGTTGGAGACGTATCACATGCAACCGAGGGAAGGCATGTACAAAAGGGTGGCTGCCGGGTAGGGCCCGACAGCCGTGCCTTACGGGTAGAACTTATGGAGATCCTCAATATTCCATGAGTTTTGCAACTAAATGCCATCTCCGGTATCCAAGACGGACTGCGCCAGGTCTGGTGACTCGAACTACCCGGTAAGGGCCTTCCCACTTTGGCATCAACTTGTGTGTACCCTTGGCAGCCTGAACGCGCCTAAGGACAACGTCGCCTTCCTCAAAACACCAGGCATGAACCCTGCGACTGTGATAGTGACGCAGGGCTTGCTGATAGCGTGCAGCACGCGTAGCAGCCCAGAGACGGTTCTCCTCCAGAAGCACAGCATCGTCACGCCGGTGTTGATCCTACGCTACTTCATCGTAGGCAAGAACTCGAGGTGACCCATAAATGAGTCCCGTGGGGATAAGTCCTTCTTTCCCATAGACTAGGGAGAAGGGAGTCTGCCTGGTAGACCTGTTTGGTGTCGTTCTGAGGGACCAGAGGACTGCCGGCAGCTCATCGATCCATCCCCTGCTGCACTTCTGCAGCGTATCAAATGTTCTCGTATTGAGTCCTCGCAACACTTCAGCTTTCGCCCTCTCATCTTGTCCATTGCTTCTGGGATGTTCCATAGATGCAAATGAGATCTTGCTTCCGAGGGCATGAACATATTGCATGAAGGCGCGACTCGTAAAATGGGTACCATTGTCGGTGATGATCCATGCAGGGACCTTGAAGCGGCACACCAAACCTTTCAAGAACTTGATAGCTGACTAAGCAGTCACCTTTCTCATGGCATCTACTTCCGGCCACTTTGTAAACTTGTCGATGGCAAGGAACAAGAATTCAAAGCCCCCGGCAGCTCGGGGGAAAGGGCCGAGGATATCGAGCCCCTAGGCCGAAAATGGCCATGACAAAGGGATTGTCTGAAGAGCTTGTCCAGGCAGATGGATGTTCTTGGAATGGAACTGGCAGGCTTCACACTTGGTGACTAGATCGACTGTATCAGGGCTGTGGGCCAATAGAATCCTTGCTGGAATGCTTTTACAACTAATGCCCTTGATCCAATGTGGGAGCCACACATGCCTTTGTGTATTTCCGCCAGCAGTTCCTTTCCTTCTTCCTGGCAGATGCACTTCAATTTCACACCATTGGGCCTTCTTCTGTACAAAGTGTTATTGACAAATTGGTACATACTGGCCCTCCAGGCTACTCTTTCAGCTTCCTCTTGCTCATCAAGAAGTTCTCCAGTTTGGAGGAAATGGACTATGTGCCTTGCCCAAGTTGGAGCCTGGGGCTCGGCAACAAGGACTAGCGGCACCTCCTCATCTGCGGGAGCACGTATCTCGACCGCGGGGACCAGTGGCCCGGGAGGAGAGCGCAACCTGGCAAGCGATGGGGAGTTGTTTCTGGCAGTGTCCCTAACAGGGGCCGCGAGAGGCTCTACCAAGAGAGGCTTACCGGAGTCCAACTTCCTCCTCTTTCTGGCCATTGTTGCTGGGTATACTGAGGGCTGAGTAAGATGGAGAACAAAAGTTCCTGGTTCCACAGGAAGTTTTTGCATAACACACTTTGACAGATGATCAGCTATGCTGTTTTCCGCATGGGGTACGTGCTCTGTTTGCAATCCATCAAAGTGCTCCTCCAATCTTCTCACTTCCTCAATGTATGCCTCCATCAATGGACTTTGGTAATCCTTGTTGACTTGTCTCACCACAAGTTGAGAATATCCTCGAATGATCAGCTTCTTATTTCCCAATTCTATGGCAATCCTGAGCCCGGCAAGAAGCCCTTCATACTCCGTTGTATTGTTGGTGGCCTCCTCCCGGGGAAAATGCATCGGGACGACATACTTCAAGTGCTCTCCCATGGGAGCAACGAGAAGCACGCCAGCCCTCACACCTTGCAGGGAGAAGGCACCATCAAAATACATGATCCATTCTTGGGGCACTTCCTTGCCAGGAATAACTGTCTCTAGTACTTCCTCATTAGGGGTTGGCGTCCATTCTACAATAAACTCTGGCAATGCCCTGCTCTGAATTGTTGATGTGCTCTCAAATTTCAAGCTAAAGCTGGATAACTCCAAAGCCCACTCCACTATTCTACCAGTTGCCTCAGGGTTCCGGAGTATCTTTGCAACGGGAAGCGGGTGACAACCGTGATCTCATGGACTTGGAAGTAGTGGCGCAGTTTCCTTGAGGCCATGACGAGGGCAAAAATCAACTTTTGCACGCCAGAGTACCTCGATCTAGCCCCCTGTAACAGGGAACTAACGAAGTACACTGGGTGTTGCACCATTTATTCTTTGTCATGTCCTTGGGGTTACCCATGCTGTTGTGCTCCTCTCTTTCTTGACCCTCATCCGTCCCTGCCATGCTCTGCTCACTCTCTGATTCCTCTACTTCCCTCTATGGCACTAGGGCTGCACTAACCACTTGATTAGTTGCCTCTAGGTACAGCAGCAACGACTCTTGTGGTTTTGGGGCAACCAAAGTGGGCATAGAGGACAAATAGGCCTTCAAATCTTGTAAAGCTTTGTCTGCTTCCGGGTCCACTTCATGGGCCCTGCCTTCTTCAAGATTTTGAAGAACATTGGGGTGCACTCGGTAGACCTGGAGATGAATCTGCTAAGCGTGGCAACGCACCCTGTCAGACGCCTCACATCCGTGACTGTCCTGGGTGCCTGGATCTGCTCAATAGCCTTGATCCTGACTAGGTTGGCTTCGATCCCATGATGGGACACAAAGAACTCAAGTAGCTTGCCGGAGGGAACACCGAACACACACTTCTCTGGAATAAGCTTTAGGTTGATCTTGAGCAGATTAGCAAATGTCTCCTCCAAATCCTGAATAAAGGTTGATCTGTCCCTAGTCTTGACCACAATATCATCAATATTGGCCTCAAAGTTTCTGTGCAACTGTGGTTCAAAACCAATATGGACTGCTATTGCAAAAGTGGACCTGACACTCTTCAACCCGAAAGGCATGCACACAAAATAGTACGTACCACATGGGGTGATGAACGAGGTCTTGTCTTCGTCTTCCTTGGACATGAAGATCTGATGATACCCCGAGTATGCATCCAGAAAGGAGAGCAAATCAAAACCTGAAGTGGAGTCCACAATCTGGACGATGCTTGGCAAGGGAAATGGGTCCTTCGGGCAAGCTTTGTTGAGATCTGTGAAATCTATGCAAAGCCTCCATTTTCTGTTAGGCTTACGTACGACCACTGGGTTTGCTAACCATGTCGGGAACAGTACTCCTCTGACCAGACCAGCTTCCCCAAGTTTCTTAATTTCTTCAGCAATGAACTGCTGCCTCTCCAAGGCCTGCTTCATAACCTTCTGCTTGAAGGGTCGGGCATGTGGGCAGACAACAAGGTGGTGCTCGATTATCTCCCTGGGAACACCGGGGATATCAGATGGTTGCCAGGCAAACACATCGACATTCGCCCATGGGAGGCAACAAGCGCGCCTTCCTATTTGTCATCAAGGATGGCACTGATAGTAAAAGTACCATCAACGCCAGCCAGCCCTGACGGGAGCTTTTTCACATGCGGTGCGGCGACCTTGGATTTCTTGCTGTTGGAACTCTCCGGCAAGTCATGAACAGGCGCAACATGCTCTGAGAGATATGCTTCCCGAATTCCTTGCTGATGTCCCTGCTGTCCTTCTTCTTTCCTCTGTTTTCCTTGGCGGGGACTGTTGCTGCAGTGGCCTCTACCGCGACTGCGTCCTGGTACATCTTATCCAGGCAAATGATTGCGTCTTTCTCATTTGATGGAACGGAAATGACTCGCACTGGCCCTGGCATCTTCGAAGTGTTGTAAGCATAGTGGGATGCCACCATGAATTTTGCTAGAGCTGGTCGTCCAAGAATTCCATTGTACGACAGGGGAAGGTTGACCACATCAAACACAACCTTCTCAGTCCGATAATTCAATTCTCCCCCCGAACGTCACTGGAAATGTGATCTTTCCCTTAGGATGACTCCTAATGGGATTGATCCCTTGAAATGTGCCCGTGACCTTGAGCTCTTCCTTTGATATCTGAAGCTTGTTGATAACCTTTGTGGAAATCAGATTCAACCCGGCCCTGCTGTCAACCAACATCTTTGTGACCTTGAGGTTCTGAATTGTTCGAGAGACCAACGCTGCCAAACATCCTACCACGGTGGTGCGGTCAGGATGGTCCTCTTTGTCAAAGATGATGGGTGTGCGCGACCATCTGAGCGGCTTCCGAGACTCTACCACTGGCTCCACGGCATTGACCTCACCGCCTCTTGACGAACTGCTCAACCTGATGACACTCTTGAAGATCGTGGCATTTGGCCCGATGGATCTTGTAGTACGACCCATCGCCCTTCCCGGCCCTCTTGCCGGCCGCAGCCTCCCGGTAGTCAGCGCACGCGGCAGCTTCCTTGCCGAGGGCTTCGGCCTTAGCCTTCTTGCCAGTACTAAGCGAGCCTGATCCTTCGACGGTCATCACTGCCTTCCACCAATTGCTAACCTCTGTAGTACCGCGCAAATTTTGCCGGTGCATTAAACCCACCATATACCTTCCTCAAAATAGCCACAATACCTACCTATTATGGCATTTCCATAGCCATTCCGAGATATATTGACATGCAACTTCCACCATTCCATTTTATTATGGCACGCACCATCATCGTCATATTGCTTTGCATGATCATGTAGATGGCATAGTATTTGTGGCAAGGCCATCGTTCATTTTTTATACATGTCACTCTCGATTATTGCACATCCCAGTACACCACCGGAGGCATTCACATAGAGTCATATTTTGTTCTAGTGTCGAGTTGTAAGTAAATAAAAGTGTGATGATCATCATTATTAGAGCATTGTGCCATGTGAGGAAGGGATGATGGAAGCTATGATTCCCTCACAAGTTGGGATGAGTCTCCAAACTTTATAAAAAATAAAAGAGGCCAAAGAAGCCAACAAAAAAGAGAGGCCAACTAAGTCCACCAAAAAATGAGAGAAAAGAGAGAAGGGACAATGTTACTATCCTTTTTCCACAGTTGTGCTTCAAAGTAGCACCATGATCTTCATGATAGGGAGTCTCCTATGTTGTCACTTTCATACACTAGCGGGAATTTTTCATTATATAACTTGGCTTTTATATTCCAATGATGGGCTTCCTCAAATTGCCCTAAGTCTACGTGAGCAAGTGAGTTGGATGCACACCCATTTAGTTTCTTTTTGAGCTTTCATACACTTATAGCTCTAGTGCATCCATTGCATGGCAATCCCTACTCACTCACATTGATATCTATTGATGGGCATCTCGATAGCCTGTTAATATGCCTAGTTGATGTGAGACTATCTCCTTCTTTTTGTCTTCTCCACAACCACCATATTCTATTCCACCTATAGTTTTACATCCATGGCTCACACTCATGTATTGCCTGAAAGTTGAAAAAGTTTGAGAACATCCAAAGTATGAAACAATTGGTTGGCTTGTCATCGGGGTTGTGCACGATAAAATACTTTGTGTGATGAAGATGGAGCATAGGCAGACTATATGATTTTGTAGGGGTAACTTCCTTTGGCCATGTTATTTTGAGAAGACATGATTGCTTTATTAGCATGCTTGAAGTATTATTGTTTTTATGTCAATATTAAAATTTTGTTTTGAATCTTATGGATTTGAATATTCATGCCACAATAAATAAAATTACATGGATAAATATGTTAGGTAGCATTCCAGATCAAAAATTCTGTTTTTATCATTTACCTACTCGAGGACGTGTAGGAATTAAGCTTGGGGATGCTTGATACGTCTCCAACGTATCTATAATTTTTGATTGTCCCATGACTATAATATTACCTACTTTGGATGTTTTATATGCATTACTATGCTATTTTATATTATTTTTGGGACTAACTTATTAATCTAGAGCCTAGTGCCAGTTTCTGTTTTTTCCTTGTTTTTGAATTTCACAGAAAAGGAATATCAAACGGAGTCCAAACGGAATAAAACTTAACGATGATTTTTCTTAGACCAGAAGATACACGTAGGACTTGGAGAGGTAGGCATAAGAGTCCCGAGGGCCCCACAAGCCCTCGGGGCGCGGCCTAGGGGGGCGCCTCCTGGCTTGTGGGCCCCTCGGCACTCTTCCAACCCTAATCTTTGGCCTATAAATTCCCAAATATTCCCAAGCCAACATAAGCATCCACAAAAACACTTCTCCACTGCAGCAAGCCTATGTTTCCGCGAGATCCCATCTGGGGGCCTTTTCCGGCATCCTACCGGAGGGGGATTCGATTACAGAGGGCATCTACATCAACTCTATCGCCCTACCGATGAAGCATGAGCAGTTCACCACAAACCTACGGGTCCATGATACGTCCATTTTGCATCATGCTTTTATATCGATATTTATTGCATTATGGGTTGTTATTACACGTTATGTCACAATACTTATGCCTATTCTATCTTATTTTACAAGGTTTACATAAGGAGGGAGAATGCCGACAGCTAGAATTCTGGGCTGGAAAAGGAGCAAATATTAGAGACCTATTCTGCACAACTCCAAAAGTCCTGAAACTCCACGAAAATTATTTTTGGAAATAATAAAAAAACTGAGCGGAAGAAATATGTCAGGGGGCCACCACCTGTCCACGAGGGTGCGGGCGCGCCCCCTGCCTCGTGGGCCCCCTGTTGGCTCTCCGGTGGCCATCTTCTGCTATATGAAGTCTTTCGTCCAGGGAAAAATCATAAGCAACCTTTCGGGACGAGACTCCGACGCCACGAGGCGGAACCTTGGCAGAACCAATCTAGAGCTCCGGCAGAGCTGTTCTACCGGGGACACTTCCCTCCGGGAGGGGGAAATCATCGCCATCGTCATCACCAATGCTCCCCTCATCGGGAGAGGGCAATCTCCGTCAACATCTTCACCAACACCATCTCCTCTCAAACCCTAGTTCATCTCTTGTATCCAATTCTTGTCTCCAAGTCCGGGTTTGGTACCTGTGGGTTACTAGTAGTGTTCATTACTCCTTGTAGTTGATGCTAGTTGGTTTGTTTGGTCCAAGATCATATGTTCAGATCCTATATGCATATTAATACCCCTCTGGTTATGAACATGCATATGCTTTGTGAGTAGTTACTTTTGTTCCCGAGGACATGGGAGAAGTCTTGTTATTAGTAGTCATGTGAATTTGGTATTCATTCGATATTTTAATGAGATGTATGTTTTCTATCCTCTAGTGGTGTTATGTGAACGTCGACTACATAACACTTCACCATTATTTGGGCCTAGAAGAAGGCATTGGGAAGTAATAAGTATATGATGGGTTGCTAGAGTGACAGAAGCTTAAACCCTAGTTTATGCGTTGCTTCATAAGGGGCTGATTTGGATCCATTTGTTTCATGGTATGCTTAGGTTTACCTTAATACTTTTGTTGTAGTTGCGGATGCTTGCAATAGAGGTTAATCATAAGTGGGATGCTTGTTCAAGTAAGAACAGCAACCAAGCACCGGCCCACCCACATATCAAATTATCAAAGTACCGAACGTGAATCATATGAACGTGATGGAAACTAGCTTGACGATAATTCCCTTTTGTCCTCGGGAGCGCTTTTCTCCATATAAGAGTTTGTACAGGCTTGTCCTTTGCTAAAAAAGGATTGGGCCACCTTGCTACACTTTATTTACTTTTGTTACTTGTTGCTCGTTACAAATTATTTGTGACGCCCCCGATTCAATCATACAATTATCATGCACGCAAACGTGTATGATCAAGATCAGGGACTCACGGGAAGATATCACAACACAACTCTAAAAACATAAATAAGTCATACAAGCATCATAATACAAGCCAGGGGCCTCGAGGGCTCGAATACAAGTGCTCGATCATAGACGAGTCAGCGGAAGCAACAATATCTGAGTATAGACATAAGTTAAACAAGTTTGCCTTAAGAAGGCTAGCACAAACTGGGATACAGATCGAAAGAGGCGCAGGCCTCCTGCCTGGGATCCTCCTAAACTACTCATGGTCGTCGTCAGCGGGCTGCACGTAGTAGTAGGCACCTCCGGTGTAGTAGGAGTCGTCGTCGACGGTGGCGTCTGGCTCCTGGGCTCCAGCATCTGGTTGCGACAACCAGGTAGAAGGGAAAGGGGAAAAGAGGGAGAAAAGCAACCGTGAGTACTCATCCAAAGTACTCGCAAGCAAGGATCTACACTACATATGCATGTGTATATGTGTAAAGGGCCATATCGGTGGAGTGAACTGCAGAATGCCAGAATAAGAGGGGGATAGCTAATCATGTCGAAGACTACGCTTCAGGCCACCTCCATCTTGCAGCATGTAGAAGAGAGTAGATTGAAGTTCTCCAAGTAGCATCGCATAGCATAATCCTACCCGGTGATCCCCTGCTCGTCGCCCTGTTAGAGAGCGATCACCGGGTTGTATCTGGCACTTGGAAGGGTGTGTTTTATTAAGTATCCGGTTCTAGTTGTCATAAGGTCAAGGTACAACTCCAAGTCGTCCTGTTACCGAAGATCACGGCTATTCGAATAGATTAACTTCCCTGCAGGGGTGCACCACATAACCCAACACGCTTGATCCCATTTGGCCGGACACACTTTTCGGGGTCATGCCCGGCCGCGGAAGATCAACACGTCACAGCCGCACCTAGGCCAACAGAGAGGTCAGCACGCTGGTCTAAACCTAAGCGCACAGGGGTCTGGGCCCATCGCCCTTAGCACACTTGCAAGTTGCGTGGGCGGCCGGAAGCAGACCTAGCCTAACAGGCGTTCCAGTCCAATCCGGCGCGCGTCGCTACGTCGCTGACGTCACGAAGGCTACGACTGATACCACGATGCCGAGTGCCCATATCTTTCCCACGTAGTTGGTTAGTGCGTATAGACCAAATGGCCAGACTCAGATCAAATACCAGGATCTCATTAAGCGTGTTAATGATGTAACCGCGGACAGCGACCAGGGCCAGGCCCACCTCTCACCTAGGCGGTCTCAAACTGCCCTGTCGCTCCGCCACAAAGATCCACACAGAGGGCCGTTGGGACAAAGGTCCTTTCAGCCCCCAATCCGTGAATCACTCGCGGGTGCTCCACGAGCCGACCAGACTTTAGTCACCCCATGTATCATGTATAAAGTATATAGTATATACCCATGATCACCTCCCAAGTGATCACAGCCCGATAGTATAGCACAACAGACGGACAAGAATGTAGGGCCACTAATGGAATACTAGCATCCTATACTAGGCATGTAGGATTGCGGGTAAAGGTAACAACAGTAGTAGCAAGGACATGGTATGCATCAGGATAGGATTAACGAAAAGTAGTAACATGCTACACTACTCTAATGCGCAGCCTGATCTGGCCCAGCGGGCGCCTCTCCACAGCCTCAGGCGCGACCAGCGGAGGCGGGGGGGGGGGGGAGCGAGGCGTGGCCCGGGCATGACCAACAACAACAGCCGGGCCTCCGGTGCGACGGAGGCAACCCTAGGAGGAGGGCCGCGGCCAAGTGCAGAGGAAGGGAGGGGCGCTTGCGGGGGAAGGGAAGGCGACGTAGCCGAGGGCGCCGGCAACGGGGCGAGCGGTGAGTGGTCTGCGCGAAGGCGAGGGATAGCAGACCGGCGGAGGCGGCCACGGTGGGCACGCGCGGGGCGGGTCGTGTGCGTGTTGGCGTCGCCGTGCGCTCGCATAGGGCGCGACGAGGGCGTCCAGGGACGCAGGGCGAAGTGAGCACGGGGCGCGGCTCGGGCGTGAATGACACGAGGCTGACGCGGTTATGGCGAGACAGGGGGGAAAGGAGGGGCGCGGCGTCGTGGCAGCGGCCGATGACGGCGCACGAGGCGGGGACCGACGACGAGGTTGGGGACGACGCGGTACGCGTTGCGCGGCATGGGGGTCGAGCGCACACGGGGGGGGGGGGGGAGGAGAGGACGGGCCTCACCGGCGTGGCCGTAGGGTCAAGGGCAGCGGGTGTCGAGGGAGAGGATGGGGATGACGTGCGTGGCGCCGGCGATGGCGAACGACGTCGGCGTCAGGGCGCTCGGGCGCTGCATCAGCGGCGACGGTGACTGGAGCCAGACGCGGGGTAGGAGAGGTGACGACGCGGTCCGACGGGGAGGTGGTGGTGGACGAGGCAGCGTAGGGGAGGCAGGCCGGCGGGGATGTCCGGCGAAGGCGCTCCGGGACGTCGGCGTCGGGGTGGAGGTGCGAGGGGATCGGGCTCCTCCCGATCCATATCCAACTGAGGGGGGAGTGGGGGAGTGGGGCGACGGGGTGGTGGGTTAGGGTTCAGGAGGGGATAATGGAGAGAGTGGGGGGCTTGCTGGCCAGGTGGGCTGGCCGGCTAGCTGGGCCAGTGGGCCGTGGGGGGAGGTTCCCTTTTTTTTGTTTTTTTGTTAGTTTCAGTTTTTTTGTTTTTTTTGTTTTTTTGTTTTTCCTTTTTATCTTATTTATTTTCTGTTTTAATTTCTTTTAAGTATTTAGGCCTTTTATAAAAGCACGGTTCCTTCACCACAATTACCTAGGCATTTATTAGCACACTCCGAACATTTTTGTTTAAATGTTTGAAAACTTTTGTTGTTTGCCTTAATTTCAAATTTGAATTTGAATCGGTTTTGAACTAATGAGAGATTAGCAACAGTAACAAAGGTGACGTGGCATCATTAGTAGAGTTTTACTGTAGCTTAAATATCCGGGCGTCACATTATCCTATCACAAAACTATCTGTTATCTCTTATTTCTGTACTTGCAGAGAATACCTTGGTGAAAACCGCTTATCATTTCCTTCTGCTCCTCGTTGGGTTCGACACTCTTACTTATTGAAAGGACTACGATAGATCCCCTATACTTGTGGGTCATCAAGACTCTTTTCTGGTGCCGTTAACGGGGAGTGAAGCACCTTTGGTAGGTGGAATTTGGTAAGGAAAAATTTATATAGTATGCTGAAATTTACTGTCACTTGTTACTATGGAAAGTAATCCTCTGAGGGGTTTGTTCGGGGTATCTTCACCCCGACCAGTAGAGCAAAGAGTTGCTCCTCAACCTACTGAACCTACTAAAAATGAAAATGAAAATGTCCACTTTGAGATTCCTTTGGGTATGTTAGAAAAGCTGCTGGTTAATCCTTTTACAGGAGATGGAACAAAGCATTCTGATGAGCACCTAATATATCTGGATGAAGTCTGTGGATTATTTAAGCTTGCAGGTATACCCGGCGATGTTATTAAGAGGAAGGTCTTCCCTTTATCTTTGAAGGGAGACGCATCGACATGGTATAGGCTATGTGATGATACGGGATCATGGAACTACAAATGATTGAAATTGGAATTTCATCAGAAATTTTATCCTATGCATCTTGTTCATCGTGATCGCAATTATATATATAATTTTTGGCCACGCGAAGGACAAAGCATCGCTCAAGCTTGGGGGAGGCTTAAATCAATGTTATATTCATGCCCCAATCATGAGCTCTCAAGAGAAATAATTATTCAAAGTTTTTATGCTCGGCTTTCTGATAACAATCGCACCATGCTCGATACTTCTTGTGCTGGCTCTTTTATGATGAAGACTATTGAATTCAAATGGGATTTATTAGATAGAATTAAACGCAACTCTGAAGATTGGGATCTCGACGAAGGTAAGGAGTCAGGTATGACACCTAAGTTTGATTGTGTTAAATCTTCTATGGATACCGATGTTTTCCGTAAATTTAGCACTAAATATGGACTTGACTCTGAGATAGTAGCTTCTTTCTATGAATCTTTTACTACTTATGTTGATCTCCCCAAGGAGAAGTGGTTTAAATATCACCCTCCCATAGAAGTAAAATTAGATGCACCTATTAAAGTTGAAGAAAATACTGTCACTTATAATGATCCTGTTGTTCCTACTTCTTATGTTGAGAAACCACCTTTCCCTGTTAGAATAAAGGATCGTACTAAAGCTTCAACTGTGGTTCGTAAAATCAATATTAGAACTTATACACCTTCTGAGCAAATTAGAGTTGAACCTAATATTGCTATTGTTAAAGATCTCTTGTCTGATAATATTGATGGACATGTTATTTATTTCTGTGAGGAAACTGCTAGAATTGCCAAACCTTGTCCTAAAGATAAACATAGACCTGTGGTAGGCATGCGTATTATTTCTGTTAAAATAGGAGATCATTGTTATCATGGCTTATGTGATATGGGTGCTAGTGCTAGTGACATACCTATTGACTTATACAAAGAAATTAAGCATGATATTGCACATGCTGAGTTAGAAGATATTGATGTCACAGTTAAACTTGCCAATAGAGATACTATTTCACCAATAGGAATTGTTAGAGATGTTGAAGTCTTGTGAAGGAAAACTAAATATCCTGCTGATTTTCTTGTTCTTGGTTCCCCACAAGATAGCTTTTGTCCCATTATATTTGGTAGACCCTTCTTGAACACTGTCAATGCCAGGATAGATTGCGAAAATAATGTTGTTACTATTGGTTTAGGTGATATGTATCACGAGTTTAATTTCTATAAATTTCGTAGACAACACCGTGAAGAGGAATTACCTAGTAAGGATGAAATTATTGGTCTTGCTTCTATTGCCGTACCTCCTAGTGATCCTTTAGAACAATATTTGCTAGACCATGAAAATGATATGTTTATGAATTAAAGAAGGGAAATAGATGAAGTATTCTTTAAACAGGAACCCATTCTGAAACACAATTTGCCTGTTGAAATCCTAGGGGATCCTCCTCCACCCAAGGGTGATCCCGTGTTTGAGCTTAAACCGTTGCCTGATACTCTTAAATATGCTTATCTTGATGAGAAGAAGATATATCATGTTATTATTAGTGCTAACATTTCAGAGCATGAAGAAGAGAGATTATTGAAAACTCTGAAGACGCACCGTGCTGCTATTGGATATACTCTTGATGATCTTAAGGGAATTACTCCCACTCTATGTCAACATAAAATAAATTTGGACGAAGATGCCAAACCAGTTCGTGATCATCAACGACGGCTGAATCCTAAGATGAAGGAAGTGGTAAGAAAAGAAATACTAAAGCTCCTTGAGGCAGGTATAATTTATCTCGTTGCCGATCGTCAGTGGGTAAGTCCTGTCCATTGTGTCCCTAAGAAGGGAGGTATTAGTGTCGTTCCTAACGATAAAGATGAATTGATTCCGCAAAGAGTTATTACAGGTTATAGGATGGTAATTGATTCCTGCAAATTAAATAAAGCTACTAAGAAAGATCATTACCCCTCACCTTTTATCGATCAAATGCTAGAAATATTATCCAAACATACACATTTTTGCTTTCTAGATGGTTATTCTGGTTTCTCTCAAATACCTGTGTCAGCCAATGATCAATCAAAGACCACTTTTACTTGCCCTTTTGGTACTTTTGCTTACAGACGTATGCCTTTTGGTTTATGTAATGCACCTGCTACTTTTCAAAGATGCATGATAGCTATATTCTCTGACTTTTGTGAAAAGATTTGTGAGGTTTTCATGGACGACTTCTCCGTCTATGGATCCTCTTTTGATGATTGCTTCAGCAACCTTGATCGAGTTTTGCAGAGATGTGAAGAAACTAATCCTGTCTTGAATTGGGAAAAGTGCCACTTTATGGTTAATGAAGGTATTGTCTTGGGGCATAAAGTTTTTGAAAGAGGTATTGAGGTTGATAAAGCCAAGGTTGATGCTATTGAAAAGATGCCATGTCTCAAGGACATCAATTGTATAAGAAGTTTCCTTGGTCACGCCGGATTTTATAGGAGGTTCATTAAGAACATCTAAAAAATTTCTCGGCCTCTGACTAATTTATTACAAAAAGATATACCATTTGTCTTTGATGATGATTGTGTAGAAGCATTTGAAATACTTAAGAAAGCATTGATCTCTGCACCTATTGTT
Organism: Aegilops longissima; assembly: GCA_021605205.1. Taxonomy (NCBI): domain Eukaryota; kingdom Viridiplantae; phylum Streptophyta; class Magnoliopsida; order Poales; family Poaceae; genus Aegilops; species Aegilops longissima. The sequence goes on from CM038677.1 coordinate 267,951,055, forward strand.
CAGCCACCTGATTGGAATTTACCCTTTGAAATTATGTGTGATGCTACTGATTATGCTGTAGGTACTGTTCTAGGGAAAAGAGTTGATAAGAAATTAAATGTTATTCAATATGCTAGTAAAACTTTAGACAATGCTCAAAGAAATTATGCTACTACTGAAAAAGAATTCTTAGCAATTGTATTTGCTTGTGATAAGTTCAGACCTTACATTGTTGATTCTAAAGTAACTATTCAGACGGATCATGCTACTATTAAATATCTTATGGAAAAGAAAGATGCTAAACCTAGACTTATTAGATGGGTTCTCTTGCTATAAGAATTTGATTTGCATATTGTTGATAGAAAGGGAGCTGAGAACCCCGTGGCAGACACCTTGTCTAGGTTAGAAAATGTTCTTTATGACCCACTACCTATTGATGATAGCTTTCCTGATGAACAATTAAATGCCATAAATGCTTCTCTACCTGCTCCATGGTATGCTGATTATGCTAATTATATTGTTGCTAAATTTATACCACCTAGTTTCACATACCAGCAAAAGAAAAAGTTCTTCTATGATTTGAGACATTACTTTTGGGATGACCCACATCTTTATAAATAAGGAGTAGATGGTGTTATTAGACGTTGTGTACCTGAGCATGAACAGGAACATATCCTACGCAAGTGTCACTCAGAGGCTTATGGAGGACACCACGCTGGAGATAGAACTGCACATAAGGTATTGCAATCCAGTTTTTATTGGCATACTCTCTTAAAGGATGCCCGTAAGTTTGTCTTATCTTGTGATGAATGTCAAATAATTGGTAATATTAGTAGACGTCAAGAAATGCCTATGAACTGTTCACTCGTTATTGAACCATTTGATGTTTGGGGCTTCGATTATATGGGACCTTTTCCTGCCTCTAATGGAGACACACATATTTTAGTTGTTGTTGATTACGTTACTAAGTGGGTAGAAGCTATTCCAACTAGTAGTGCTGATCATAACACCTCTATTAAGATGCTTAAGGAAGTCCTTTTTCCGAGGTTTGGAGTCCCTAGATATTTAATGACTAATGGTGGTTCACATTTTATTCATGGTGCTTTCCGTAAAATGCTTGCTAAGTATGATGTTAATCATAGAATTGCATCTCCTTATCACCCGCAGTCTAGTGGTCAAGTAGAATTGAGTAATAGAGAACTCAAATTAATTTTGCAAAAGATTGTTAATAGATCTAGAAATAATTGGTCCAAGAAACTTGATGATGCATTATGGGCCTATAGAACTGCATATAAAAATCCTATGGGTATGTCTCCGTATAAAATGGTTTATGGAAAAGCATGTCACTTACCTCTCGAACTAGAACATAAGGCATATTGGGCTATTAAAGAGCTCAAATATAATTTCAAACTTGCCGGTGTGAAGAGGTTATTTGATATTAGCTCACTTGATGAATGGAGAACCCAAGCCTATGAAAATTCCAAGTTGTTTAAAGAAAAAGTTAAAAGATGGCATGACAAAAGGATACAAAAGCGTGAGTTTAATGTAGGTGATTATGTATTGCTATACAACTCTCGTTTAAGATTTTCTGCAGGAAAACTTCTCTCTAAATGGGAAGGACCCTACGTTATCAAGGAGGTCTATCGTTCCGGTGCCATAAAAATCAACAACTTCGAAGGCACAAATCCGAAGGTGGTGAACGGTCAAAGAATGAAACATTATATCTCAGTTAATCCTATAAATGTTGAAACCAATGTTATTGAAACCGTAACCCCGGAGGAATACATAAGGGACACTTTCCGGAACGTTTCAGCCTGCGAAAAGGAATAGGTATGTGGTACGGTAAGTAAACCGACTCCAAAACGATTTTTATGGAAATATTTCTCCGTTTTGGAATATTTAGAAAAATAGAAAAATAAGAAGCAGTCCGGGAAGGACACGAGGGCTCCACGAGGGTGGAGGGCGCACCCTATCCCCCTGGGCGCGCCCCCTACCTCGTGGGCACCTCGTGCGCTCTCCGGACTCCATTTTCTTGCATGATAAGTATTTTGGTCGGTAAAAATTCATTATATAATCTCCCGAAGGTTTTGACCACCGTATCATGCAATTGTCTTCTGTTCTTGTTTCGAGTTGTTTCCTGTCAGGGTTGTCAAGGCCAGGCATCATGTCGTCCCCCTCCTCCAACAATGGTGACAACGATGCTTGGCTAATGAAGATAGAGCTGAAGAGGGAAGAATCCAAGGAGATCAACAAGGATGAATGGATCAAGAAGGCCACGGAGGATCAAGCTCCGGCAGCAAAAGACATCCTTCAACTTGATCACAATCTTCTCACCCCAACTGAGATCAAAGCTTTCAAGATGATTGAGTTAGCTCGTATACAGAACAAGTATCTCACACGTGAAAATATTTTGTTGAAGGAGCATATCATTGCACTCAAGGGCATTATCCGCAAGCTGGAGGACCTCTTATGCTCGATGTGTGACTATCCATCATCACCTCCACCTTCTTCACCAACAAAGGAGACATAATCACATGGGTATGGGCACTCCCCTTGGCAACTGCCAAACTTGGGGAAGATGCCCCAGTATCGTATCACCATCACACTCCTACCTTTACTATTTTTCTTAGTTCGGTCCTATTAGTAGTATCTTGATCTAGTAGAATAAAGTTTTGGCATGATCTAGTTTTGAGTTTTGCTTTATGATCTCTCTATGTAATCGAGTCCGTGAGCTATATAATAAAGATTAGTGTTGAGTCAAGGGCTTGATTATTTTGCCATGATCTTGGTGAATAAAAGAAAAGAGAAAAAAATAAAAAAAAGAGAAATAAAGAAATCATATTGATCTTATTGAGAGTAATGACTTCACATATAAAGAGTATGATGATTAAAAATTGTTGGGAGTTGACAAACATAGCTTTCGTCATCGTTGCAATTAATAGAAAGTAATAAAGAAATAGAGGTTTCACATATAAATATACTATCTTGGACATATTTTATGATTGGGAGCACTCATTAAAATATGACATGGTAAAGAGTTGATGTTGGACAAGGAAGACAACATAATGGGTTATGTTTTCTTATATCTGAGATAAAGTATATTGTCATGGATCATCCAAGATGTTGAGCTTGCCTTTCCCCCTCATGCTAGCCAAATTCTTTGCACACGTAGAGATACTACTTGTGCTTCCAAATACCCTTAAACCAGTTTTGCCATGAGAGTCCACCATATCTACCTATGGATTGAGTAAGATCCTTCAAGTAAGTTGTCATCGGTGCAAGCAATAAAAATTGCTCTCTAAATATGTAGGATTGATTGGTGTGGAGAAAATAAGCTTTATACGATCTTGTGATGTGGAAGAAATAAAAGCGACGGACTGCATAATAAAGGTTCATATCACAAGTGGCAATATAAAGTGACGTTCTTTCGCACTAAGATTTTGTGCATCCAACCCTGAAAGCGCATGGCAACCTCTGCTTCCCTCTGCGAAGGGCCTATCTTTTACTATTTTCTTTTACCTTATGCAAGAGTCATGGTGATCTTCACCTTTCCTTTTTGCATTTTATCCTTTGGTAAGCACAGTGGTGTTGGAAAGATCCCGATATATATATATATATATATATATATATATATATATATATATATATATATATATATATCTAATTGGATGTAAGTTAGCATGAACTATTATTGTTGACATTACCCTTGAGGTAAAAGGTTGGGAGGCGAAACTGTAAGCCCCTATCTTTCTCCGTGTCTGATTAAACTCCGTAACCACAAGTATTGCATAAGTGTTAGCAATTATGAAAGACTAAATGATAGTTGAGTATGTGGACTTGCTAGAAAGCTCTGATTTAGACTCTTTCTAATGTTATGATAAATTTCAATTTCTTCAATGACTGAGATTATAGTTTGTTAGTTCTCAATAAAGTTTCTTATTCATACTTTGCACTGTGAATAAATTATTACTTGAGCATAAGAAATCATATGACAATATCCATATATGTTGTTGTTCTGAGAATAATCATGATGCCCTCATGTCCGTATTTTATTTTATCGACACCTCTACCTCTAAACATGTGGACATATTTATCGTTATCGGCTTTCGCTTGAGAACAAGCGAGGTCTAAGCATGGGGGATTTGATACGTCCATTTTGCATCATGCTTTTATATCGATATTTATTGCATTATGGGCTGTTATTACATGTTATGTCACAATACTTATGCATATTCTCTCTTATTTTACAAGGTTTACATAAGGAGGGAGAATGCCGGCAGCTGGAATTCTGGGCGGGAAAAGGAGCAAATATTAGAGACCTATTCTGCACAACTCCAAAAGTCCTGAAACTCCATGAAAGTTATTTTTGGAAATAATAAAAAATACTGAGCGAAAGAAATACGTCAGGGGGCCACCACCTGTCCACGAGGGTGGGGGTCGCGCCCTACCCCCCCCCCCCTCGAGGGCGTGCCCTCCTGCCTCGTGGGCCCCCTGTTGGCTCTCCGGTGGCCATCTTATGCTATATGAAGTCTTTCGTCCAGGGAAAAATCATAATCAACCTTTCGGGATGAGACTCTGCCGCCACGAGGCGGAACCTTGGCGGAACCAATCTAGGGCTCCGGCAGAGCTGTTCTACCGGGGACACTTCCCTCTGGGAGGGGGATATCATGGCCATCGTCATCACCAACGCTCCTCTCATCGGGAGAGGGCAATCTTCATCAACATCTTCACCAGCACCATCACCTCTCAAACACTTGTTCATCTCTTGTATCCAATTCTTGTCTCCAAGTCCGGGATTGGTACCTGTGGGTTACTAGTAGTGTTGATTACTCCTTGTAGTTGATGCTAGTTGGTTTATTTGGTGGAAGATCATGTGTTCAGATCCTATATGCATATAAATATCCCTCTGATTATGAAGATGAATATGCTTTGTGAGTAGTTATGTTTGTTCCCGAGGACATGGGAGAAGTCTTGCTATTAGTAGTCATGTGAATTTGGTATTCGTTCGATATTTTGATGAGATGTATGTTGTCTATCCTCTAGTGGTGTTATGTGAACATCAACTACATAACACTTCACCATTATTTGGGCCTAGAGGAAGGCATTGGGAAGTAATAAGTAGATGATGGGTTGCTAGAGTGATGAAGCTTAAACCCTAGTTTATGCGTTGTTTCGTAAGGGCTGATTTGGATCCATATGTTTCATGCTATGGTTAGGTTTACCTTAATACTTTTGTTGTAGTTGCGGATGCTTGCAATAGAGCTTAATCATAAGTGGGATGCTTGTTCAAGTAAGAACAACACCCAAGCACCGGTCCACCCACATATCAAATTATCAAAGTACCGAACGTGAATCATATGAACGTGATGAAAACTAGCTTGACAATAATTCCCATGTGTCCTCGAGAGCGCTTTCTCCATATAAGAGTTTGTCTAGGCTTGTCCTTTGCTACAAAAAGGATTGGGCCACCTTGCTGCACTTTATTTACTTTTGTTACTTGTTGCTCGTTACAAATTATCCTATCACAAAACTATCTGTTACCTCTTATTTCAGTACTTGCAGAGAATACCTTGCTGAAAACAGCTTATCTTTTCCTTCTACTCCTCGTTGGGTTCGACACTCTTACTTATCGAAAGGACTACGATAGATCCCCTATACTTGTGGGTCATCAGTCCATAGCTAGTAGCTAGATGGATTCTTCTCTCTCTTTGATCGTCAATACAATGTTCTCCTCGATATTCTTGGAGATCTATCCAATGTAATCTTCTTTTGCGGTGTGTTTGTTGATGTCGGTGTACTAGAGTAGGGTTACACTAGTATCCCGAACTCGTGCACGGGCAGTGGCAGCACCCCGCGGCAAGGCTTGCCTAGTGATCGCCAAGATCCTCCGCGGTTCCTTTGGAGCCATTCAAGAACAAAGTATCCAAGGCCCCGACAAGAGGAGCTTGCCGGGAAGGCCACTCAAGGCACGAAGAAGACAAGACCCCGGCAAGAGGAGCTTGCCGGGAAGGCTCGGTGAGCGACAAGCTTCCGAGTGCGACAAGGGTTCCGCCGCGGCAAGGCGCTTGCCGCGGCAGGCAACCTCTCTTCATTTCCGCTCCAGCTCATCCGTCAACGTGTCGCCACGGGGCTATTCCAGGCACGCGTGTCAAGGGGCTGTGCAGCCAGCGGAGAGCAGCGATAAGCGACGCTGACAGAAGGCCTTCGTGGCGAACGGTGGCGCCCCTGACGGTCCCTGTTGCACTGTTTAGGCGACATGGACGGGCATTTAATGCCTTTGTCCCTTGCCGTCAGAGTTAGGTAGATTGCACTGTACAAAGTAGTTGCACCAACCGCAACTCTTTTCTTCCATTTTTACCCTCGTCTACGTTGTCACCTGTGGTGTCCCCTTGAGCCTATAAAAGGAGGCCCATGTGCAACGTAGAAAGGGTTCGGTTCAGCTCAGTTAGGATTCGACTCATTCGAGACCAGAGACACTCAGGCTAGGTTTTGTAGCTCTCATTGCTCCCTAGCAAGAACACAATACAATCAACCAAGCAGCAGTAGGAGTATTATCTCTCCGGAGAGCTCCGAAGCTGGGTAAACTGCTCGCGTGCATCGCCTCGATCTGCTCTTTGTGCAATCTCCGCCCCCCACCGAACCACAAGGGACTCGGTCCGCCAGGTCCAATAGGTGTTCGTGGGTACGATCAGCCTCCCCGACATCTTTGGCGCGCCAGGTAGGGGTGCACCGAGGCTGTGGGAACCTGATCCGGCATTCACACGAGCAACTTATTCATCATCTTCATCAACACGCCACCGAAGAAGAAGGCTTCGGCGGCAGCAGAGCCGTCCGCGTCAAACCCACCACCACCGGAGCTGACGAGTGGTGGGGAAGACGCTGGCGGAGGAACGGGCGTCGACGAGGGAGCCCACGACGCTGCCAAGTCCAAGGACAAGGCGGCGCTGACCTCGGCGTCCGGATACGTACCGCATCCATCCCAGGAGGCGCGAGACCGACAACGTCATGGTGCTCGCAGCGCCATACGTTCGTTGGGCCAAGACCGAGCTGGTGGATCCAGAGATGCTCAAGAACAGCTCGCGCGCCAACAAGCTGGTGCGAGCGGGGCACGGTCGCCTGGACGGGATGCTGCTCCTTCTAATGTATTTAGGAGTCCGAGCACATCCCGCTCCTCGCATCGTTCGCCATTACCGCCCACCACTCAAGCGGAAGCTTTGGCGCGGGCTCAACTGCTCCTGGATTACCCTCCAACGGCTGACAAGGTCGACGAATGGAGGGCCACCATTCAGAGTCTCATCGGCTTTGCCAACGGCGACGTCCCGCGGCAACCAAGCACATCGCTGCTGCGGCGAGACGACAAGGCACGAGCCGGTGGCGACGAGACCTATGGGGGTGCAACCACCATGCACTCCCCTTCCCGAAGGCCAAGATCGCCGACTCGTCGGATCCACCTCGACAGCGACTCCACCGCGTCGTCGGATCCGCGAGCTCGTCGCGACCAGCGCCAAGTTCTTCAAGAACGACAACAAGAAGACGCTCGAACTCGCATCGAGCGCCGAAGAGAAGCGCGGCTTCAGTCCGACCACCGCGCTGGGCCCGCTGTCGACATGCAAGCGCCAGGGGAACCAGGTGACTTGCCGTACGCGGTAGGTTGCCCCGCGTTCACCCGTGAGCTGCGGCAAGTCCAGTGGCCCGACAAGAAAAACTTTAAGCCAGACGTGCCAGAGAAGTATGATGGCAGGACGCACCCCTCGGAGTTCCTTAGCATCTACACCATCGCGGTGCAAGCTACCGGGGGGCGAGACGACAAGATCCTCGCCAACTACTTCCCGCTGGTGCTCAAGCCCAATGTCAGATCTTGGCTCATGCACTTGCCGGACAGCTCCATATCCTCTTGGGCAGATTTGTGCCATCAGTTTGTCGGCGCCTTCACAGGCGGCCACAAGCCTCGTGGCCAAGAGAGTGACCTTCATCTGCTCGCCCAGAAGGAAGGAGAGTCCCTGCGCAAGTTCATTCAAAGATTCAGCCGCGTGCACTACAACATCCCAGATGTCCACCCTGCCGTGGTGATCTGCGCGTTTCATCAAAACGTGCGGAACCGCAGGATGAGGGAAGAGATGGCGATGTGCAAAGTCAAGGATGTCAGTGAGTTGTATGCCCTGGCCGACAAGTGTGCACGCGCTGAAGAAGGGAGGAGACTTCCAGGGGAGAATGCAGAAGCAGGATCTGACAGTGACGAGACCACCCCGGCAAAGAAGAGTCGGCGGCGGAACAACCGAAGGAAGAAGAGCAAAGAGGTACTAGTTGTCGAGCAGTCAGACAAGGATGGTGCCGCCAAGAAAGCCAAAGTTGGTGGCTCCGGCAAGGAGGTTGCCGCTGGCGCCGACTGCAAGCCTGTGGCGGCCACCGACAAGCAGGACAGCTCCAACAAGCAGTACTGCAAGTTTCACCGCACCAAGGGCCACGACCTCCAGAGCTGCAAGAAGGTCGAGCAGCTTGTTGAACAGCAGAAAGCTGAGTACGAGCGGCGCGACAAGGAGAAGGCCCAAGAAGGTGCTGGGGCAGCTAGCAAGAAGCGACCCGGCCGGGGAGGACGCCGCGGCAAGGCCAAGCAGCGGCAAGGAGACAGACCTCCCCGCGGCCGCGACAAGGACGAAGATGAAGACGACGACGACGAAGACATGGATGATGATGAAGCTGATGAGCAGGAGTTTCAGAAAGCCACGGAGGTCCTCTGCGTTGACGGCGGCGCTTCTCTGCATACTTCACACCGCCAACTCAAGCAGTGTATGCGGGAAGTTAATGCAGCGGAACCATCCGTAGAGTCACGGAAGCCTCTGAAGTGGTCCAGCACGCCCATCATCTTTGATATTGAGGACCACCCTGATCGCATAACTGCGGTCAGGTGCTTTCCGATGTTGGTCTCACCAACTATCCGCAACCTCAAAGTCACTAAGATGCTGGTTGACGGCGGGGCCGGCTTGAACCTGATCTCCTCTGCAGTGCTCCAGAAGCTTCAGATCCCTGACAGCGAGCTCGAAGAGACTGGCACATTCCAAGGAATTAATCCAGGAAGGAGCAAGCCGAAGGGGAAGATCACGTTGCCGGTAACATTTGGCAGCGAGCTAAACTTCAGGACTGAGAGGGTTACGTTCGATGTTGCTGATTTCCCATTACCTTATAATGGGATACTTGGTCGTCCAGCACTCGCCAAGTTCATGGCAGCCTCTCACTATGCATACAACTTACTCAAGATGCCCGGTCCGATAAGTGTCAGCTCTGTCCCTAGCGACAAGAAGGATGCTCTTATCTGCGCCGACAAGATATACCGAGAAGCAGCAGCTGCGACAGATAGCAAGCCACTTGCCGCTGAAGCTCCCGGGGGGAAGAAGAAGACCAAGTCCGGCAAGAGCTATGACGCCCACTCCGGCAAGCGCACCTCTTCGGAGTGCTGCGCTACCGTCGAGGACGCACCATCGAGCTCCACCGGCAAGTGTAAGAAGACGATGGCGGCTCCAGAGACCAAGAAGGTGTCCGCCAGGAGGACGGCAATCGGTGGTACCTCACCATCGTGCCACGCTTGACCCTAAATAGGAAAGCGACTCGTTGCTTTCTCGGGCGAACGTCGACGTGTTTGCATGGCAACCGTCTGACATCCCCGGTGTTCCCAGGAAAGTAATTGAGCACCATCTCGCTGTCTGTCCTCATGCGCGACCCATCAAGCAGAAAGTTAGGAAGCAGGCAGTGGAGCGCCTAGAATTCATAGCAGAAGAGATCAAGAAATTGGAAGTAGCAGGCCTTGTCAGAGGAGTGCTCCATCCTACGTGGTTGGCCAATCCTGTAGTTGTACGCAAAGCAAATGGGAAATGGAGACTTTGTATCGACTTCACAGATGTTAATAAAGCTTGTCCCAAAGACCCATTTCCCTTGCCGCATATCGACCAGATTGTTGACTCCACGGCTGGATGTGATTTGCTCTCGTTTCTTGATGCATACTCAGGATACCATCAGATCTTCATGGCAGAAGAGGATGAAGAGAAAACCGCATTCATCACCCCATGTGGCACATACTGTTTTGTACGGATGCCTTTCGGATTAAAGAATGCTGGTTCAACATTTGCAAGAGTAGTCCATCATGCTTTTGAGCCGCAAATACACAGAAATGTGGAAGCCTACATGGATGACATAGTGGTCAAGAGCAAGGACAGGGCAACTCTGATTCAAGATTTGGATGAAACCTTTGCAAATCTGCGCAAGATCAACCTCAAGCTCAACCCCGAGAAGTGTGTGTTCGGAGTCCCTTCCGGCAAGCTTCTCGGGTTCTTCGTGTCTCAGATGGGAATAGAAGCCAATCCTGACAAGATCAAGGCCATTGAGCAGATTGAAGCACCAAAGCGCGTCAAGGATGTACGAAGGCTTGCCGGTTGCGTGGCTGCTCTCAGCAGGTTTATCTCTAGGTTCTGCGCGCCCGCCATTTTTCAAGATTTTGAAAAGGCAGGACCAATGAAATGGACTCGAAGCGGAGGCTGCGCTGCAGGACTTGAAGAGGTACCTATCCTCCACTCCAATACTTGTCGCACCTAGGCCACAAGAGAAGTTGCTGCTATATTTAGCGGCAACCAATCAGGTGGTTAGTGCTGCGTTAGTAGCGGAGAGGGAGGCAGATGAGGAGCCGGCAACCAAGGTAGATGCATCCAGCGACAAGCAGGGGGCTTCATCGACAAGCTCTGGTCCCGACAAGGACGGATCTGCGCAAGATTGCGAGAAGATGCAGAAAAGGATGGTGCAGCGCCCAGTTTATTTTGTCGGGCCTTCGCAGGGGCTAGGTCGAGGTACTCTGGCGTGCAGAATTTGCTTTTCGGCCTCCTCATGGCCTCGAGAAAGCTGCGCCATTACTTCCAAGAACATGAGATCACAGTTGTCACTCGCTTCCCACTGAAGAGGATACTGCAAAATCCAGAAGCGACAGGCAGGATTGTCGAGTGGGCACTGGAACTGTCAAGCTTTGGCCTCAAGTTTGAAAGCACTTCAACTATCCAAAGCAGAGCACTGGCAGAGTTCATAGCAGAATGGACGCCAACGCAAGATGAAGAAATTCCAGAGACGAGCATCCCCGTCAAGGAGGCAAGTAAAGAGTGGCTGATGTACTTTGACGGTGCCTTCTCGCTGCAAGGCGCCAGTGCTGGCGTGCTGCTTATCGCACCCACTGGAGAGCACCTCAAGTACATAGTTCAAATGCACTTTCCCAAGGAGCGAGCAACAAATAATACTGCAGAGTATGAAGGTTTGCTTGCTGGTCTTAGAATTGCAGTAGACCTTGGGATCAAGAAGCTCATTGTCAGGGGTGACTCGCAGCTTGTCGTCCGCCAAGTAAACAAAGATTATCAGAGTCCATTGATGGAAGCATACGTGGATGAAGTGAGAAAGCTAGAAGAGCACTTTGACGGCCTACAAATGGAACATGTTCCAAGAGCTCAGAATGACATTGCTGATGGCCTGTCGAAGTGTGCCGCACTCAAAATACCTGTGGAACCAGGGATCTTTGTGCTCAAGCTGACTCAGCCAACTGTAATGCCATCAACTGGACAGATCAAGAAGAGGAAGTTGATTTCTGGTGACTACTTTCCGGCAGAGCTCCCTGAAGCCGCCGCCAAAAAGGTCCCCAAAATCAACGCAGATATCGCCGAGGAGCAGTCTGCTCCGACAAACCTAAGGGTTTGTTTCGTTGAAGCAGACGCTCCCGACAAGTTTTGCTCCGGCAAGCTTGTCGGGGATCATCAAGCTCTAGCCGAGCCGCAGGTTCTTGCCGTAGAAGCTGATGTTCCCGCAGCGGCAGATGTGCCTTTAGTCCTTGTTGTCGAGCCGCAAGCTCCAACATGGGCACAACAGATCGTCCATTTCCTTCAGACAGGAGAACTTCCCGAAGAGCAAGAAGAAGCGGAAAGAGTAGCCCGGCAGTCAAGTATGTACCAGTTTTTCGACAACATCCTGTACAGAAGAAGACTCAACGGTGTGAAATTGAAGTGCATTCATCGGGAAGATGGACAGAAGCTGTTGGCAGAGATACACGGAGGCATATGTGGTCACCACATTGGCGCAAGAGCACTTGCCGCAAAGCTTTCCGCAAGGTTTCTTCCGCCGACAGCCCTCCAGGATGCAACTGCACAAGTAACCAAGTGTGAAGCGTGCCAGTTCCATTCCAAGCAGATACACCAGCCAGCTCAAGCTCTCCAGACAATCCCTTTATCCTGGCCATTTTCGGTCTGGGGGCTCGACATCCTCGGCCCCTTCCCCCGAGCTGTCGGGGCCTTTGAGTACTTGTACGTCACAGTCGACAAGTTCACAAAGTGGCCGGAAGTGGAAGCAGTGAGGAAGGTGACAACACAGTCAGCAGTCAAGTTCTTCAGGTCAATTGTTTGCCGTTTTGGGATTCCTAACCAGATCATCACCGACAACGGAACACAGTTCACGAGTCGCACCTTCATGCAATACGTCCAAGATCTTGGCGCCATGGTCTGCTTTGCTTCTGTTGCTCATCCGAGAAGCAACGGTCAGCGCGAGAGGGCAAATGCTGAAGTGCTGCGAGGACTCAAGACCAGAACTTTCGACGTGCTGCACAAGTGTGGAAGAAACTGGATTGAGGAGCTGCCGGTGGTTCCTTGGTCGATCAGACGACGCCAAATCGAGCCACCGCCGACACCTTCGCTCTAGTCTATGGAGCAGAGGCAGTTCTCCCCACGGAACTCGTGATACGGGTCACCTCGAGTGCTCGCTTATGATGAGCTCGAGCAAGAGCAGCTGCGACAAGATGACGCGCTGCTCCTTGAGGAGGACCGTCTTCAGCCGCCAGCGAGCTGCTCGTTACCGACAAACTTTGCGCCGCTACCATAGCCGCAGTTAGTGCCGAAGTTTCGAGGAAGGCGACCTTGTTCTTCGCGCGCTCAATCCACCAAGAATTCCAACAAGTTGACGCGCAAGTGGGAAGGCCCTTATCGGGTGAGACGAGTCACTAGGCTGGCGCTGTCCGCTTTGAGACCGAAGATGGCATTCGGTGAGCAACTCACGGAATATTGAGCATCTTCGTAAGTTTTACCCATAGAAGCGCGGTTGCGGAACCTGTTCCGCAACCACCTTTTGTACAAGTCTTGCATATGTTGCATGTAATCCTTTGTACAAAGCCGGGCACAGACCCCGTGCATCAGTAAAGCTCATGTGTTGCGCGCAAATTGTCAACTTCATGCTTTCATCATTATTTTGCATGTCTTATCTAACATTTTGTGCAGCATCCATACCCCGTAAGCAATAACGAGCCACAAGGCTCCATAACTTTATTTTCTCTTCTTTCTTCTCAAAAGAAAGGAAGGTTCCTTCGCCCACAAGTTAGCCGGCGGGAAGGAGAAGATAATGGTGTGGGCCGCCAAGCGTCGCTCGAGAAAGTTTCGCCTTACCGGGAAGCAAACAACAGAAAAGCTAAGTTGCCAAAGCTTGACCAATTAGTTTTTAAATTTTTAAGTTATCTTCCTCGGACGATAGTACTTTGTATGGAAAACCCAGTGCTGTGAAGGAACCAACTCGTGGCTAGTTTGCCCTTACTTTGTTTCGAGTCCGCTCAACAATTTAAGTGAGCTGCAACTAGTTGCGATAAGGTTGTTTGTCGGAGGCGGCACCGCCAAAGAGGCTGCTGATGTTCAAGACTCGGCGCTTCATGGCAAAGGTGCCAGCGCCGACAAGTTCCCTAAAAGCGTAGGGTACAAACATACAAAGGAAGGAATCAAGTAAAGGAAATAACATTGCAATCATTGCCTAAGATAGAGTTATATTACAAAAATAACTTGTCGCAGATCTAATAGAGTGTTCTCCTAAACATGATCAGCAGCGACAAGGGAAAGATAAAACAGGCGGCCTAGTCTATGCGGTCGCCATCGACCCTCTTGACTCCGCTCACCCTGTCCACAATGGGTGCGACAAGGGCCTTGAGCGCTTCAACGTCAGCGGTCGGCGGCAAGGACTTGAGGACGTTGGCGAAGCTGACGCCTGGATTGCGGAAGGCCACCTTCATCAGCACCTTCTGAAGAGCCCCGGCGCAGATTTGGCGCGACTCGTTGGCCAGCTGCTTTGGGATCTCCTCCCGGAGCCGCTGGAGAGCCGTCACCACTCCCTTGAGGAACAGGCTGAGCTTGGCGCTGGGTTGAAGGCGCTCGTCGGTGGAGTACCCGAGATCCACCATCCCCAGCTCCATCAGCTCATTGTTGATGGTGGCGGCAGTATCTACAAGACCCTCCGTCCAGTGCATCACGTTGTCTCTAAAGGTATCCTGGGCAGTCACGGCATTCGCCAGCAGCTCCTCGTTGGCTTTGATCTTCTCCAACAAACCCACTTCCCGCTCCTTGGCGCCGTCCAGCGTCTCCGTCAAGGTGGCCAGCTTCAGCTCAAGATCCGCCTTGCAGTCCTTGGCGGCGTCGAGCTCTTTGATCTTCTCAGCGAAACGGCCCTGCAACTCGCCAAGAGTGTAGGCGTCCTTCTCGCGCTCGCGCTTCAGCGCGGCAACCTCCTCGCCGCTCTTATGGAGGGTGGCCTCCAGCTGCGCCACCCTCGTCTCCAATTCCTTCTTGGCGGCCTCGGCAGCTGCGGCAGCATCCTTTGCTTCCTTGAGAGCTCCGCCAATTGATTGCTCGCACGCGGCAAGATCTTCCTCATAGCTGTCGAGGTTGATCTTCCGCTGCGCCAGCTCACCTTCTTGCACAGAGAGCTTCTCATCGACAAGCCTTTGCTGCTCCTCGACCTCAGCCTTCTCCAGGATGAAGGCCGTGCGCTCTTCTCAGATTTGCTCCCGCGCTTCTGCTACGTCCCGGAGGGTTTCTTGGTTGGCGCGCCGGAGCTCTTCCGCGCGCTTCTCCATGTCAGCTCCCGCCCTCGCGACAAGTGCTTCCCGGGACTCCAGCTTGGCTTGTCGGGCGCGGTAGAGCGACAACAGCTTCTTCAACAGCTGCTCCTCCTCAGACTCGCCGCTGCTGCTGCTTGGCGCGTCAACCAGCGACAGCCCAGCGGAGGCGAGCAGCTCCTCATCGAAGGTCTCTCCCTCGACCGGCGCCCTGGAGCTCGACGCCCATGGAAGCTTGATGAAGACGCCGTCGCCGGCCTTCAGATAGGCGCCAGGCTGGGGCTCTTCGGAGCCTGACGCAGCATCGGTGGCGGAGGGATCGGCGGTCGGCGTAGCGCCTGGCGCTCCTGCGCCTCGTGGTCGTCCAAGACGATCACCAGACCCCTCCCCAGCCTTTGCGCCAAAGAGCCTTGGCGGCCTCCTCACCGGGCGGACCCATCGGCGCCTGTCTCTTCCTCCATGTTGGCGGCGTCGTCATTGTTGCCGCGCGCGTCCTCCTCGCCGGCAACCTCAGCCTCCATTGGCTCTCCGGCAGATGGATCTGATGATCAGAAAAAGAAAGAACAGTCAAGCAAATGTTCGAGAAGAACAGAAGAAAAGGAACCCAAGGGAAATTTGCAAGCAAGGAGATTACCTGCGATGGGATCTGTGGCCGCGGTCTCCACCACCGGAGGATCGCCGGCGCTACCCCTTGTTGGAGAAACTTCCCTTGTCGGAGAAGCCTCCCTTGCCGGAGAATTCTCCCTTGGCGGCGTAGTTGAAGCAGACAGAATTTCGGGAGCGACTTCCGGGCCCTCCTGATGAGGCTGCTCTGCTCCTACACAAATCAACAAGTCAAATATCAGCAAGGAAGGAGCACCCATGCACACCTAACCGTAAGAAATAAACCAAATACTTACGCTGGGGGCTGTGCTGGGGGCTGCTCTGAGGAAGGGTTGCCGGGTCCGGCAATGGGGTCTTAGACGCGCCTCCTGTCGCCACGGGGGGATCGTCTTCAATGACAACCACCGGAGTCTTTGCTCTCTTCGACGCCCTCTGAGCCAGCGTCCTGAAAAAGGAAAAAGTTCAGAATGAAGCAAGTCAGACACAAGACAAGGCAACAAATCAAAGAATTACAAGTACAGCGACAAGATCTTACTCTTCTTCTTCTTCCTCGGAGCTTACGCGGAGAAGTCGAATTCCGCTCCGCCTCCGGTGCGACGAGCTGGATGAGTAGGCTCCCTCGAACGCTTGGCGGGTGCAGGGGGCGTAGTTCCCGAAGACCCCCCTCCAGTTGCTGTGGCGGCATGAGGCGCTCCCGCGGCAACCGAGCTTGTCGCGGTGGAGCGCGTCGAGCGGCGAGACGGCTGTTGGCCCGTCTGCCGCCCCGCCACTTCCCCGGTCTTGCGGAGGCGCCTTCTTGGCGGGCCGCTGGCTCCTCCGGCAAGCTACCAAGGTGGAGGAGGCGCCCCGGCAGCTCGCTCGGCTCAGCTTCAGGCTCGGCCTGCTCCTCCGCCGACAAGCTCCTCTCGGTCGGCAAGGCTTGCCGCTCGCTGCCTCGGCCTCCTCCACGGTGAACCCGACCGCCCGGGCAACAGCAACCGCCGCCTCCTCCAGCCTGGTGGCGATGCGCTGCAGCTCGGCGTCGGTGGTGTCGCGGGTGAGCCACTTCTGCTCGTCGGCGTGGATCGTCACTTCTTCCAAGCTGTCGAAGAACTGCTGCACGACGTCGTCGGCGGGCTCTTGCCAAGTTGGAACGATCCCATGAGAATCGCACAACGGCATCATCGCGCGGATGCGGTCAAGCGAAGAGTTGTTGCACAAAGGTACGACCCCCCTCGGCAACATGAACCACTCGGGGTGATCAGCGTCATGCTTGCACAGCTCCAGCAACATTGCATCTAGCTCCAAGACGGTGAAGTTCTAGTTGAGGCCCGGGCGCAGCCTCATGATGTCCGCCGCATTTTGGAACTCCCAAGCAGGTCTCCTCCTCTCCTGCAAGGGAGCGATGCGGCGGCGAAGGAAATCCACGCCAACAGCGCCTACAGTGAGCCCGGCATGCCTGAGGCGCAAGATCCGGGTCACGGCAATCTTCAACTTGGCATCGTCCGACGCCAAGTTGCTCCAATCGTTGCCGCGCACTATGGGAGTTTGGCGCAGGGCAGTGAAGGGCTGCTGGTTCTCCTCTATGATCCAACACCAATCGGCTCTCCACTCCTCCCACTTGCTGCGGAGCTCTCCTTCCAGATATGCTTCTTTCTTGCCGATCCTGGAGATCCAAGCAATCCCTCCGGCAAGCGGCTCTCCTCTCTCAACGCGGGGCATGAAGTAGTGGCGGAAGAGGGCTACGTTTGGGTGGACTCCGACAAAGTTCTCGCAGAGGTGTGCGAAAACCGCCATGGTCAGGACAACGTTGGGGGTGAAATCAAGGAGGCGGAGACCATAGGTGTTCATGATGTCGCAAAAGAATTCGGAAAAGGGAGGGCAGAGCCCGCAGTAGAAGAAAAGCGCGAAGAAGGGATACCCGACAGAGACCTTCTCGGATGCGGCAGCGGAGATCACCCTCGTGCGCGGGTGCGCCCGCGTCTCCGTCGACCAGAAGGGGTAGTAGCCCTCCCTCAGCTCTTTCACATCGAGCAGGGGGTCGAAGGTGGCCTGCTCCTTCCGCAGCGCCGCGAGCCGCTGCGCCTCGGCCGACTTCACGCCTTTCCCCTTGTCGGCTTTCGGAGCCATGGCGGAGGTGGTGGAGGAGTCCGACGGTGTTGGTGGCGCCGGTGGCAATGGGGGGCGGAGCGTCGCTCTCTTTGGACTTTAGAAGAAGGGGGGAGCGGCGGTGGTTTTTGAGATGTGACAGCAATGGCGAAGTGGGCGTCCTGCCCCTGTTTCCCCTGCTTATAAGGAGGGGAGAGGCGGACGCCCGCTTTTCAATTAAAGAAAGCCCCCACGATCTCTCCCACGACGCCACGCTCGGGCGCTGCTGTTCGTGGGGACGTGGTGGGTCCGGGCGCAGTAATGGCGTGATCTAGGCCGCGCGTGCCGTCGCAGAGCGCTTTTGGGCCTGGCCCAACAGAGCTTGGCGCCGTGTGTGGCCCAGGCCCGGGGGCTCCTGTCGGTGTACTAGAGTAGGGGTACCCTAGTATCCCGAACTCGTGCACGGGCAGTGGCAGCACCCCGCGGCAAGGCTTGCCTAGTGATCGCCAAGATCCTCCGCGGTTCCTTTGGAGCCATTCAAGAACAA
The DNA here is from genome assembly GCA_021605205.1 of Aegilops longissima. Classification (NCBI taxonomy): domain Eukaryota; kingdom Viridiplantae; phylum Streptophyta; class Magnoliopsida; order Poales; family Poaceae; genus Aegilops; species Aegilops longissima. The sequence continues at coordinate 267,969,132 of CM038677.1, forward strand.
AGTATCCAAGGCCCCGGCAAGAGGATCTTGCCGGGAAGGCCACTCAAGGCACGAAGAAGACAAGACCCCGGCAAGAGGAGCTTGCCGGGAAGGCTCGGTGAGCGACAAGCTTCCGAGTGCGACAAGGGTTCCGCCGCGGCAAGGCGCTTGCCACGGCAGGCAACCTTTCTTCATCTCCGCTCCAGCTCATCCGTCAACGTGTCGCCACGGGGCTATTCCAGGCACGCGTGTCAAGGGGCTGTGCAGCCAGCGGAGAGCAGCGATAAGCGGCGCTCACAGAAGGCCTTCATGGCGAACGGTGGCGCCCCTGACGGTCCCTGTTGCACTGTTTAGGCGACATGGACGGGCATTTAATGCCTTTGTCCCTTGCCGTCAGAGTTAGGTAGATTGCACTGTACAAAGTAGTTGCACCAACCGCAACTCTTTTCTTCCATTTTTACCCTCGTCTACGTTGTCACCTGTGGTGTCCCCTTGAGCCTATAAAGGAGGCTCATGTGCAACGAGAAAGGGTTGATTCGCCTCGCTTAGGATTCGACTCATTCGAGACCGAGACACTCAGGCTAGGTTTTGTAGCTCTCATTGCTCCCTAGCAAGAACACAATACAATCAACCAAGCAGAAGTAGGAGTATTATCTCTCCGGAGAGCTCCGAAGCTGGGTAAACTGCTCGTGTGCATCGCCTCGATCTGCTCTTTGTGCAATCTCCGCCCCCCACCGAACCACAAGGGACTCGGTCCGCCAGGTCCCATAGGTGTTCGTGGGTACGATCAGCCTCCCCGACAGTTGAGATCCGATGAATTGTGGATTTATGATCAGATTATCTATGAGTATTACTTGAATCTTGTCTGAATTCTTATATGTATAATTTGATATCTTTGTATTTCTCTTCGAATTATCGCTTTGGTTTGGCCAACTAGATTGGTTTTTCTTGCAAGGGGAGATGTGCTGAGTTTTGGGTTCAATCTTGCGGTGTCCTCACCCAGTGACAAAGTAGGGGTAGTGAGACACGTATTTGTATTGTTGCCATCAAGGGTAAAAAGATGGGGGTTTGATCATATTGCTTTAGTTTATCCCTATACATCATGTCATCTTACTTAAGACGTTTCCCCGTTCTTATGAACTTAATACTCTAGATGCATGCTGGATAGTGGTCGATGTGTGGAGAAATAGTAGTAGATGCAGGCGGGAGTTGGTCTACTTGACATGGATGTGATGCCTATATTCATAATAATTGTCTTGGATATCGTCATAACTTTGCGCTTTTCTATCAATTGCTCGACAATAATTTGTTCCCCCACCGTATTATTTTCCTTCAAGGGAGAAGCCTCTAGTGAAACCTATGGCCCCCGGGTCTTTTTTCCATCATATATTTTGAGACCTATAAACCAAAAATAGCAAAACTACCTTGCTGCAATTTATTTACGTTTATTTTGTTTTACGTTTTAGTTATCTTTAATATCTATCTCGATCTCATCCTTGCAAGTGACCGTGAAGGGATTGACAACCCCATTATCGCGTTGAGTGCAAGTGTTTAACTATTTGTGCAGGTGCATAGATTGGAGGCTTGCGTGTATCTCCTACCGGATTGATACCTTGGTTCTTAACTAAGGGAAATACTTATCTCTACTTTGCTACATCACCCTTTCCTCTTCAAGGGAAATACCAACACAAGCTCAAGAAGTAGCATTAGTCAGGCTCTGATACCAAAGCTGTGGGGACCCCGATCCTAAGTCACGCCGATCTAGCATGTAACACATAATATCACTTTGTGGCCTCATGCACGGTATCCCCATGGCTACAGGCTTACCTTGGCCGGGACCGTTTGCGCCTTTTGTCTCACATATATGATTGTGTCGCTAGCATCCATATGACAGAGAACTCGGGACGACATGACTAGTCGTAACCAAGGTGGCACAAACTTATAGGGATAGACATAGATGACCCAGCAATGCACGTGCCGGTCAGTAGCGAGTGTAATCGAGCCATAGCGAGGCTAAAAAGGACTCCAGTAAACACCGCGTGACATTTCCCCACATTGGGAAAGACATAGGAGCAAAGAAGGACACATGGCATTCAATCCATGTGTTCGAGATGGAAGCACTAGGAGGCATTTCCCCATAAGGAAGGCTACCAAGAATAAATAACTAGGTGCCGGATCCCACACATACCAAAGCATTTCAACAACATACACACAATATGCTTGATATGTGTAGATAGAACATGACATCACAACATAACTCTATGACTCCAAGTATTGATAAGGCTTGAAAGAGAATGCATAGAATGATATTACAAACAGGGTCACATGACCCATCATTCAAAGCATACAAGCAACAGAAGCATAACATCTCTGAGTACAGACAACTACAAATGAAAAAGGCTGTGAAGCCTGACTATCTACAGACCCTCCCAAGGGTTCAAGATCGTAGCTGAGGTAACTAGCTACTCGTCGAAGTCCACGAGGAACTACTAGTGAGACCAAAGTCTCCTCTGCAGAAACATAAAATAAGAAAACGTGGGTACAAAGGTACTCAGCAAGACATACATCAGATCTTATCATACATGCATTAGTATCAAGAGGGGTATTGTGGGGTTTGGCTGCAGCAAGCCAACTTTGACTCATTGGCTATCCTTTTCTATGACTACGAGCAATTTCTTTGAGGTGACAAAGAGTCCACTAATCACCCCAACAATACACTACTATGGATTCTTTCCCGTCTCCCTACGAGAAGGCCATTCATAGCACTCACACTCATCTTGAGCATTTTAGAGTATCCACTCCTATCGGTGTGCAAAAGTTGGGGCCCTCCTTTTGACCCCTTTACTTGTGCATGGGCAGTCAGAGCCGCGCACCGCTGCCACACATAGCGGGGAAGAGGAGGGAAGCTAGAGGGAAACCAAAGCGCAAGGCAAACAAAGCAATGCCAAGACCAGAAGCATAAAAGAGCAAGGGGCAAGGTGGACTCCCCCGGCAAGACCCTCGCCGGGGCGGCCTCCGTGGCCCCGGCAAGGCGCTTGCCGGGGCAAATTGCGCAACACCGACAGAGCGAGCCTCCCATGAGCCCAAGAGTTCTAAATGTCACCAACAACTGCATTGGAACCAGGGCTCGGGAGGCACCTCCATGGTTGCATGCAGATCTTTGTCAATAAATACAAGAGATCAGATGAGGACCAGAAAACGACGATCCTCGGCGGGATTCTAGCCGAGGAAACCTACAAGGCCCCTGGCAAGAGCCTTGCCGAGGATGACCGCAGCGCCACGGCAAGACCCTTGCCGAGGGCATCAGCAGGGCCACAGCCAGGCCCGCACCAGCCAAGACTCCACGGACGTTCCAAAGCAGCTGCTAGCTCAACCAGCTGGGTAGGCACCTGTGTGGCGACGGGTGGCCTCTACACCGACTCAGCAAGCACCTGCGTGGTAGCATGAAGATCTTCGTGAAGGCTCCACCACCGCGCCACCTCAGCAGCCTGCCGGCCTACATGGCACCGCGCGCATCGTGTAACGCCCTCGATGCGACTATATCTCCCACATGTCGAGGCACGACTTAGAGGCATAACCGCATTGAAAGCAATGTCGCAAGTGAGGTAATCTTCACACAACCCATGTAATACATAAGGGAAAGAGATACATAGTTGGCTTACAGTCGCCACTTCACACAATACATAACTAAACATCCATCATTCAGAGTACACTCAAGGTCCGACTACGGAACCAAAATAAAAGAAGATACCCCAAATGCTACACAGATCCCGATCGTCCCAACTGGCACCACTATCGATCATCGGAAAAGACACATAGTAACGACCACGTTCCTCATCGAACTCCCACTTGAGCTCGGTTGCATCACCTGACCGCATCATCGGCACCTGCAACTGTTTTGGTAGAATCTGTGAGTCACGGGGACTCAGCAATCTCACACCCGCGAGATCAAGACTATTTAAGCTTATAGGAAGGACAGAGTTGTAAGGTGGAGCTGCAACAAGCGACTAGCATATATGGTGGCTACATTCGCAAAAGAGAGCGAGAAGAGAAGCAAGGCACGGTCGTGAAGCTAATAGCGATCAAGAAGTAATCCTGAACTACTTACGTCAGACATAACTCCAACACCGTGTTCACTTCCGGACTCACCGAGAAGAGACCATCACAGTTACACACGCGTTGATGTGTATTTTATTGAGGTCAACTTCGGTTTTCTACAACGGACATTAACAAATTCCCATCTGCCTCATAACCATGGGCACGGCTTTGAAAGATAATACCCTGCAGGGTGTCCCAACTTAGCCCATTATAAGCTCTCACGGTCAACGAAGGATATTCCTTCTACCGAAGACCCGATCAATCTCGAATCCGGACTACAAGACATTTCGACAGCAATAAAACAAGACCAGCAAAGCCGCCCGACAGCCGACAAATCCCGATAAGAGCTGCACATATCTCGTTCTCGTGGCACATCCGGATGAGCAGTCCATACAACTAAAACCAGACCTCAAGTTTCCTTGAGGGGCGCTGCACAGGCTTTAGTTCGGGCCAGCACTCAAGGAGCACTGGTCCGGGGTTAAAATAAAGATGACCCTCGGGCTCGCGAAAACCCGGGAAAAAGGCTTAGGTGGCAAATGGTAAAACCAAAGTTGGGCCTTGCTGGACGAGTCTTATTCAAAGCGAACTGTCAAGGGGTCCCATAAATCACCCAACCGTAAGGAACGCGAAATCAAGGAACATAACACCGTATGACGGAAACTAGGGTGGCAAGAGTGGAACAAAACACAGGCATAAGGCCGAGCCTTCCACCCTTTACCAAGTATATAGATGCATTAGTTATAGTAGATATATATTTTGATATCCCCAACAGGTAAACATGTTCCAACAAGGAACAACATCTCCATGTTCCAACAAGGAACAAACTTCAGCTTCACCTGCAACTAGCAACGCTATAAGAGGGGCTGAGCAAAGCGGTAACATAGCCAATCAACGGTTTGCTAGGAAAGGATGGTTAGGGGCTGACATGGCAATATGGGTGGCATGATATAGCAAGTGGTAGGCATCATAGCATAGGCATAGCAAAAGAGCGAGCATCTAGCATAGCAAAGATAGAAGTGATTTCGAGGGTATGGTCATCTTGCCTGCAATGTTCTCAGAGTTGTCGAAAGCTTGATCCTCGTAAGCGTTCTCAATAGGTTCCTCGTTCACGTACTCGTCTCCCGGCTCTACCCAAAGCAAGAACACAAACAAAGGAACCACAATAAATCACGGTGCAATGCACAAGCAACATGATGCAATATATGGCATGATATGCGAGATGTGATATGCAATGCTTATGTGTGCTCCGGAAGGAAAATGATGAACCAGGCATCAACTTGGCAAACCAAGTATGCCGCTGGAAAGATGAGATGATTTCGGTTGAAATCGATATAAAGATCACCGGAATCGGATGCACGGTTTGCAAATGACAAGCAAAACAAGAATGGCACAAATCTGCCATTAACAGCATGATGCCACTTAGCAAGCAACAAGAAATTAAGCTACTGCACCCAAACGTATCAACAAAGCATATGGCAGTGATCTACTCAAGATGCTTGACAAAAGATGACCACTGAGCTACGGCTAGATCACATCATAACAGGTCCAAACAAGCATGGCAAAAGTGCACAAAATATCCGGCTGGACATGGCAAAAACAGAATCAGGTAGCAATGTTCAGAGCAAGAAAACAACATGCTACATGAACTTATAATAGCAAAACAAGGCATGGCATGAATCTACTCAAATCATAGAACAAAAGTCCCTTACTGACCATAAGCCAAAAAGGATCAGAAAATATAGTAACACCCATGTCAAAATGGCAAGTTTCGTTCACAGATTCAGCAACATGGCATGTCAAAAACTGATAACAAGTAGGCATGTTTAAGAGCTCGTTGCACTCACTACAGAGCCTTTCATGATAAAATAATAATACATACATCAAGAAGGCATGGCATAGAAGATATACATGGCAAGAACAACATCATAGCATACACGGATCAACCACAACAACCTTGGCAAAATTGAATAACATGTAAACTATCTGCCAGGAAACATTTGGTAGCAAAAGTAGAGCTCGATTGAATCAAGCTATGGCACTCCATAATTGCAAACAAAGGCATGGATGGATAGAGCAAGACATTTTTAACAAAACATCCTTAATGAAGTATCTCAAAATATGCATGGATCTCTCGGTAGCATCAAGTTAACATGGCATCAAAATATCAGCTAAACAGGGCTGAAAACAGCAACATCAGGACACCTACTTTGCATGCTTGTTCTAGTCACCACATAGATCACAAAAGTACATGGCATACACCCCTGGAAAGATGGCATGGCATTTTACAAAACACATGTAGGACTCAAATTCATAGGGTGCACACATCAATCATAGCAAAAATAACAAAAGTGCATGTTCTGTAAAGAAACAGAAACTAACATCACATAGCCCTCTTCTAACAGCATTTAGGGCATCAAGATGAGCTCAAATGAAAATGATGCAATGAGATGAAATGATCTACTCTTCGAGGCGAACATTTTGACATATTATACACACGAAACGGAGCAACGATGACAGAGTTATGATGCGTTGAAATTGCCACGAAATAATCACCGGATGAAAAACTTAGACGAAAAAGAGAGGGGGAAGAAGTCAACCGGGATCCGGATCGGGATCGGGCCGGATCCGAGGCGAGCGACGGCGGCGGCGGTTCGCCGGAGAGGAGAAGAGGCGGGGCCGCTTGGGGAGGTCGCCGGGGAGGGCGGCGCCGGCCGGGCGGGCGGCGGCGAGGGCGGACGGAGGCGGCGATCGCGGTGGTGGCCGGAGACGGCGAGGGCGCCGGCCGGGCGAGGGCGGCGGCGGGGCTGCCGGTGCGGGCGGCGGCGGGCTGCCGGCCGGGCGGCGAGGCGGCGGAGGAGGTCTGTGGGCCGCTGGGCCGGGAGGCGCTTGGCAACGGGACGCTGGGTCCGGCCGCATGGGCTCGGGCGGGCGGCGCGGCGTGGTGGCCGGGCGCCACGTGGCGCGCCTTGTTCGCCGGGCGGCGGTGGCGCTGGCGGGCGGACACGTCCGGCGGCGCGGGGTTTCGTCCCGGCGTGAGGTAGGGGAAGGCTAGGGTTAGACCCGGATTTGGACGGGGGAGGTGCTTAAATAGGCATAGAGGGAGCTAGGAGAGTCCAAATGAGGTGTAGTTTTACCCCACGATCGTGATCGAACGACGGAGAGCATGGAAGTGACTTAGATGGGTTATTGGACTATTTTGAAGGGGTGTTGGGCTGCAACTTAAAAGAGGCCTTTGCGAGAGTGCGGTTAACCGTTGGAGTACCAAACGAGCTCCAAATGACCCGAAACTTGACCGGTGGTCTAACGGTGGTATACCTAGGCCACTGGACAAACCTCGTTCCATTCCGAGAAGGTTTAGTACCCGCTCACAGAAAAACGTAAAAGGGGCCGCCGGGGGAGATAGGAGTGCCGGATTGCAAAACGGACAACGGGAAAAATGCTCGGAATCATGAGACGAACACGTATGCAAATGCGATGCACATGATGACATGATATAAAATGCATGACATGGACAAAATGCAAAAAGAAGAAAAACCCAACCACGGAGGGAATATCATATCACAATGCCGAAAATGGCAAGAGTTGGAGTTACAAATATGGAAAGTTACTTCCGGGGTGTTACACATCGCTGGCCCGGGCGCGTGTCGATGCGAGGCGGGGTGGCGACAGACGGGACGGGCCTCTTTCCCGCCCCCGATAAAGCTAATGGGCACCTAAGTAGCGCATTTAATGCGCTTTGTCCTGTAACGCCGGGCGATAAGCTCGTGCACTGTAGACGTTTCCACCTCATGTGTGCCACTGTGGTGACCCCTTTCACCTATAAAAGGAGGCCCGAGGCGACCAGGAGAAGGATTCGACTCTTTTGGGCAAGTTAAACCCCGTAGCTAGCTCAAGAACACAAGAACGCTCAATCCATCCACCAAAGTAGGACTAGGGTATTACGCATCTTCACGGCCCGAACCTGGGTAAATGATCCGTGTGCTTGCTGTCAGACCTGCTCTTCTCACAGCCTCGCGGCTGCCAATGGTAGAAGGGATTCCAGTGATCCCATAGGTGTCGTTTTCCCACCGACATCTTTGGCGCGCCAGGTAGGGGGGAGTAGTCGTGAGAATCTGATCTAGCAGTTAGCCTAGCGGTTCTTCATCGCCATGGCTCCAAAGAAGAAGACGATCACGGCGATCGGCTCGTCGGGAGCCGAATGGCCCGTGCCAGTGCGGACAAGCGGCGGGCCGGTCACGGACAGAACCCGAGCCGCGGCCCGTGAGTACCAACACCGCTCTGGCAGTCAGAGCCTAGCGAGCGGCGTCGTTCGTGCGCTAGATGACGGGCCGCGCGTCGCCAAATCCAGAGACGGGGCTGGGCCCCCCGCAAGCAGCGCAGGGCCTTCCAGGGGTGTCACTGTGCCCCCTGCGGGCGGCGCAGCAACCTCCAGGACGCCCACGCCGGCGCCCGTAGTGCGCTCTTCCCAGGGTGCGCGCGACGAGCAGCACCACCACGCTGTAGACCCCATACGCCGCCGTGGGAAGAGTCCTATGCATCATCTACGGGACGAAGGAGGCCAGCATGCCCGCCGAAGTGCTGGCGAAAATGGCACGCAGCCGCTGGACTGTGATAGAGCTCCTTCTAACGTGGTTAGAAGTCGAAGCACGCCACGGTCCACGCAGCTCTCGCCGCCACCCATGCCAGCAGAAGCTTTAGCGCGCGCAGCTACTCCTCGACTTCCCTCTTGCTGCGGAAAAGCTTGATGAGTGGAGGGCCACCATCCGGAGCCTTGTTGGCATCGCCAACCAAGACGAGCCACGGCCAGCGGGGCCCTCAGGCCGGCGCTCCGTCGAACCACCGCATGCCAGCGGTGGAAGGGCCGGAGGTGCTGCGTCCACGGTGCACTCTCCTCCTCCTCGCCAGCCATCGTGGGTGTCAGTCCGTCGTGACGACGCTTGTGATAATATCTCCGTAGCGTCGTCCGGCCCATGGACCCACCGCGACCAGTGCCAAGTCCTTCGGGAGCGAGCCCATGAAGACGCTCGAACCACCATCGAGTACCGACGCGATACACGCCACCAGTCAGATAGGTGGGCGGGGCCCGCTATGGACCACCCAGCACCGGGAGGATCCGACGGCCTACCTTACGAGGTGGGTTGCCCGGCCTTTACCCGTGAGTTGCGGCAATTCCAGTGACCGTCCCACCGTACGTTCAAGCCCGACATCGGCGAGAAGTACAACGGCTAGACCCACCCGTCAGAGTTCCACAACATCTACACCATCGCGATGCAAGCCGCTGGGGGTCGCGACGACAAGGTGCTTGCCAATTACTTCCCGTTGGCCCTGGAAACCCAATGTCATGTCTTGGTTGATGCACTTGCCGGTGACTTCCATTTCTTCTTGGTCAGATCTGTGTCATGAGTTTGTTGGTGCCTTCACCGGAGGCCACCAAGCTCATGGCCAGGCGAGTGATTTGCATATCATTCGCTAGAAGGAAGCTGAAAACCTGCGCAAGTACATACAAAGGTTCAGCCGGGTGCAATACAACATCCCAGATGTTCATCCTGCCGCTGTGATCAGCGCGTTCCATCACAATGTTGCGCAACCGCAAGATGCGTGAAGAGCTGGCGATGAACAAGGTCAAGGATGTGGCGGAACTTTATGTTCTGGCCGACAGATGTGCCCGGGCCGAAGAGGGAAGGAAGTACCCCGGCGAGGACGCCGGCGCGGAAACCGACTCTACAGACGAAGACACCGCCGCCCCGACAAAGAAGGGCCGGTGCCACAACAGGAAACGCAAGGATAAGACCGTGCTTGCCGTCGAAGGATCCGAGGATGCCGGCGCTGCCAAGAAGGCCAAGGCAGATGACCCCGGCAAGGAAATAGCCGGGTGTTCCACCTGCCGGGATTTGGCGGCTGCCGACAAGCCAGCGGCTCCGACAAGCAATATTTCAAGATCCACCGCACCAAGGGCCAGGTGCCGGCAAGGCAAGGCCCCAGACGGAGTCTGATGCCGTCGGGACAGGGCCCGCACAGCCCAATGAAGTGGTGCAGAAGAAGAAGATGATGCAGCACCCGGTTTACTTTGTCAGCTCCCTCTTGCAGGGGGCTAGGTCAAGGTACTCGGGTGTGCAGAAAGTGCTCTTCAGCCTCCTTATGGCCTCGAGGAAGCTGCATCATTACTTCCAGGCTCACGAGATCACTGTCGTCACCCGCCTCCCGTTGCAACGGATACTGCACAACCCAGAGGCAACTGGAAGGATGGTTGAGTGGGCCTTGGAGTTATCAAGCTTTGGGTCGAAGTTTAAAAGTACTTCAACAATCCAGAGTAGAGTCTTGTCGGAGTTCATTGCAGAATGGACCTCAACGCATGATGAAGAGATCCAAGAGACCAATCTCCCCGGCAAGGAAACAACTCGCGACTGGATTATGTACTTTGACGGGGCTTTCTCGCTGCAAGCCGCCGGTGCTGGTGTGCTGCTCGTCGCACCCACCGGAGAGCACCTCAAGTATGTAATCCAGATGCACTTTCCCAGGGAGATGTCCACCAACAACACTACTGAGTACGAGGGGTTGCTTGCCGGTCTCAGGATCGCGGCAGACCTCGGAGTTAAAAAGCTCATTGTCAGGGGTGATTCGCAGCTTGTCGTCAGACAAGTCAAGAAAGATTATTAGAGCCCGTTGATGGAGGCCTACATAGATGAGGTGAGGAAGCTGGAGGAGCGCTTTGACGGTATACAAGTGGATCACGTTCCCCAAGGGGAGAACGACATCGCCGATTACCTGTCAAAGCGCGCTGCATTCAAGCTACCTGTGGAACTAGGTACGTTTTTGCTTCGGTTAACTCAACCATCCGTCGAACCATCAACGGAGCAGAACAAGCGGAGGAAATCATGCCCCAACAAGTGCTTTTCCGCTGAGCCCCCAGGGGCTGCCGCAAGGGTGTTGTCGTGGACTCTGAGCCTGCCGAGGAGCGACCGACTCCGGCAGGCCGTCAAGCCCTGGCCGTAGAGACGACCGCTCCCATGGCGGAAGAAATGCCTTTGGTCCTTGCCGTCGAGCCCTAGGCTCTGGCATGGGCACAACATACCGTCCGATTCCTCCAAACAGGGGAGCTTACTGAGGAGCAGGAAGAAGCGGAGAAAGTTGCCCGTCGGTCTGCTATGTATCAGTTCGTCGATGACGTCCTGTACAGGAGGAGACCGAACGGTGTGAAATTGAAGTGCATTCCCCAGGAGGAAGGACTAGAGCTGTTGGAGGAGATACACGGAGGCATATGTGGCTCCCACATAGGGTCGATGGCCCTTGCCGGCAAGGCGTTCCAGCAGGGTTTCTTTTGGCCCACTACCCTCCAGGATGCAACGGCACTAGTAACCAAGTGCGAAGCGTGTCAGTTCCATTCGAAGAAGCTTCATCAACCAGCTCAGGCCCTTCAGACAATTCCTCTCTCCTGGCCATTCTCGGTCTGGGGGCTCGACATACTGGGCCCTTTCCCCCGCACCGTCGGGGCTTTGAGTACTTGTACGTTGCGATCGACAAGTTCACAAAGTGGCCGGAGGTGGAAGCAGTGAGGAAGGTGACAGCACAGTCAGCCGTCAAGTTATTCAAGGGGCTAGTGTGCCATTTTGGTGTGCCAAGCAGAGTCATCACCGACAACGGCACACAGTACACGAGCCACACCTTCATGCAATACATCCAAGACCTCGGCAGCAAGGTCTGTTTCGCTTCCATGGCACACCCACGGAGCAACGTCCAGGAAGAGAGGGCAAATGCTGAAGTGTTGCGAGGCCTGAGGACAAAGACTTTTGACAGGCTACACAAGAGCGGAAGGCACTGGATTGATGAGTTGCCTGCGGTTCTTTGGTCAATCAGGGCGACACCAAATCGAGCCACCGGCCAGACCCCTTTGCCATGGTATACGGGGCAGAGGCAGTTCTCCCCACGGAACTCATATACGGGTCACCTCGGGTGCTCGCTTACGACGAGTTTGAGCAAGAGCAATTGCGGCAAGATGACGCAATGCTCCTTGAGGAAGATCCTCTTCGGGCGACTGTGAGAGCAGCATGCTACCAGCAAGCCTTGCGCCGCTACCATAGCTGCAAGGTTCATGCCCGAAGCTTTGAGGAAGGCGACCTTATTCTTCGGCGCGTTCAGTCGGCCAAGAATTCCAATAAGTTGATGCCAAAGTGGGAAGGCGCTTATCGGGTAATACGAGTCACCAGGCCTAGCGCAGTTTGCCTGGAGACCGAAGATGGTATTCCAGTGAGCAACTCCTGGAACATCGAACATCTTCGCAAGTATTACCCATAAGGCGCGGTTGTCGGGCCCCCTGGCAAGCCACCCTTTTGTACAAGCCTTGTCGAGAAGGCATGTAACCCTTTGTAAAAAGCCAGGCGTAGACCCTGAGCATAAATAAATGAAGCGCTGGTGCCCTAAGTTATAGCATGCATGCTAGGTTAAGTCCCTCCCTCGGTTAGGGTTGATATTGCTTAGCGGTGACTAACCCCTAGCCTAGAGGTCGAGTTTGCGTCTTTTCTGCCATCTTTGGTTCGCAGGACACATGGACACTTCTGCTGAGCCGCTTGGGAGAAAGGGGACGAACCGGTGCTCCGGCCCCCAGCAAGCCAAGACTGCCGGGGGCTGAAGACACAAGGATCCAACCACGGCAAGCCAAGGTTGCCGGGGGCTGCGGATTCAGATAAGCCTTTCATCCCCTGTTATGCATTTCTGTATGGAACTGGGACATATCAAACCACGTTTATATTCTTAAACCACCGTGCTCCCCTTTTCTGTACCCAAGAGCTATCCCCTTGGTCGGAACTTGGTCATAGTCGCGGTGGCAAGAAAATGAACAAGGGGCCCAACTCTACTTCACCCCTGCCTCCGCCAAAAGCGTGAGAATGGTCGACTGAAGCGGGGGGACGGCAAGGCCTGTTGCCGGGCGACAATGTTTATCTTAAAAAGAACAAGCATTCGTCCCTTGGCGTGGGCCTCGCTCACGCACAAAGAAACCCGGCAAGCACCCTTTTTCATTAAAAACATCCCATACAGGTACAGTTCATACGGAATTAAAAACATGAGCAAGGGGATTACAAGTCTTAAAATTAACAAGTGCCCACTGGTGTAACGCCCTCGATGCGGCTATATCTCCCACGTGTCGAAGCACGACTTAGAGGCATAACCGCATTGAAAGCAATGTCGCAAGTGAGGTAATCTTCACACAACCCCTGTAATACATAAGGGAAAGAGATACATAGTTGGCTTACAGTCGCCACTTCACACAATACATAAATAAACATCCATCATTCAGATTACACTCAAGGTCCGACTACAGAACCAAAATAAAAGAAGATACCCCAAATGCTACACAGATCCTCGATCATCCCAACTGGGCTCCACTACTGATCATCAGGAAAAGACACATAGTAACGACCACGTTCCTCGTCGAACTCCCACTTGAGCTCGGTTGCGTCACCTACACTGGCATCGTCGGCACCTGCAACTGTTTTGGTAGAATCTGTGAGTCACGGGTACTCAGCAATCTCACACCGCGAGATCAAGACTATTTAAGCTTATAGGAAGGACAGAGTTGTGAGGTGGAGCTGCAGCAGCGACTAGCATATATGGTGGCTACATTCGCAAAAGGAGAGCGAGAAGAGAAGCAAGGCACGACGTGAAGCTAGTAGCGATCAAGAAGTGATCTGAACTACTTACGTCAAACATAACTCCAACATCGTGTTCACTTCCGGACTCCACCGAGAAGAGACCATCACGGTTACACACGCGTTGATGTGTATTTTAATTTAAGGTCAACTTCGGTTTTCTACAACCGGACATTAACAAATTCCCATCTGCCTCATAACGCGGGCACGGCTTTGAAAGATAATACCTGCAGGGTGTCCCAACATAGCCCATTATAAGCTCTCACGGTCAACGAAGGATATTCCTTCTACTGGGAAGACCCGATCAATCTCGGAATCCCGGACTACAAGACATTTCGACAGCAATAAAACAAGACCAGCAAAGCCGCCCGAATGTGCCGACAAATCCCGATAGGAGCTGCACATATCTCGTTCTAGGGCACACCGGATGAGCAGACGTCGGGTTGGCATAGACCCTGATTGCCCAAGGGCGCGGACATCGCTCAAGTTGGACCAGCACTCGAAGGAGAACTGGCCGGGGTTAAAATAAAGATGACCCTCGGGCTCGCGAAACCCGGGGAAAAAGGCTTAGGTGGCAAATGGTAAAACCAAAGTTGGGCCTTCTTTGGAGGAGTCTTATTCAAAGCGAACTGTCAAGGGGTCCCATAAATCACCCAACCGTAAGGAACGCGAAATCAAGGAACATAACACGGTATGGCGGAAACTAGGGTGGCAAGAGTGGAACAAAACACGGGCATAAGGCCGAGCCTTCCACCCTTTACCAAGTATATAGATGCATTAATTATAGCAGATATATTGTGATATCCCCAACAAGTAAACATGTTCCAACAAGGAACAACATCTCCATGTTCAACAAGGAACAAACTTCATCTTCACCTTCAACTAGCAACGCTATAAGAGGGCTGAGCAAAGCGGTAACATAGCCAAACAACGGTTTGCTAGGAAAGGATGGTTAGGGCTGACATGGCAATATGGGTGGCATGATAAGCAAGTGATAGGCATCGTAGCATAGGCATAGCAAAAGAGCGAGCATCTAGCATAGCAAAGATAGAAGTGATTTCGAGGGTATGGTCATCTTGCGCAAGGTTCTCGAGTTGTCGAAAGCTTGATCCTCGTAAGCGTTCTCAACAGGTTCCTCGTTCACGAACTCGTCTCCGGCTCTACCCAAAGCAAGAACACAAACAAAGGAACCACAATAAATCACGGTGCAATGCACAAGCAACATGATGCAAAACATGACATGATATGCGAGATGTGATATGCAATGCGTATCGTGCTCGGAAGGAAAATGATGAACCAGGCATCAACTTGGCAAACCAAGTATGCCGCTGGAAAGATGAGATGATTTGGTTGAAATCGATATAAAGATCACGGAATCGGATGCACGGTTTGCAAATGACAAGCAAAACAAGAATGGCACAAATCTGCCATTAACAAGATGATGCCACTTAGCAAGCAACAAGAAATTAAGCTACTGCACCCAAACGTACCAACAAAGCATATGGCAGTGATCTACTCAAGATGCTTGACAAAAGATGAACACTGAGCTACGGCTAAATCACATCATAACAGGTCCAAACAAGCATGGCAAAAGTGCAAAATATATCAACTTCACAGACTTAGTGAAATTATGAACATGGCAAAACAGCATCGGTAGCAATGTTGAGCAAGAAAACAACATGCTACAGGAACTTATAATAGCAAAACAAGGCATGGCATGAATCTACTCAAAGCATAGAACAAAAGTCCCTTACTGACCATAAGCCAAAAGGATCAGAAAATATAATAACACCCATGTCAATATAGCAAGTTTAGTTAATGATTCAGCAACATGGGCATGGCAAAAACAGATAACAAGTAGGCATGTTTAAGAGCTCGATGCACTCACTACAGAGCATTACATGATAAACTAAGCATACATACATCAAGAAGACATGGCATAGAAGAGATACAAGGCAAGAACAACATCATAGCATACACGGATCAGCCACAACAACCTTGGCAAAATTGAATAACAAGTAAACAATCTGCCAGGAAACATTTTATAGCAAAAGTAGAGCTCGATTGACGCAAGCTATGGCACTCCATAATTGCAAACAAAGGCATGGATGGATAGAGCATAACCATATGTTCAAAACATCCTTACTGAAGTATCTCAAAATATGCATGGATCTCTCGGTAGCATCAAGTTAACATGGCATAAAAATATCAGCAAAAGAAGGGCTGAAATCAGCAACATCAAGAAGCCTAGTTTGCATGCTTGTGCTAGTCACCACAGAGATCACAAAAATACATGGCATACACCCCTGGAAAGATGGCATGGCATATTACAAAACACATGTAGGACTCAAATTCATAGGGTGCACACATCAATCATGGCAAAAATGACAAAAGTGCATGTTCTGTTAAGAAACAGAAACTAACATCACATAGCCCTCTTCCAACAGCATTTCGGGCATCAAGATGAGCTCAAATGAAAATGATGCAATGAGATGAAATGATCTACTCTTCGAGGCGAACATTTTGACATATTACACGCATGAAACGGAGCAATATGCAGAGAGTTATGGCATGACGAAAATGCAACAAATATCACCAAAAAAATGACAGATGAAATCGGTGGGGGGGAGAAAGTCAACCCCTCGAGGTGAATCTGAGATCCGATCCAATCGGATCGGGGCGAGGCGGCGGCGCGGCTCATCGGAGCTCGGGCCGGGGAGGAGAGGGGAGGCCGGGGCCGGAGGAGGCGGGCGGCCGAAGGCGGGAGGTGGCGCTGGCGACGGGCGACAGGCGTGAGGCGGGGCGCGAGCCGGTGGTTGGGCGGCGGCGGCAGGCGCCAGTGGGCCGGGCGGCGTGGCGGAGCCCGGCGAGGCGGCGGCAGCGGGCCGTGGCGGGCGCTGGCGGAGGGCAGTGGCTGGGCCCATGAACTGGCTGTGATCGTCGGCGAAGCGGGGACCGGGGCCACGTGGCAGCCCCTGGTTGGCTGCGCGCTTGGTGGGACGCGTCCGCCCGATCCGGACGTGTCCGTGGCGCGTGGAGGGATTTCGTCTAGGGTTTCGGGGAATTGATCAAGGATTTGGGGGAGATGCATATTTATAGGTAGAAGGAGCTAGGAAGCTCCAAATGAGGTGCGGTTTTCGCCACACGATCGTGATCGAGCGACGGAGAGCATGGAAGTGACTTAGATGGGTTATTGGGCTGTTTTGAAGGGTGTTGGGCTGCAACTTAAAAGAGGCCTTTTTGAGAGAAGCGGTTAACCGTTGGAGTACCAAACGAGCTCCAAATGACCGAAACTTGACGGGTGGTCTACGGTGGTATACCAAGGCCACTTGACAAACCTCGGTCCATTCCGAGAAAGTTTAGTACCGCTCACGGAAAAACGTAAAGGGGCGCTGGGGACATAGGAGTGCGGATTGCAAAAGCGGACAACGGGAAAAATGCTCGGAATCATGAGGCGAACACGTATGCAAATCGATGCACATGATGACATGATATGAAAATGCATGACATGGACAAAATGCAAAAGCGAAGACAAAACCCAACCACGGAGGGAATATCATATCACAATGCGAAAATGGCAAGAGTTGGAGTTACAAATATGGAAAGTTACATCCGGGTGTTACAACACTCCACCACTACAAGAGGATCTCGTCCGAGATCTAGGACTGAAAGAACTCCGGATATTCGAACGGAGGTGATCCTCGCGCCCTGTGTGGCTTCTCGGTCGGAATGGTGTGACCACTTCACTTTCAGGAATTTGATTGACTTGTTGCGAGTCTTGCGCTCGGTTTCTTCAAGAATAGCAACGGGTGCTCATGATAGAGAGATCTTCTTGGAGGTCAATTTCTTGAAGTTGATAGTGCATTCAGAGTCTTGAAGCACTTGCGAAGCTGTGACACGTGAAACACATCGTGCACGTTTGCGAAGTTGGAGGAAGCTCAAGTTGATAGGCGAGATCGCCTCTTTTGCCAATGATCTTGAAAGGACCCACATATCTAGGGGCAAGCTTCCTTTGATACCGAGCGGCGAGTGCCTTTCATTGGAGACGCGGAGGTAGACATGGTCTCCGATTTCAAAAGCCACATCACGGTGCTTGTCATCATAATAGCTCTTCCGCGCGATTGCGCGGCTTTGAGATTCTCACGAATGACTTTGCACATTTCTTCGCTTCGTGATCAAGTCATTGCCAAGAAGTTGGCGTTCACTGTCTCGGACCAATTGAGAGGAGTACGACACTTTCGCCATAGAGAATTTCGAATGGGGCCTTGCCGAACTCGCTTGGAAGCTGTTGTTGTAGGAGAACTTCGGCATATGGAAGACAATCTTCCCACTTCATACGAAGGAAATGACACAAGCCACGAGCATATCTTCAAGGATTTGATTGACTCGCTCGACTTGGCCACTTGTTTGAGGATGGAAAGTTGTCTTTGAAAGCGAATGTTGGTGCCCATGGCCTTCAAAAGAATCCCAAAACTTGGAGGTAAAGATGCTGCCACGGTGCAGAAGAGATCAATTGTGGAATGCCGTGCAAGGAGACAATCTCGAGGTGTATAGCTCGCCAACCGAGCTGTTGTGATAGATTCTTTGATAGGAAGAAAATGAGCCACTTTAGTAAGCTTGTCAATGACAACGAAGATAGCATCATTTCCACGCTTGGACTTTGGAAAACCAGTCACGAAGTCCATTTCGATATGATCAAACTTCCATTCTGGAATAGCAAGAGGTTGGAGGAGACCAGCTGGTCGTTGGTGTTCTGCTTTCACTCTTCTGCAGACATCACATTCATTCACGAATTGAGCAATTTCTCGCTTCATTCGAGTCCACCAATATGACTGCTTGAGGTCATGGTACATCTTCGTACTTCCAGGATGAATGGATAGAAGCGAATTGTGTGCCTCGTTCATAATGACTTTACGTAGATCACCCTTTGGAACCACAATCCGGTCCTCGAAGAAAAGAGTATCTTTGTCATCAATGTGGAAGCACTTGTACTTGGAAATGCCCTTGTCGATACCACGTTTCACCTTTTTCACCATGGTATCCAGGAGTTGAGCCTCACGAATCTGATCTTCCAAAGTAGGAGAGACTATGAGGTTGGCAAGAAAGCCTTGAGGAACAACTTGAAGATTCAGCTTGCGGAAAGCTTCACAGAGATCCGGTTGGAAGGGCTTGAGGATTAAACTGTTGCAATAAGCCTTCCTGCTCAAAGCATCTGCAATCACATTGGCCTTGCCCGGAGTATATTCAATACTTGGGTTGTACTCTTGAATCATTTCGACCCATCGAGTTTGCCTGAGGTTGAGGTTGGGTTGAGTGAAGATATACTTGAGGCTCTTGTGATCGGTGAAAATGTCCACTTTCCTTCCCAACAAGAGATGTCTCCATGTTATCAATGCATGGACAACTGCCGCCAACTCAAGATCGTGAGTGGGGTAGTTCTTTTCGTTGAGCTTCGGTGACGAGAGGTATAGGCCACAACTCTCTTCTCTTGCATTAACAAAGCACCGAGACCTTGAAGAGAAGCATCACGAGAAAACTTGAATGGCTTGGATTCATCGGGAGGAGTCAAGGCAGGGAGTTGTGACGAGTTTCTCTTTGAGAGTATTGAAAGCAACGTCACACTCTGGGAGACCGGACATACTTCACATGCTTACGGAGGAGGTTGGAAAGAGGCTTTGCAATCTTAGAAAATTCTCAACGAATCTTGACAATAGCTTGCAAGACCAAGAAAATCTGGAGCTGCTTGACATTCGAGGAGGTTCCCAATTCACAGCTGCGGACACCTTCCGGGATTAACAGCGATGCCCTTGGCGGAGATGATATGACCAAGATAAAGCACTTCATCAAGCCAAAATTCACATTTGGAGAACTTAGCATAGAATTGATGCTCTCTAAGCTTGTCTAGCACCAATCGCAAATGTTTGGCATGATCCTTCTTATTCTTGGAGAAGACCAAAATATCATCAAGATAGACCAAGGCGAATTCATTGGTGTAGGGGTTGAAGATGAAGTTCATCATTCGAGAGAATGTTGGAGGAGCATTGACAAGGCGAAAGACATGACAAGTATATTCATAAGAACCAAAGCTTGTTCGAATCTTTGTCTTGGGAATATCTTGTTCACGAATCGAATCGATGATAACCCATCTGAAGGTCAAGCTTGGAGAACACTTTAGCACCTTTGAGTTGCTCGAAAAGCTCATTGATGTTGGGAAGTGGATACTTGTTCTTGATTGTCTTCTTATTCAATGGGCGGATGTCGGCGCAAAGTCGGTCCGTGCCATCCTTCTTACGGACAAAAGAACACCACAACCCCAAGGAGATGAACTCGGTGCGATCAAACCAGACGCTCTTGTTCATCGAGCTGCTTCTTCAATTCCTTCAGCTCATTAGGTCCAAGCTTGTATGGGCGCTTGCAAAGCGGGTTGATGCGGGCTCAAGATCGATAACGAACTCAAGCGGCGATGAGGAGGCATACCGGAAGCTCTTACGGAAAGACATCTTGGTACTCACAAGCGATTTGGAATCGAGAGATAGCATCAATTCGCCCTTCTCATTGAGAGAAAACAACCGAATGGTTTCATCACGAGCGGCATAGATGATCACATCATTAGAAGAGTGAGTCAATTGAATTTCCCTGGCAGCACAATCAAGCTGAGCTTTGTGCTGAAAAGCCAGTCCATCCCAAGAATAAGATCAATATCCGAGTCACCAAGGACAATAGGTTTAGCCAGAAATCTATAGTCGCCCATCTTGATAGAAACATCCGGAACCATGGAGCTTGCATGCATGAATTTACCCGGAGAGACAACTGATAACGATTTAGGCAAATCTTGGAAAACCAACTCATGCTTAGATGCAAAAGGTCTTGAAATGAAAGAATCCGATGCACCAGTATCAAATAAGACTTTTGCAGGAATATCATTAACTGAGAGATTACCCATTATCACATCAGAAGATTCCTTCGCTTGAGCTGCATTCATCATATTCACCTTTGCAGACTTGGGATTATGCTTGACCACTGCATTGTTGGAAGATTTCACAGGAGGAGGTGGCGGAAGGCGCCTTTGGTTGAAGCACTTGTTCGCATAGTGACCTTTCTGCTGACACTTGTTGCAAGTCACCTCTGAGAGCGGACGGTGGTAAGGAGCACTTGACCTTGGAGCTTGAGAATTAGACTTGTTACGATAGCTTTGGGTTGGGTGGGTGGGAAGATCCACGACCACCTGAGTTCTTCTGCGATAAGGCTGACGGAACGGAGGAGGAGGAAGGTAGAACTTCTGCTGCTTAGCTGCCACTTGAGAGGAAGAAGAAGACTGAACTGCATCCCTGATTCTCTTCTTAGAAGCCTCACATTTGAGCTGGGCAGCTTCTTGCTTGATGCCATGTTGTAGAATTCATCATACTTTTCGGCTCAAAAGCACAAGAGCTAATTGCAGATCTTCTCGAGACCACCTCTGAATTGATAGATCATACTCTTTTCATCGGGGACGTCTTGCTTAGCAAAGCGGCGAGTTTCGAACTGGATATTGTATTGATACACAGACATGTTGCCTTGCTTGAGATTGCGGAACTCCTCACGCTTGCTCTCAACAACACTTTTGAATGTGGTGAGCTCAAGTCTCGGCGGAACTCATCCCTGTAATGACACGACCTCCTCTAGAATCTTTGTATTCTGGTACCACTCAAAGCAGCTTGGTCCTTGAGTTGAAGCGATGCAAACTTGACAAAGTCCTCGTGTCGACATTGCTACATTCAAAATGTTTGCAGATGTCCACAAGCCAATCGTCGGCGTCTGTGGCCTCCATGAAAGACTTCGGCTGATTAGCGAGGAACTGACTGAGGGTAGCAAAGTGCGGCTGGTTGTTGCCTTGACCTTGATTTCCTTGATTGCCTTGCCCTTGAGTACGCTCTTGCAAGAGTTGCAAAATCATCGAGCATTGGCATTGGTGGCTGCCATGATAGCTTGCCATGCCTCCGGAGGCGGAGGTGGAGGTGGAGGTTCGTTGATTCCCATCATCACGATCCGGATTCGGACCGTTGGCGGAGCCATCTGAAGAGGGTGACATCCGTTAGCACTTGATAGACAGATAGACAAGTTGAATCAGCGGATAGAAATTGCAACATATAGTCTTCACAATAAACATTGAACAAGGATGAGCGAATGAATTCCAAAGTTAACATCACACGTCCATTAAGGTGAGAAGCCACTTGATTAAAGGTTGATGAAAAAATAACAAGGTACGACTGGAACAAATAAGTGGTAAGGATTACCCAATCACAAACCAAATATCTGCGGGAAGAAATGCTAAGAGCTACTTGAATCCCACCTATAAACTCCGAAACTTTCGGTTATGCAATCT
The DNA here is from genome assembly GCA_021605205.1 of Aegilops longissima. Taxonomy (NCBI): domain Eukaryota; kingdom Viridiplantae; phylum Streptophyta; class Magnoliopsida; order Poales; family Poaceae; genus Aegilops; species Aegilops longissima. Next base: position 267,991,215 of record CM038677.1, read on the forward strand.
GGTGTTGGGGATACAGGGACACAAAATATATCACCCAAACTAACAATACCTAGATCCAGGTTGTATCCATCCATCAACACATAACCAAGAAACCTTCGAAATCGTGTACCTCGACCTTGAAAAACATCCGTTATACAAGTCATGGCAATACTCGAGCTCGCCCGATCTTTGGGTTATCGGGTTATCTCACCAACAACTGTACAAAAGAGATTTCGATGTCGGCAAAACTCAGGTATTCGAACTACAAGCGATAAAATTGTGGCGACAACACCTCGGAGCTCAACTCCCGGGACACCGCCACAACCCCTAAATGTCGAGGCACCAAGAACAATGTTCTCGTCACAAAACCATCGGAACGATTCCAAGATACCAGCGTGATCCTAAATTTTTTTAGTGAAATTTGAGGAGAGGAGAGTCAAAACTTCTCGTCGGGAGACCTCACCGAGCGACGAAGGGACTGGGGAGTAAAAAGAATCCTACTCTCCGATATATATAATCCTAAGACTCAAAATTTTTTGTTCTAGACTCAACAACGCATGACAAACAATCAAGCAGGGGCTCCTAAGTCGGGAAGGCTCGATTACCAACATAGCGCCCTCGATGCGGCTATATCTCCCACATGTCGAAGCACGACTTAGAGGCATAACCGCATTGAAAGCAATGTCGCAAGTGAGGTAATCTTCACACAACCCATGTAATACATAAGGAAAGAGATACATAGTTGGCTTACGATGCCACTTCACACAATACATAAATAAACATCCATCATTCAGATTACACTCAAGGTCCGACTACGGAACCAAAATAAAAGAAGATACCCCAAATGCTACAGATCCCGATCGTCCCAAGCTGGCTCCACCTCTGATCATCGAGGAAAAGACACATAGTAACGACCACGTTCCTCGTCGAACTCCCACTTGAGCTCGGTTCGTCACCTGTGACCGCATCGTCGGCACACTGCAACTGTTTTGGTAGAATCTGTGAGTCAGGGGACTCAGCAATCTCACACCCGCGAGATCAAGACTATTTAAGCTTATAGGAAGGACAGAGTTGTGAGGTGGAGCTGCAACAAGCGACTAGCATATATGGTGGCTACACTCGCAAAAGGAGAGCGAGAAGAGAAGCAAGGCATGGACGTGAAGTTAGTAGCGATCAAGAAGTGATCCTGAACTACTTACGTCAAGCATAACTCCAACACCGCGTTCACTTCCCGGACTCCGCCGAGAAGAGACCATCACGGTTACACACGCGGTTGATGTTTATTTTAATTTAAGGTCAACTTCGGGTTTTCTACAACCGGACATTAACAAATTCCCATCTGCCTCATAACCGCGGGCACAACTTTCACTAAGTCTGTCAAGTTGGACCAGCACTCGAAGGAGAACTGGCCCGGGGGTTAAAATAAAGATGACCCTCGGGCTCGCGAAAACCCGGGGGGAAAAGGCTTAGGTGGCAAATGGTAAAACCAAAGTTGGGCCTTGCTGGAGGAGTCTTATTCAAAGCGAACTATCAAGGGGTCCCATAAATCACCCAACCGTAAGGAACAGCGAAATCAAGGAACATAACACCGGTATGGCGGAAACTAGGGTGGCAAGAGTGGAACAAAACACCGGGCATAAGGCCGAGCCTTCCACCCTTTACCAAGTATATAGATGCATTAATTATAGCAGATATATTGTGATATCCCCAACAAGTAAACATGTTCCAACAAGGAACAACATCTCCATGTTCAACAAGGAACAAACTTCATCTTCACTGCAACTAGCAACGCTATAAGAGGGCTGAGCAAAGCGGTAACATAGCCAATCAACGGTTTGCTAGGAAAGGATGGTTAGGGGATGACATGGCAATATGGGAGGCATGATAAGCAAGTGATAGGCATCGTAGCATAGGCATAGCAAAAGAGCGAGCATCTAGCATAGCAAAGATAGAAGTGATTTCGAGGGTATGGTCATCTTGCGCGCAGGTTCTCGAGTTGTCGAAAGCTTGATCCTCATAAGCGTTCTCAAAAGGTTCCTCATTCACGAACTCGTCTCCCGGCTCTACCCAAAGCAAGAACACAAACAAAGGAACCACAATAAATCACGGTGCAATGCACAAGCAACATGATGCAAAACATGACATGATATGCAAGATGTGATATGCAATGCGTATCGTGCTCGGAAGGAAAATGATGAACCAGGCATCAACTTGGCAAACCAAGTATGCCGCTGGAAAGATGAGATGATTTGGTTGAAATCGATATAAAGATCACGGAATCGGATGCACGGTTTGCAAATGACAAGCAAAACAAGAATGGCACAAATCTGCCATTAATGACATGATGCCACTTAGCAAGCAACAAGAAATTAAGCTACTGCACCCAAAGCGTACCAACAAAGCATATGGAAGTGATCTACTCAAGATGCTTGACAAAAGATGAACACTGAGCTATGGCTAAATCACATCATAACAGGTCCAAACAAGCATGGCAAAAGTGCAAAATATATCAACTTCACAGACTTAGTGAAATTCTGAACATGGCAAAACAGCATCGGTAGCAATGTTCAGAGCAAGAAAACAACATACTACAGGAACTTATAATAGCAAAAAAGGCATGGCATGAATCTACTCAAAGCATAGAACAAAAGTCCCTTACTGACCATAAGCCAAAAGGATCATAAAATATAATATCACCCATGTCAATATAGCAAGTTTAGTTAATGATTCAACAACAGGGCATGGCAAAACAGATAACAAGTAGGCATGTTTAAGAGCTCGATGCACTCACTACAGAGCATTACATGATAAACTAAGCATACATCCATCAAGAAGACATGGCATAGAAGAGATACATGGCAAGAACAACATCATAGCATACGGATCAACCACAACAACCTTGGCAAAATTGAATAACATGTAAACAATCTGCCAGAAACATTTTATAGCAAAAGTAGAGCTCGATTGACGCAAGCTATGGCACTCCATAATTGCAAACAAAGGCATGGATGGATAGAGCATAACCATATGTTCAAAACATCCTTACTGAAGTATCTCAAAATATGCATGGATCTCTCGGTAGCATCAAGTTAACATGGCATAAAAATATCAAGAAAGCAGGGCTGAAATCAGCAACATCAAGAAGCCTAGTTTGCATGCTTGTGCTAGTCACCACAGAGATCACAAAAATACATGGCATACACCCCTGGAAAGATGGCATGGCATATTACAAAACACATGTAGGACTCAAATTCATAGGGTGCACACATCAATCATGGCAAAAATGACAAAAGTGCATGTTCTGTTAAGAAAGCGAAACTAACATCACATAGCCCTCTTCCAACAGCATTTCGGGCATCAAGATGAGCTCAAATGAAAATGATGCAATGAGATGAAATGATCTACTCTTGAGGAACATTTTGACATATTACACGCATGAAGCGGAGCAATATGCAGAGAGTTATGGCATGATGAAAATGCAACAAATATCAAGAAAAAATGACAGATGAATTCGGGAGAAAGTCAACCCCTCGAGGTGGATCGAGATCCGATCCGATCGGATCGGGCGAGGCGGCAGCTGCTCGCCGGAGCTCGGCCGGGAGGAGAGAGAGGGAGGCCGGGCCGGAGGAGGGGCCGTGAGGCGGCGACCGTGACGGAGGGCGGCGGCGGCATGGCGCCAGTGGTTAATGGCGGCGGCGGCGTGCGGGCGGCCGAGGCGGGCCGAGGCGGGCAGGGCAGTGGCCGGGTGTGGCCGGGAGGGCCGGCCTGGGCCCCATGGAACTGGCCTTGTGATCGGGCGAAGCTGGGACCGGGGCCACGTGGCAGCCCCTGGTTGGCTGCGGCACATGCGGTGACGTGTCCGCCCGATCCGGACGTGTCCGTGGCGCGGAGGGATTTAAATCTAGGGTTTGGGCGAATTGATCCGGATTTGGAGGGAGATGCATATTTATAGGTAGAAGGAGCTAGGAAGCTCCAAATGAGGTCTTGTTTTCGCCACACGATCGTGATCGAACGACGGAGAGCATGGAAGTGACTTAGATGGGTTATTGGGCTGTTTTGAAGGGTGTTGGGCTGCAACTTAAAAGAGGCCTTGGCGAGAGTCACGGTTAACCGTTGGAGTACCAAACGAGCTCCAAATGACCGAAACTTGACGGTGGTCTACGGTGGTATACCAAGGCCACTTGACAAACCTCGGTCCATTCGAGAAAGTTTAGTACCGCTCACGGAAAAAGCGTAAAAGGGGCGCCGGGGACATAGGAGTGCGGATTGCAAAGCGGACAACGGGAAAAATGCTCGGAATCATGAGGCGAACACGTATGCAAATGCGATGCACATGATGACATGATATGAAAATGCATGACATGGACAAAATGCAAAAACGAAAGACAAGAACCCAACCACGGAGGGAATATCATATCACAATGCCGAAAATGGCAAGAGTTGGAGTTACAAATAAGGAAAGTTACATCCTGGGTGTTACAACTGGCTTAAAAACTAAAAAGAGATAAGGTGCTCGTAATCCCTTTCTTGTACCTCTCCTCAGAAGGTGGAACAAGGCAGCGGGAGGGCAAAAGGGGCTCCTAGGCGAGGTGCGAGGAGCAAAAGGCGTCAAGAGAACGTCTTGGTGCCGGGAAAGGAGCTGGAAGACGAGGCGGTGGGCCGACAATACGGGACGAAGGAGTCGGTGCCCGCGTACTGCGACTTGACGGCCGCCACCCGCCTTCTTCGCCTCTCCGGCTCTCCTACGCCAGCCGCCCAAGGAGACGATGGGGAGCGTCCCGATGGAGAGCTTGACGAGGAAGGCCCTCGGCAGGGCGCGTGGCCGAGGGAAGGGCGACGCGGTCAGTAGGAGTCAGAGTCGGCGCCCCGCCGCTCGACTCCCTCGTCGCCGCTGTCGTTGTCCTCCTTGTCACTCCCGCTTGAGGAGGAATCTTCATTGTCGGAGGAGCTCTCCATGCAGCACTTCAGGCGATTTCCAAGATCTCCGAAGACCTTGACAGAGTGTAGGCCGCCCTTCATTAACATGATGTAGAGTCGAGCCCCGCCGTCAGGCTATGGATGCGAGCAAATGTCTTCCATCCGTGATGGAGGTACATAACGTGAGGAGCAGGGAAGTTGACGTCGACCCGCGTGCCGCCGTTCCCGCAGCCCCTCATGTGGAATCTGAGGGTCTGGGGCGGATCGAGCTCCATTTCCCGAGCGAATGGAGTAGGGAGACGAAGACAACGACGCGGTGGCCAGCGCAGCCTGATGAAGAACTCCCGAGGATGGTCCCCAACGTGGCCCTCCATCACAGGCGACATCGCTGGCGGAAGCACGACCATCGCGCAGCCCCCGTACCCCTCTCCCTCAACTGCTGCGGCGACCTCGGCCTCACCCCCTCCCCCTTCCTCTCGCGGCCGGCTCCGCCGCCGCGAGCTCGTGGGAAGGAGGAACACGCTGTCGAGCGGCGACCCTCGCCCCCACCGCTGAAGGGCCTGCGCCCCCTCTCGCCATGATGGGTGGAAGGAAGGAGCGGAAGTGGAACAAGATGGATGCTGGGAGAATGTGGGATGTCGTCCCCCACCCCCTTCTTATAAAGGGGCGGAGTCGGGGCTCGGCCGCCCCGCTCGACCAATCCGGCCATCTGGGGCACAGGGAATCGAGACAGACCCGCTGCCTCAATAAGCGATGGCCCGGTTTCCCGCCTCCACCGCCTGCCACCTGCATGGGTGACATGTGGCGAGCGAGCAGAATTGAGGGGACGGGTGAGGCGACAGTTCCCCACCCCGTGATCGTGGGGCACGGACGCCTTGAAGCGAGCCGCCTCTTTACCATGATGTGACGCATGCGTGCGGAATCCGCCCCACGCATGACCCCCACGTCACACACGACCCTCCATGTCGCGCGTTCAACGCGGGTCATGGGGAAGCGCAGCGGACGAAAAGTTACTGCGGTAAAAATACCGCCTCAACTGCCCGCACACCATTCTGGGCCTGGCCCAACAACGTGTCGCGCTTATGTGTGGCCCAGGCCCGGGGCTCCTATCGGTGTGCAAAAGTAGGGGCTCTCCTTTTGACCCCTTTACTTCTGCACGGGCAGTCAGAGCCGCACACCGCGGCCACACATAGAGGGGCAGAGGAGGGAAGCCGGAGGGAAACCAAAGCGCAAGGCAAATAAAGGAACGCCAAGACCAGAAGCATAAAAGAGCAAGGGGGTGAGGTGGACTCCCCCGGCAAGACCCTTGCCGGGGCGGCCTCCGCGGCCCTGGGAAGGCGCTTGCCTGGGCAAACTGCCCAATGCTGGCAGAGCGAGCCACCCTTGAGCCCAAGTGTTCCAAACGTCACCAACAACTGCATTGGACCTAGGGCTCGGGAGGCACCTCTGTGGTGGCATGTAGATCTTTTTCAAGATCATAGATACATGAGATCAGATGAGGACCAGAAGATGATGATCCTCGGCGGGATTCTAGCCGAGGAAACCTACAAGACCCCCGGCAAGATCCTTGCCGGGGACGACCACAGCGCCACTGCAAGACCCTTGCCGGGCCCCCCGGCAAGACCCTTGCCGAGGGCATCAGCAGGGCCACAGCCACGCCCGCACCAGCCAAGACTCCACCGCCGTTCCCAAGTAGCTGCTAGCTCAACCAGCTGGGCAGGCACCTGCATGGTGACGGGCGGCCTCTACACTGACTCAGCAACCACCTGCGTGGTAGCATGCAGATCTTCGTGAAGGCTCCACCACCGCGCCACCTCAGCAGCCTGCCTGCCTACATGGCACTGCACGCTTTGCTGGCCCGGGCGCGTGTCGATGCGAGGCGAGGCAGCGACGGACCGGATGGGCCACGTTCCCGCCCCCGATAAAGCTAATGGACACCTAAGTAGCGCATTTAATGCGCCTTGTCCTGTAACGCCAGGCGATAAGCTCGCGCACCGTAGATCTTTCGACCTCCTGTGGGCCACTGTGGCGACCCCTTTCGCCTATAAAAGGAGGCCCGTGGCGACCAGGAGAGGGATTCGGCTCTTTTGGGCAAGTTACACCCTGTAGCTAGCTCAAGAACACAAGAACGCTCAATACATCCACCAAAGCAGGACTAGGGTATTACGCATCTTCGCCGCCCGAACCTGGGTAAACGATCCGTGTGCTTCCTATCAGACTTGCTCTTCTCACAACCTCGCGCCCGCCAACCGTAGAAGGGATTCCAGTGATCCCATTGGTGTTGTTTTCCCACCGACACTTCAAGTTGTCTATGTGCCATATAAGTTTCCCAAGTAGTCCATATCCGAGGACATGGCTATTCGAATAGATCATTTTAACCCTACAGGGGTGTACTTGTTCACACATGCTTGCGCCACCGCCAAGTACACGTCATGTATCTCGGCAAACCTTCAACCGAAAGCCTCTCGTGGGTGTGGGCCATGACCTAACTAACCACACAATACTCTACTCCAGGTTTATCGCCTATCTAAGACTGAACCCGCAAGGGAAGTCCGGCCGAAGTTTCCATCATGGCCTCACACGATTTGAGCAGGGTTTCCAAGCCCACCATCCGTGTGCCACTTGGTACATCGTGCCACTGTGCCTAGTTTGTCCCAAGTCCACCCTGTCGGGTGCCAATTGGTAGAAAAATAACACTGCCTACAAATACCAGAAACTAGTTGCAACTCCGGGATAGAGATCAAGGTGGTTAATAAGTCGAGAGAGTCAACTAATGATCCCAATGTGTGGTAGTAACTAGTCTTGGATAACATACACATAACTCAGTTCTTAAGGATGGTCCCAAGGAGACAACCCACCATGTACTCCTACATGGCCTCTCACCACTACCTTTACCAAATCTTGTTCACACACTTAACTCTCAGAATCATAAATAACATAGCACTCCAATCCATTCCCAATGAATCAGACCTCACACAACTCTAAGCAATAGCAAGCATGGCAAGGATAAGTCCCAACATGGCTCAAGCAACTCCTAATCATGCTAGGAGGTTTTAACTATTTAATGTGACAATGACAGGTCATGCAGAGGAATGGGTTCAACTACCACAACATAAAATAATAGTTGAACCGTTGTTGTCCTAATGGAATAAAAGAGAGCAGGAGCAAGAGAGTTGGATTGTGTCGGAATGACCAAGGGGGTTTGCTTGCCTGAAAGATCAGCAAGAAAGTTTGTTTTAATTTGGCTTTTTAAACCAAATCAATTTTGTTGCTTCTGATAAATTTTGTAGGGACTAAATGGATTATTCCAAAGCCCCTCATAGATTTCCAGAAATATCGGGGGATTAAAATATTTATAGGATATATTTGCTCCAATTCAAATACAATATGAATTAATTCAAAGCCAAAACATGTCGTGGGAAAATGTGCACTATTTTTTGTTTATATTTTCACCTTGTTCCAGAAATGATGAACATTCTTAAAGGGTATTTTGAGTTCATTGAAAAATATATTATTCAAACCTATTTGATTTAATTGATGGTAGGGTTTGGATCATTCCCTAATTCAAATTTCATGAAATTTAAACATGATGCAATCACAATTATCTAGCCTAGAGCATACCAGAACTAGGGATGTGACAGCATAGATCAACTCCACTGCATAAAATATTAGCAAGAAGTTGCGAATGAAAATCTAGGGAAAAAGAAAAAGAACGAAGCGAAGGAAAACTTATTTTGTTTTGTATTTTTGGCTTGTTGAAAGCTTGCAAAATATGCAAGCAGCGTGAAAAGGCAAAATCAAATGAAAAGCAAAGTGCTGGAACAAAGCAACACACGTGCTTGAAGGATTCAGCGAGGTGAAGTCCAACCTCATTATAACTTATTCAAATGAATAGCTAGAGAAGTGCAACCTCATTACAACTTATTCATGTAGACGAGGAAGTAACCTCCCCCAGCTTAAGCTTTTGCAAGCCAACCAATGACATCATTGTGTCGGCGGCTGGTAGTTCTAAGCCCTACATTGGATCCACGTAGAGAAGTGGTTCGCCATGTACGTGGTGTTGTATTGAAGGGTTTGGCGAGGTTTCACATGTTGTTGATGGAGCCTTCAAGATTGTAGATGTCAGCGTACGCGGTGTAGGGCACATCCTCTTGTATATCATCTTGGGCTCCTCCTCATCCATGGCGAATTCTTCTTTGTTCATCTCTTCTGGCTCGTGTACCTCTTGATCGAACATTTTGTCTCCTTCCTGTGTAGCATAATGCAAAATTATGCCCTATATCAATAAGTGGTTGGGTACGGGAGTGGAAAACAAGTGTCCCACTCTAGGAATTTGAATGAAATAACGAACATGGTTGGCTATTACCATCCCCCCACTTAGAATAACATGGATGTTAACAAGGCGATTACCTGCGAGCAGGCGTGATACGGAGCATCCTATGGTCATCCCGACGGACGCGCCTGACGGTGTCATACACCGAGGGTGGCTCATCCAAGGGAGCTTGGCCTCAAACTTGGCAAAGGACCCATGAGGCCCAGGGCAGGAAAACCCTTAGGAAGGTGAAGAGGGCTTCTTGATTTTCAAGACAATGACGGCCGTGGCCAAGATAGCATCTACCTATCTGTAAACCCTAACCTCCTTCATGTATATGAGGGGAGGCTAGGGATCTCTCAATCCCATCTATTCTCATATAGAAAACTTTCGGTAGCATCTCTCCACCATGAATAAACATAACAAGCAGGAAGTATGGTATTACACTCTAGAGGCCCAAACCTGGATAAACCCCTCGTTTGACCTCCGATCTAAGACTTATAGCTGCACTTGGACCCCTACCATGGGATCTGATGGTATTTGGCATCGTTAGTTGGCATGCCAGGCACAGGTGGCACTGGCTGGAGACCAGTCTCAGATCAAATTTTCTAAATCTCTCGGAGGCCTCTCGCCAGGAGAAAGCCTAATCTTCAGCTCTCTCACGAGCACCATTCACGGGGCTAGCCAAGTCAACAACAAACCACCGGTGCACCAAAATAGCACAACCTACACAAGCTAAGGAGTCGCTATGGTCGCGAGCAATGACGACCTCCATCCGCGGAGGCCCCAAGGCCAACAGATCGTGGTGGAACTCACATGCCGAACGTCCGCACCACTAAGCTCTAGACAATCTAGCTACCTGACTCCCTCTTCGCTAGTCGCGGACCCAAAAGATGGCAACATGTTAGCAACACCTTCCTCCTGGACGACGTGGGCTGGGGCCTGCTCCGGCTTCACACGCCTACAATAGCACGCGCAATCCTCTCAACTTGTCATCATGGTCTACAACCAATTCTTCATCACCCACATGTGAGAGGACTGTATTGTCACCGGGTTCACCACTAGCGACAACACGAACTTGGTCGATGTTGTATCAATATCGGACGACTAAAGCAATGATTTTGAACCAATCTACTTCACTAATGATGACGAAAACGCTAGCTTCCCGGTTGTTTGCAAGGTCACCTGCTCCAACCCTTGGAGCGAGTCAGAGTCATCTGAGAATACCATGGCCTACCAGACCTCCTCAGAGGAGGCCTCCCAGTCAGATGCCTCGAAGGCTATATCATTATAGCAAGTCATGATTGACAGAGCAAAATACTATCAGATCCCTCGTCATGACGAGATGGAAGTACCGGGACAAAGTCTGCACACACAATTTACCCAGGTTTGGGCGTCCAAAGAGTAATGCCCTATCTCCTGCTTCTTCTTATTATTCATGGTGAGGGGATGCCATGTGTAGAGGATTATAATGGAGTACGGGATTGCTACCAAGAATTTTGGATCTATGATTCGATGATGATGGAGACCCTAGACATCCCTTTATATAGGCAACATGGGTCTAGATTTTACATGACACTAGTGGATGCGATCTAGGGCACCGCCGCCCTCTTGACTTGGACGATATGAAGGTTGGCTCCACCCCCTAGGGCTCCCTTCCTGTCTTGGGCCAGGTGGGCCCCATGTAGCTGACGAGGCCGGGCTCCCTTCTTGTCTTGGGCTAGGTGGGCCCCATGTAGCTGGCGAGGCCGGTCTCCTGTACATTAGCCAGCCTTGGTACGGGACTCCGTTAGTAGCTCCCGAGCATGGCGGTGGTCGCAAGAATCCTGGCTTCGAGACCTTTGCCGGGCTCTCCTCCTGGTGAGTTTAGCCCTCCTCGTCTTTCACAGTGCAAGCTCCCTGTTTTTCCTTTAATGTAGTGTCGTTGTCTTCCTTTCCATTGAGGGGAGGCTACCTTTTGGGCCAGTTTGAGCCCAGTTTCACCAATGGGGCGACTTTGAACCATGCAGGCGGCCCATGGTTGACGTTTCGGGCGCTGCCACCATCATGGGTAAGATTCACATGTCCCACCCACTGAACACTGGAGTAGTAGGGGCGACAGTTGAATTGCTGATTCTTCTTCCTCAAACACTCCACCCCGCCCTTACCTCCTTGCAATCACTCTGTTTTTAGGGTGAGCCGATGGCGTCACCCGCGGCCACTTATGACGATTGTTGTCAAGATGCTCGCCTCGAGGATTCGCGCCCAGTCCACCCTATTACCGCGCCGAAATGGGCCAGCAATTGGAAAAGGTCACCGGTTAGTAGGGATGACTTGGAACGCCTAGTGGAATTGGGATGGCTGCCCAAGAAATCCTCCATTCCGTGGTCAATACCCGTCTTGGGGAAAGAGTTCTGCGCCCATTAATTGCTTTGGAACCTGGTGGTCCACGAGGCATTCATCTTCTGTGGGCTCCGATTTCCCCTGAGCGCCTTCATCTGAGGTATCCTAACCCATTATGGGCTTCAGCTTCACCACCTGACCCCGAGCGGGGTGCTTCACTTGTCGTGATTTGTAACTTTCTGTGAGTGCTTCTAGGGGATTTCTCCACATTTTGATCTCTTCACATTATTTTTCGAAGTAATCCCCCACCTAAAAGAGGATAAGCTACCTTCCTGTGGCAGTGCAGAGCTCCGGCCTCATCTAGGCTGCCGTTACTTTGAGATAACCGCTGTTGACAGGCCTAAGTCATGGAAGCAAAGTTTGTTTTGTGCTATCGACGTCGCCCGGGGTCATTGCGAGGTCGCCATGCATGTGTTTGCTGACGTCCTATGTCGGTAGAGACCAGAGTGGAGCTCAAAGACAGATTTCGAGCCCAAGATCGGCCTCCTGATCAAAGCGGTCTTCGAGATGCATGAGAGAGGGTTGGTAGGTATCTAGCTCGTGAAGACATGGTAGGAGAGGAAGATCCCTCCCCTTGGCTCCAGGGCATCTTTCATGTTTTAGTACAGGGGCCTGGATGATCAAGATCGTCCGCCCCAGAGGGAAGTTCCAGAGAGCGAAGCGGAGACTCGCATGCATCTGATAACCGGCCTCCCTCTTGGGGAGATACACATGTGGGTTAACCTCTGGCCATTTGGTTTGGCGAAACCGTGCTCGCTCCTAAGATAAAGGGTTAATGACCTCTCTTGTTTTTCCTTTCACAACACGCCATGCGGTGCAAGCGTCCTGTTGATCACTTTTGGATGCGCTTAAATCGCTGGCATTCACTTACCTTGTCTCAAATCCTCCGCAACCCCGGGGGTATGCCACAATGTTGTACGCCATTCAACACAGTTGCATCATTGAGGTCAGTTACGGGTCTATGACAACTGGGGTTCCGAACGACGCGATCCTTGAAAGCTGCCTTGGGGAGTCATGGGCTGAGGCCACCTTTGGAGCAAGAGGGACATGAAAGAGGCCAGGCGAGCCGCCAGAGGGTGCACCAGCAGCGAAGGCCATGCGACCCCTAATGGGTTTAGCTTCCGACCCGTTGGGAGGGACAGACGCGCCCTGCGCGAGTACTGCGGAGCCTGTTCCTTCGACACCTTCGTCCAACCCATTCAAGCTCTTGAGGGAGGTCCCTTCTTCTCATAGGTCCTACTGTTCCCATGGCCATTCCTGTGCAAATGGCCAAAAGTTGGGGCTAAGAAAAAGGTCGCAAGCCGGCGACCATCTTGGTCACCTGTGATCCAGCTTACTTTAGGGGAATGGCCCCATGACGCCCCTCAGTCCGGGACCTTGAGCGTGTCGGATTTCGGGTTCCGGCAGACCCTCTAGGTTCGAACTCTGGGGTGCACGCGGAGATCTCACCCCCTACCTACCTGCACCTCGTCGCCTCGCTAGGATCTAAACTACCAAAGGAACAACACAAGAGACACAAGGTTTATACTGGTTCGGGCCACCATTGTGGTGTAACACCCTACTCCAGTGTGTGGTGTGGTGGATTGCCTCTTGGGCTGATGATGAACAGTACAAGGAAGAACAGCCTCGCGAGGGTCTGTTCTTGGCCGGTGCGACGAACTGCTAGGAGGAGTTCGGTTGCTCTCTCTCTCTCTCTCTCTCTCTCTCTCTAGATTGCTTGATCTCTAGCTCTGTTCTCGATTCTGGATTTCTCTACCCTGTGGGTGGCTAGTCCTATTTATAGGCAGAGGCCTTGTGCCGCTTCCCAAATATTGAGCGGGAAGGGCGCCAACAATTGGCCATTTTGAAGGGGAACATCTAGTACACTTATCCTGACTAAAGTTGGTCCTCGCCTGTCAAAGGCTCTGGTGGTGGCGCCGGCTTGGGCTCCACGATGACCTCCTTCCTGCCGTTCGCGACGGTCTTGGTCTTGTTGCATCAAGCGGATGCCTTTGCTTGATACTCTCGCTGCGCTTGCCTCCTTTGCACCAAAGAGGAAATGAGGACACTTCTTGGCTGGCGCCCACTTGGCGCCCTTGGTCGTCATGGCTTGCGTCATGGGCACCTCGTGAGGTACCCGCCTTGATCTCTCCACCTCCTCGCGAGCCACCTGACGAGGCTGTGCACGAGGAAGCTTCTGTCGTCTTGATGAAGATGGGCGTCAGGCCACCCCTTGAGCCACGCCGCGGGCCGCAGGCGAGCAAGTCTGGTACCCCGTTCCCGTAGCGCCCGACAGGCGTTCGTGTTCTTTACCGCCTTTGCTTTCGAGGCCGCGGGAGTGGCCACGATGTCGCCCTGCGAGCTCCCTCGTATGGCTAGTGTGGTGAGTGGAATCTCTTCCTTGTTGGGCTTGCTGTCCAGGAGCGACCCGGGGAGACCTTAGGCGTTGTGCCACCTGGAGGCCACCGTTCGCCTAGGCGCAGCGGTAAGCTGGACACTACAGGTCGCACTGAAGGATCTCCACTAAGCGGTGGAGGCTGGGACTGAGGTGAGAAAATCTCACCGTTCCCCCAGTAGCCTTCGAGCCTGAAGTAGATTATACCATAATGTGCTTGAGGCTATTTTTATCTTGTTATAGGCCTTTGTCGCTCGCGCGACGGAACTTGACATTTGAGTTTAGGAGCTTAAGTGTCAAGTGTTGGTTGAGCAGGAGCGGGTGGCTTGCTTGCGGAGGTCCCTTGCAGATGTTTGCCGTAAGTACGCAATGTGCTTATTTTTGTATGCAATAGGCTGCATAAAGGTTCTTCTCTGACAAATGCGATATTTTGGAGCAGCCATCGAGCAACTTCAGGAGCTACAAGTTTGGCTTGACGCTGACCGGAGGGTGGCTTGCCGTCCTCAGGATGCGGCTGACACCAAGGGTGTGGAAGCGCGCTCTTGTTAGGAGTTGTTAAGGGCAGACGGTTGCGTGCTGGACAACAACCACATCATCACCGGAGGCCTACGTACTTAGTTGTGAGAGGGTCAGGAGAAAGAGGCCGAGCTCCAATGACGGCTGAAGGCCCCTCGTGGCTAGTCCGCGGACGCCATTGCCCGGTTGGAGGGCTGCAAGGCGCGAGAGGCCTCCTTGACAGAGAACAAACGATGTGTCGTGCAAGTCCTCCGGGTCTAGCATTTGCGCTAGGGGCAACTGGAGGCCGCTGCGAACGGTGAGACTTGTTTATTTCACTTGTTGTAGTAGTTTCCCGCCACGCTCCTGTCAGGCATGATTTATGTCTTTATGTCGTGCAGCTGTGCTGCCGGATATGCCTAATCCACCAGGCTCGTCGTGGCTCCGCGTCATGATGCTGACCTTGGGGCGAATGGCCGAGGCAGTGGAGATAGCAGAGGGAGCCTTGTGGGCTGGCGAGGCTAGGAGTGCCAATGCCTACTAGCCTGTAGCCCGCATGCCGCTAGCATTGCAGTGCCTAATGGATTTTGCAGTACGCTCCGGCTATAGTTGGTGTGCAGTATGTACTGGAGAGGCTGCGGGCGTGCCGCCCAGACTGGTCTGCATGTGATCTTGCTACCACAGAGCTAGAGGCCCGCCTGGCATAAAACTTTTATGTTGACATAGAGTCGACTGTGGCGTTTGCCACTGCGTAGAGCCGTCGTCAGGCCTCCTCTTATGTCCTAAAAACAAGAAATATTTCGCAACTTTCTTTGCGGAACTTATTAATATGACCACATTTATGTGATTTCACTGCATGGAAAATTAGATATATTCGTTGTTCATGCCAAAGAGGCGTTGAAGTGCCTCTTCTCCAATTTTGAGCATAGATCCCCTTGTACTGGTTGACGTTGTAGGCATATTTAGTGAGGCGCGGTGTGACGAGAAAGCTTCATTCAGTTGTCCGACATCCGTTATGGTTGCTTTTCTCAAAGGACTACCAAAAAACTGCGTTGTTGCAGCCCCAGAGCATGAAGCTATGGGAGCTCGGCAGAAGAAGCGTCTGCAAGGGTCCGAATCAAAAAACAGGAATGTACGATGCAGCTTTCAGGTGGAGCTATGGGGGACGGGTGTGGGGGTCCACTTTATAGTGATGCAGCCACCGAGTGCTTCAACAAAGAGACATGTTTGTCCTTTCGCGATTTGTCTATCCCAAGGGTTTATGATACTATTTGTGCTGTATAGTTCCATGTCATGTTTATTTAGCAAGCTATAATAGGGAAATGAAAAATGTGGGAGCTCTCGGGGACCTCCTTATTTCCAACTTGATTCTGCTCGAGTATCTTCCCCTCGTGCTGAGAGTTGGCCTCCACCAGCCGGGCATTTAGCCCCTCAAGATGCCCGAGCTCCTCCCTGAGTTTCCCACATTTCTCCTCAGCTTCGGTCCGGGCCTTGTCATTCTCTGTCGTGAATGGCCGAGCCTCCTCAAGGAAGCCGCCCGCAAGCTTTAACTCCTCCTCTAACGACGCACACTTGTCTTCAAGGGACCGTCTCTCCTCCAGAAAGAACGATGCCTCGAGGTCCAACTGTTGCTGATATTCAGCTCGGACGTCGTCCCTCTGCTTCTGAAGGGACTCCTCAGGGCCTTCGCGTTCTCTGCCTGCTTGGCATGACAGTCCCGTGCCAACTCAGTGACCACGTTCTCGCGGGCTTCGTCGGCAGCACGGTCCAGGATCGCCTTGGCTTCCGCCAAGGCTTGGGACACATGCTCCCAGGTCTCCTCATTCTCCCATTCAGCATGGGTGGACTAGGCAAGGAAAACTTTCCATGCTTTTACAAGGGCCTGCCTGGTCAGAGCCAGGGCCACCCTCTTGTCCGCTAGTCCGACCTTAAGGTGATCGAATGCCCGACGCATCAAGCAAAGAAGCCTGTCGGTGGACACATTTACACCAATGGCGCCTACCGGACAAAGCAGCGGCCTCAGAGCCTAGTTGGAACCACCTAAGGCACCTACTTCTAAGGCAAGAGGAAAGATAATTAGGAACATCTCTTCTGCTGAAAAGAACAAGGCCCCAAAGCCTGAAAGAGAAGAGGAAGAAGAGGATTCTCCAGTGCTCATGAAGCTAAGACCCAGATTGCCAGAGCATAATGATGCTCATCCAGTTAATGAGAACATCGAGGGAAAGGACAAAGGTTTGAGGAAATGGAGAGAGGAAGACTCCTACTCCATTAGAAGGAGGACTACAGTCGATTATCGCTTCCACACTAAAGAGCAACAAAGATTTCTATGAGACAGTTTTGCTTGACAAGAAGCCCACTGTTAGTGACATGAAGTGGGTGGACTAGAAGTACATTGATCAATATGAGGACAACTTCCGCACATTCATGTGGACTTCAGGACCATTTGTATTGATGCATTCATAGGGAAGAAGATGACTTCATGGAATGATGAAATGATTATGCAATTCTACTCTACAACTCACTTATATCCGAATGGAAGAATAGCCTGGATGACTAAAGGATTTAGGTACCAATCTAGTGTGGTTGATTGGGACGCATTGCTCCCGAGGCTAATGAGAATGCCATAGATGTTTATGCTAAGCCAAAGATGGATCACAGCTCGATGGCCAACATGTACACTGAGGTACCGGAGAAGTACACGGAATCTCACAAACTTGGCTCAGTCTATTTCTTGTTGGCAGGACTTGCTACCTCGAACACTATCACGAGGCATACCTTGGTGCCCAAGTCAGATGATGGGAGGATGATTCGTGGTCACTCCATCAATATGCTGCATGATTAACATGAGAAGTTCAAAGTCATGGATCTCATTGTAGAAATTATCAAGAGGACAACTGCTGATCAGAAGAGGTCACCCAATGCCTCCTCACCTCCATTGCTCAATACCAAGACTGACCAGATGCAATATCTCATTCGAGCTACTCAGAGAACCAGAAGAGTCTTGAGTGGATTGTAGAAGCTAAATTTTATGTTATAGGTGTCAAGGTGACAAAAGTTCAGTCCACAGTTGAGAGTCTCAAGACGAAAGTGGATGAAGCCAAGGCACAAGCTTCCAGTGATGACGAGGACACCCCTAGTGAAGAAATTCCTACAACTACTTAGTTTAGGACTATGCCCAGATCAACTGTTGTTCCAGCACCTTCCATAGCCACAGTCTCTGCTCCAGGAGCTACACCTTTGGTTGCCCCCTCAGTGCCCCTGCCATCTCCACTCCTCCAGTTCAGCAGGCATCGTTCGAAACGTTTGCAGATGCACTCATATCCACTCCGACATCGACACACACCGATGTTGCAGGAGCTTCAGGAGATCAAGCCTAGAGACATTTAGCTCTATACTTATTTGAACTTTTTGGTACTTGTTGCCAAAGGGGGAGAATTTGTACATATCATAGGCCTTGAGTGAGCGAGTGCTTTGCTTTTTTCTCACTTGGTTTGCTTTGCGTTTTTGCTACAATCTGGTTTGTGGTACTTTGAGATACTTTTGTCTGATGCTTGTATGAGATTCCATTATCATATGCTTGATCATGTTGTATGTTAATGCTATATTTCCTTGGATATTCCTTTCATATGCTCTCGTATGATAATTGACTAGCTTACTTTTTCATGAGTGCTATTTATGTTGCAATCTTATCATTTCGAGCGCTCCACCAAGATGTATGTGACACTGAAGAGTAACCCATGGAATCTAATAGATTGTGCATTTGCATTCAAACGCAAAATTTTAATTATGCACAAATTTGGGGGAGCACTTGCTTATCATATACACTATAAAAAAAGACACATATGTGACATTATGGCCCAAACGAAAAAAAATTATGTCATGGTTATGACACTTCTATGATGATAATTGCGACGAAAACACGTATCATGATAGATGTGGTGGGCTCCTACTTCTATGACAAAAAATCATGACAAAAAATGGGCTTTTCTTCCTAGGCGGGCCGAGGACGCACCCGCATGACATTCTTTGGGCCGTCCATGACATAAAAAGTCATGGTAGAACTAAGGGCGATGAAATTTTCGCGGAGTTCCCGGTTACGGTGGGTGGTCGAGGCCGAGCGATGCAGTGTGGTTTGCACGTTTCTCTCTCGTACGCGCGCGTGATGCGAGTCGTGTCTCTATAACTGAACCCGATCGAGCGATCGCCTTGCTACTCACTGAAGCCGATTGATCGATCCCTCCGTTGCTAACTGAACCCGATAGACTCCTTTGCTACTAACTCAACCCGATCGATCATTGATGCTACTAACTCAAGCCGATCGAACCCCCGTGCGAGACGTAGCTAGCTAGCCGGTTGGGTTGCCTCTGGATGAACAGTGTCAATTTCTGCCATGTGCGTGATACGTAGAACGAGTCGAGACGTGGTGAGTCCAGCCGGTTGGTTGGCTGTGGATGAACAGTTCCTAGTGGGGGTTGGATGAGCAGGTCCCCGCCTGTGTGTAAGCGGTTGCCGCTGGATGAACAGGACCCTGTGGTAGTAGCCAATTCTCGCTGGATGAACAGGACCCCGAGGAGACAACAACACACCACAACTGGTTTGGGTGGATGAACATGACCCCATGGAGGTTGATTGAATAGTAGCTGGTGGAGGCTAGATGACCAGTAGCTCGTGAATGAACAGTGGCTTGAGATGGTGGATGAACAGTAGCAGGTGGAGGGCTGGAGGAAGTCGACAATGGATGAACAGTACCCCATGTAGTCGCGTTTTGTGTACGCCACACCCCTCCTGATGAACAGGACCCTGTTTCGACCATAGGCGGTTGAAGAGAAGTCCGTTTCCTCCTTTTTGCGGTACGCCAGACCCCTCCTGGTAAACATGACCCAGTTTCGAGCATACAAGCTTGAACAGAAGTCCATTTCCTCCGTTTTGCGGTACGCCAGACCCCTCCTGATGAACATGATCCCGTTTCGACCATAGGCGGTCAAACATAAGGCCATTTCCTTCGTACTACTGTACGCCAGACCCCGTTTCGGTTTTTCCATCCAAGCCGGTTGGCTCCCATTGAACAGGACGCATTCTGACCCAGTCTGTTGCCTCGTGATGAACACAACATTGTTTCTCCGTTCCAACCCAGCCGATTGGCGGCCTGAGGAACAGGATGCCATCGTTGTACGTGTTCGATACCATGCCCGTATGTACACATGTGTCCATCTTTTTTGTAGCGTGGCTATTGTATGTGCACAGTATTTATACATGACTGCTTGAGCAGCTACCGCTCCTTATTGGGCGATGGTTCACCTTGGCAGAAAGACCGGTGGACCAGTATGTACGTACATGTTTACGACCAAAATGACAACGGTACGTTCGCTTCGAAAAGGTGGGTCTGAGTTGTCAGGGAGGATAAGGAGGCACTTCCTTGCGTGCAAAGATATAGATGGTGGGTCCGAGCTATCAGGGGGATGATTCATTTTTTTGGGCGTAACAAGGAGGCACTTCCTTGCGTGTGAACATGTAGCTGATGGGTCCAGCTGTTAGCTTCACCGCATGCAATCCTCTTCGGATGGCTGTCGTTCATTGAGCACGTTGACCACACCGCGCAAACATCACCTAGGTGGTGCACAATGGTGAGGCAGGGAATGACATGGAGCCTTGGAACACGCGGAGAGTAGTACGAGGGTTGACTGGTTCGGTTGTCGTGTGACGCTACCGTTGCCGCAGAATAACAAGGGGTGTGGGTGGGTAGAGGGATGGCCTGCCCAGCGGTGGAAGTAGGAGGGGACTGTGAGGCCTGGTGGCAGCACAGTGGGCCATGGGAGGCAGGAGCACGCGGTGATTTGGACGGCTGGAGCAAGAGAATCAGAGGTTGAAGAAGCAGGACGACCGTTGGATGTTAATAATACAATGGTCACTACTGATAGAATTGTTTGTTGACTAAGTTGACAAATCCTTAGGTACGGGTTAGCAGGGCCACAGGTCTGCCTCCAAATCTAGTGGGGCCTAGTTGTCACGGTGAGCAATCATTATTTTTTGCTTAATAAGCAGACACTTCCTTTCATGCGAAGATATAGCTGGTGGGTCCCAGCTGTCATGGGGAGGATTCATTTTTTGGCGTAATAAGGAGGTACTTGCTTGTGGGCGGCCATGGACCATGTGGGTCCCTACTGTCGGCCTCTCCATGTAGATCCCTCTTCTGATGTTGTCGTTTGTTGATAATGTTTTCCACGCCGTGCTGAGAACACCAACGTGGTGGACGACGGCGAGACCCGAGAAGGGAATGACCCGGAGGTGGCGAAGCCACAATAGCGGAGGGATGTGGGTGAGTAGAGGGATGGACTGGCCAGCGGTGGGAGTAGTAGGGGGCGGTGAGGCCTACGCAGTAGCAAAGCCAACCATGGGAGGCGGGAGCAGGCGGTCCCGCCGGTGCTGGATTATGCGGCTGGAGCAAGAAGATCATAGATTGAAGAAGCACGACAGCCGTTGGATTCACATCAACGTTCACTTCTGCTAAAATTGTTTGTTGACTAATATATTATAAGTAAAAAAAAATCTTGAATAAGCATCAACTTAATAGGCCCACAAGTCAGCCCATTTCCTAATTTTTAATAATTTATATATTATTTGCAACTTCTTATGCAATTTATTGCAGTCCATTTTCTTTTTTTTTTGGCCAGGACTAGTGTTAAAAATTTAAAGAAAATTTCACATATTTTGGTGCGGTCCAAACTATTTTTAATACTGAAATGTGGAGCTAGATTTAAAGTACTTTCAAGATATATTTAAATCAGGTCAAAACCCAATGAAATTGGAATATGAAAATGTGAAAAAAATTCAGCAATTTCAAAGTAATTGCCAATTTCTCGTGTGTTTTTTATATTTATAGCCCATTTCACATTAACTTTAAGATTTGCAGCCATCTTGAAAGAGTTGCAGCCCAACAGGGCGGAGAAAAAATAAGTAGGCTTAGGATGGGTATGCCTGGATTGGGTATTCTTCAGAAAAAATAAACTGGGCTAGCCATTTTCATAAAGAAAAAAATAGCTGGGCTGGTCATGCAGTGAACGTAAAATAGAAGCCTGGGCTAGACGAACCACAGCCCTGTTGAAACCCTGCTCTGTCTCAACAATAAAAAAATACTGCTCGAGCAGCTACGTCCCAGGTGTCAGCCACTCTTATGCAGTTCTCTGGTCTATTTACTATACACTGACATTGTCGTGGGTCCCATATGTCAGCATACCACTAGGAGGAAGCATTTTCTTTTTTTATTCGCTGACAATGGAGTATATAACAAAAAATGAGGAACTTCCTTGCGTACGACCATGGACATGGTGGGTCCCTACTATCATCCTCTCCACATATAGTCCTCTCCTGATTCCTCTCTTTTTTGACCATGTTAACAACACGAGAGGGCAGCGCCGCGGTGAGCACACCAAAGCATGCAGAGGAAGATGATGAGGCCTCAGACAGGAACAAATAGGAGCTAGGAAGATGCGGCGGTGAATTCGCGGGTGAAGGGGAGTACAAGGGTTGACTAGTTCAAGTGCGGGGTGGGGCTCACGTCAGCATTAACAATTTAGGAGATGGTGGGGTGCCGATGCATGCACTGAGGCGCAGCCAACCACGGGAGGTGGAAACAGGCGGCCCCGCTGGTACTAGTTTGGTTTTGGTGCTAGAGGAAGACGAGACCGAAGAAACACGACAGACTAAAAAGTCAGTAGGTGTACTTAACAACCTTAACTGAATCCAGGAGGGGTACTTAACAACCATAGCTGAAAGCAGGTTGAGTACTTATACATGTTCAAGTGTACAAAGCACGCCTTGAACAGTGCTACTTTGCCTACAGTTAACCAAGCATGAGGCCACCAAGCCCCATGACAAGGCCTAGGCGCCACCCCTCGCATCCACAACCTTGTGAGAGCAGCTTCATCTCATAATGTTGTCAATAAATAGGATATTCGCTTCAGAGCCATGGAAAAGCATGAACATGGCATTTTGTCCTGTTATCCAAGATTATCTTTGTAATGAAGATGATATTCTAATATAGGGGCGCCCCTGTAAACACTTGTGTGCTTTCACTGGATTCTGATGAGAGAGCTCATGTGTGCTATAGTATGGTGCGTGCATTTATATAATTTGTCACAAGCACACACAAAAATAGGCTCCAGAAGTAAGGATAGCTGGCAGATGATAGGTTCATAATATACTGTATAGAGAGTTTATTGCCAAACCATGATAACAAGAGCACACAACAACTAGGCAGATCATAGTGTACATAGCAGGGGTACACCATAACCACAATATATAAATCGGGAAAGTGGAACTCGCATGAAAATACGGTGTTTTATTGCTGCTAGTAATTGAAAGCCTATCGATCACGTACAGGCCAGCTCTATCGAACATGGTAAAGAAGAGCAAGAAGATTTTGGATAATAAAATGTTGGTTGCGCAGTGCCCACACTTGATGAACCAGAGCGCATTAAGAATGCAACTCCCAGCTGTCTCTCGACCAGTTCAGGCGGTTGGATGAAGATCCTACGTCTCCTAACCCTTCTTCTTCCCCGTTCTAATTCTTCCCATACAGAACACCCTTGCGGGCCGCTGCGGACCACCGCCCCCATCGCTGTGTTCCTCCGCCAATCCCCACCCCACCCCTGCCCCAACCCCCACCAGCGTCGAGTTTTCTTCGTTTGGCGAGGCCCCACAACCACCCGAGCCCCTTTGATCGCACCGGCGAACTCCGGCGAGTTTTGAAAAATCGACTGACCCAATTTTGAAATTTAGTCTACTTTGATTTAACTAGTGTGGAATATAAAAGGGGAAACCATAAGCATTGGGAGTATAGTGTTGAGCGTGCCATGGCGGATCTGAAGGTGCAAACCGAACAAAGGCAACTTCGCAACCAAGACAAGAAATCAGAGTAAAGCAGTGGCGATCAATTTTCTTGCTGCAATAAATAAGTTGAGGAGATACAAAAGAGTACCGCCTTTGGTGCGGCGCCATGTACGCATCTGCTGAGAATTTGACGGTGCTGCGGTAGCGATGCCTGTCGGCGGCATGGAAGCAGATCTAGGAGGGTAGACGGTGGCGGCAGGGCACGATGGACGAGACGGTCGTAGGAGCGGCGCCGGCAAGGTGGACAACGGCGGGGATGAAGTGAGAGGACGGGATGCAAGGATCCCGGTCTAAAGCCGTGGATGAGAGAGGTCGGTCTCTTGTAATGGACGGCGGCGTCGGGGTATCAGCTCCGGCATGGTGGAGGAGGACGGCGGTGGATGGGGTGGCGGATGGCGGCGGACGGAGGAGGGTGGGGTGGAGAGGGTGTTTTGGCGCCCACGGCATACGAATGGGGAAAAGGGAGGTAGAGAGGAAGGGGGGGAACCATGTATTCAGGGCGCGCTTGTCTCAAATGCGAGGAAATTTACAAACTTAGCCCCCGTTTCAAATTTCTACTACATCACATCAACATTAGTCGGTTGG
This sequence comes from Aegilops longissima, assembly GCA_021605205.1. Classification (NCBI taxonomy): domain Eukaryota; kingdom Viridiplantae; phylum Streptophyta; class Magnoliopsida; order Poales; family Poaceae; genus Aegilops; species Aegilops longissima. Next base: position 268,015,148 of record CM038677.1, read on the forward strand.
GGATAGGACGGTAATCTCGCATACACCGAATATTTGCCGACAAGAGTTTGTTTTTGGCGCCCACCGTGTATGAATATGAATCGGGGAGGGAGTCCATTTCGGCCGAGGACACACTGTGTTTTGGCGCCCACCGTGTATGAATATGGGTGAGAGGCGGTTACGTCACGTTTGGGTGAAATTACAAACCTACCCCTATCGAAACCTATAGAAATCCAGCATATAGGTTTTGCGTGGCAGGGATAGGCAGAAGTGATTTCCATCTCGCAGATTTTGGTTTCGGGCGGTTAATACGACTTTCCCCGCTTCGTTCAAATTTTGCAGAGTGCATGTTTACCGTGCCAACTCAATTCGAATCCCGTTTGTATTGTATTTTTTTCGGGCGGGATCCATTTTCAATTGGAATTACAATCTATATACATCATTTTTTATATATACTATCAAAAGCACAACACCATTTATACATAAATATGGTTTACAAATGGCATTATCTCAGATTCATAAGGTTGTATCCATCAATTTGGATTTTCATATATTTGAAACCACTTTATGTTGAAATCCAATATATGCATTCCTCGCAAACTGTCTCCAATTATTGTGTGCTTAATGCGGGTTTTTTTTACTTCTCAAACATGTATAATGTGTTTCACACACGCAACATATAGTGTAATCCCGTCTAGAAATTAATTGCATATAAACCATGCATTGTTTGTAATTGAAGATTCTATGGATCACCAATATTGATAAACTATATAACATTACACGTGTGCCCAAATTCAAATGAATATGCATGTTTGATACACCCATTTGCGTTATGATATTATCGATGTCGTGATCTCTAGTTTAAATATTTGAATCCGCTTTAATCCAGATATTCGTCTCATATAGCTATCACTCATGCTTATATAGGACTATCTCTCTGGACCTATACACGTTCATCGTCTCTCAGGTATCTCTCGTGCTACCTATATGTCGACAATGATCTTTTATCTTTGTAACACACTGACGGTACTCTCTCCCTCGACCTTCATCACTCTATCTCTCTCTAAGTATATCTCGCTCCCTGCTTTGTGTCTCTTATTATGATTCTCCATGTGGAATCTCTTTCTCTCACACAAACACAAAACTTTGTCTCCCGGGGTCTCATTTCTCTCTACTATTCCCATGTGTGCCACTCGCCCACCCCTCATACAGAGATGTCTTTCGCTCATTAGATATGAGAACCTACGACTCTTCCTCTTCAATATCTCTTTCTCACACACAAACACGAACTCTATCTCCTAGGGTCTCATATTTCTCCATTGTTCTCTTGTATATCGCTCACACACACCCTCTCTCCCTAAAGATATCTTGCGTTCCTTCGTATGTCTCTCTAGCTATCACTCTCGTTGTGAAATATCTTTCTCTCTTGCAGACAAAAAACTCCGCCTCTCTGGATCTCATTTCTCTCATATATATGTTTGTATGTGACTCACATGCACCCTCTCCCTATCTCTCTCACACCCACACACATAACCCAGCCTTATTATCCATTCGACTCCTATCTCTAACGCACACTAGCTAGCATCTTTATCTTTCTATTTATCTATTTCTCCATCAACCTTGTTTCCCGCCCTCACTCTTGATTCCTATCACGCACACTACATATGTTTCTCCCTACATGCAGCCAAGTGCCCTCTCACACACATATATAAATTCACCCTTTGAACCACCCGACGGTCATCTCCAACACCCATACTAGCGGATGTCCATCTAGCTAGCATCTCCATCTCTGTATCTATATGTAGTTTCTCCATCAGCATTTCTTTCTCGCACGGAGTCTTGCTTCCTACCACCCACACTATATATGTCTCTCCATACATATGCTTTTATAGGTTGGTCTCTTTTGCACAATCGTTGCGCCTCACTCCCTCTGCTCGCCATAGATGCATGCTCCAGCCCACACCACTCTCTCTTAAAGATAAAAACACATGCTCAATTGTCGGCCTTCTTCCCTGCATTCTCACATGCATGCATATTGTCATACCGATCCATCTCTCCCATGTCGTTGATCTTATGACTTATGTCACTACAAAAAAAAGACACATTCGTGACATTTTGGGCCGAACGAATTTTTTTCCTATCATACATATGACACTTCTATGATGATAATTGTGACAAAACCCGATATCATCATAGATGTGGTGGGCTCCTACTTCTATGACAAAAAATCATGACAGAAAATGGGCTTTTCGTCCTGGGCGGGCCGGAGACGCAGCTGCATGACATTCTTTGGGCCGTCCATGACGGAAAAAACCGTGGTAGAAGCGATGGGGAAGAAAATTTCGGGGAGTTGCCGGTTACGGTGGGAGGTCGGGGGCCGAGCGATGCGCGTTTCTCTCGTACACGTACGCGCGTGTGTGTGAGGCGTTGGCTCTAACTAAACCCGAGCGAGGCGTTGGGCTCTAACTGAACCTAAGCGATTGCACTACAGGCTACGCGTTACTGAACCCGAGCACTCGATCGATGGTTGTTAACTGAACCAGATGGAGCGATTCCTTCGCTACTGCTGCTAAATGAAGCCCATCGATTGGATGAGCGATGGCGTTGCGGGGGGTTGGATGAACAATGGCGGTGGCGTTGCTTACGGATGAACATGACCCGTGGTGTGGAGGCTGGATGAGCAGATGAGCGGTGGAGGGTGGCCGTGGAGTGGTGGTTGAACAGGTCCCGTGGTGTGGAGGGCTGGATGAGCGATGAGCGGTGGGCGGTGCCCGTGGAGGGTGGTTGAGCGATGGCGGTGGAGTAAGCGCCGCGGTGGAGGCAGGATGAGCAGGAGCCCGTGGAGGCTGGAGGAGGTCGACGGTAGCCGTGGAGGCTAGAGGAGGTCGACGGTGGAGATGAACAGTATCCGTGGAGTCCGTTTTGCGATGCGCCACACCCTCCCGATGAACAGGACCCCGTTTTGACCGTGGCGCTCTAACACAAGTCCATTTCGTCCGTTTTGCGACGCCACACCCTCTCGATCAACAGGACCCCCTTCGACCGTAGGAGGTCCGTTTAAATCCGTTTGTGATACGCCACACCCTCCCGATCAATAGGACCCCGTTTCGATTGTAGGAGGTCCGTTTCCTCCGTTTTGCGGTACGCCACGCCCCTCCCGATCAACAGGAACCCGTTCCGAACGTAGGAGGTCCGTTTCCTCCGTTGTGCGGTACGCCAGGCCTCGTTTCCATCGCATGTTCCGTCCAAGCCCTCCCGATGAACACGACCGCGCATTCCATTCCGACCCAGCTGGTTGGCTCCCCATGAACACGACGACGATGCTGTTTCTCCGTTCCGACCCAGCCATGTACGTATGCGCGAGTAGGCATTTGAGACCCCGCCCGTATGTACACATACGTGGCCTTATTTTCTTTCTTACACCCTGGCCGCTGTACGTACGTGTACATGCTACGTGCGTGCCTCTACTATGACACGTGCGCAACTCTATATCGACCAGTATATATGTACTTACACGTTCGCGACCAGAATGACAACGCCACGTACGCTTCGACCAGGTGGGTCCCAACAGTCAGGCACTTCCTTGCCTGCGAAGATGTAGCTGGTGGGTCCCAGCAGTCAGGGGGCGAATCGTTTGTTTTTTTTGCCCGGACGCACTTCCTTGCGTGCGAAGATGTAGCTGGTGGGTCCCAGCAGTCAGGGGGGAACGTTTTTTTCATGAAATACGGTGGCCCGTCCGGTGGGTCCCTGCTGTCAGGTGGAGGAATAATTATTTTGCGCGTAATAAGGAGGCACTTCCTTGCGGCCACCATGGACCCAGCTGTCAGCCTCTCCACGCACAGTACTCTTCCGATGGAAGTTGGTCGTTGACCACATTGACCACGCCGAGCCGAGAGCACCACGGCGGTGGACGACGGCGAGGCCTTGGAAGGGACGACGGGCCGGGAAGACACAGCGGTGGATGCGCGAAGAGGAGTACGAGGTGAGGCTGCGTCGCCGCCAGAATAACAGGGGGTGTGGGTGAGTAGAGGGATGGCCTGGCCAGCGGTGGGAGTAGTAGGGGGCGGTGAGGCCTCCGTTGCATCGCAGCCGGTCACGGGAGGCAGGAGCACGAGGCACGACCGGCGCTGGTTTGGGCGGCTGGAGCAAGAAGACCAGAGGTTGAAGAAGCACTACGGCCGTTGGATGGACATTGTACGGTCACTGGAGCTAGAATCATGCATATTGACTAAGTTGACAAAGCCCTCCGTCCCTGTCAACTTAGTAGGCCCACAAGTCAGCCTGTCACTATACTGGGTCCCAGCTAACAGCGGAGTATTTTTTTGTGCGTAATAAGGAGGCACTTCCTTGCGTGCGAAGATAGCTGGTGGGTCCGACATGTCAGTGAGAACACGTTTTTTCGTGAAATCTGAGGCCCTTCGGAGGTCCCGGATGTCGGTGGAGGAATAATTATTTTGCGCATAATAAGGAGGCACTTCCTTGCTGCGGGTGTGGACCCAGCTGTCGCCTCTCCACGTCTGATCCACGTCCGATGGAAGCCGTTCCTTGACCACCTTCACCACGCCGCCGAGAGCACCAGAGGCGGTGGGCGGCAGCGAGCCTAGGAAGGGAACGACACAAAGGCAGGGAATACTCGGCAGTTGTTTCCCACGCGGAGGGTGATCGTCTCAACGTATCTATAATTTTGATTGCTCCATGCTACTTTATCTACTGTTTTGGACTATAATGGGCTTTATTTTCCACTTTTATATTACTTTTGGGACTAACCTATTAGCTGGAGGCCCAGCCGAATTGCTGTTTTTTGCCTTTTTCGGTGTTTGAAGAAGCAGAATATCAAACGGAGCCCAAGCGGAATGAAACCTTCGAGCGTGATTTTCTCACGAGCGTGATCCAGAGACTTGGACCCACGCCAAGGAACCAGAGAGGCGGTCACGAGGGTGGGGCGCCCCTGCCTCATGGGCGCTGTCGCGCTCCACCGACGTACTCCTTCCTCCTATATATACCTACGTACCCCAAGCGATCGAACAGGGCCAAAACCTAATTCCACCTTGAAACTTCCTGTATCCACGAGATACCATCTTGGGGCCTGTTAGGAGCTCATGAAAGGGCATCCACCATGGAGGGCTTCTACATCAACACCATAGCCTCTCCGATGAAGTGTGAGTAGTTTACTTGAGACCTTGGTCCATAGCTAGTAGCTAGATGGCTTCTTCTCTCTTTTTGGATCTCAATACAATGTTCTCCCCCTCTCTCGTGGAGATCTATTCGATGTAATCTTCTTTTTGCGGTGTGTTTGTTGAGACCGATGAATTGTGGGTTTATGATCCATCTTATCTATGAATAATATTTGAATCTTCTCTGAATTCTTTTATGTATGATTGAGTTATCTTTGCAAGTTTCTTCGAATTATCCGTTTGGTTTGGCCAACTATATTGGTAGTTCTTGCAATGGGAGAAGTGCATGGCTTTGGGTTCAAGCTTGCGGTGTCTTTACCCAGTGACAGAAAGGGTTGCAAGGCACGTATTGTATTGTTTCCATCGAGGATAACAAGATGGGGTATTTATCATATTGCATGAATTTATTCCTCTACATCATGTCATCTTGCTTAAGGCGTTACTCTGTTTTTAACTTAATACTCTAGATGCATCTTTGGATAGCGGTCGATGAGTGGAGTAATAGTAGTAGATGCAGAATCGTTTCGATCTACTTGTCTCGGACGTGATGCCTATATACATGATCATACCTAGATAACCTCATAACTATGCTCAATTCTGTCAATTGCTCAATAGTAATTTGTTCACCCACCGTAGAATAATTATGCTCTTGAGAGAAGCCACTAGTGAAACCTATGGCCCCGGGTCTATTCTCATCATATCAATCTCCATCACTTTTATACTTGCTTTGTTTTACTTTGCCTTTTACTTTTTTCTTTGCATCTTTATACCAAAAATACCAAAAAAGTTATCTCTATCAGATCTCACTCTCGTAAGTGACCGTGAAGGGATTGACAACCCCTAATCGCGTTGGTTGCAAGTAGCTATAGTTTTGTGCAGGTACGAGGGACTTGTGCGTGGCCTCCTACTGGATTGATACCTTGGTTCTCAAAAACCGAGGGAAATACTGACGCTACTGTGCTGCATCATCCTCTCCTCTTTGGGGAAAACCAACGCAAGCTCAAGACGTAGCAATTCCGGCGAGACCTCCAAATAACTCCTAGGTCTCATGTTTACTCATATCAATAACATAATCAGCTAGAAAGCCATAATAATAAATCTCGGATGACAACACTTTCTCAAAATAATAATAATATGATATAACAAGATGGTATCTCGCTAGCCCTTTCTGAGACCGCAAAACATAAATGTAGAGCACCTTCAAAGATCAAGGACGGACTAGACATTGTAATTCATGGTAAAAGATCCAATCATAGTCATACCTGATATAAATTAACAGTAATGAATGCAAATGACAGCTGTGCTCTCCAGCTAGTGCTTTTTAATAAGAGGGTGATGACTCAACATAAAAGTAAATAGATAGGCCCTTCGCGGAGGGAAGCAAGGATTTGTTGAGGTGCCAGAGTTCGGTTTTGAAATAGAGATAAATTATATTTTGAGCGGCATACTTTGATTGTCAACATAACAACTAAGAGATGATGATATCTTCCATGCTAAACAAATTATAGGTGGTTCCCAAACAGAATGGTAAAGTTTATACTCCCCCTCCTCCACATGCATCAATCCATGGCTTGCTCGAAACAACGAGTGCCTCCAACATTCAACGGGTCCCAGGGGGAGTTTTGTTTGCAATTATTTTGATTTTGTTTGCATAAAGCATGGGACTGGGCATCCCGGTGACCAGCCATTTTATCGTGAGTGAGGAGCGGAGTCCACTCCTCTTGAGAATAACCCGCCTAACACGGAAGATAAGGGCAGCCCTAGTTGATATATGAGCTACTCAAGCATGCAAAACAGAATGTTTATTTGAAGGTTTAGAGTTTGGCACATACAAATTTATTTGGAATGGCAGGTAGATACCGCATATAGGAAGGTATAGTGGACTCATATGGAATAACTTTGGGGTTTAAGTGATTGGATGCACAAGCAGTATTCCCGCTTAGAACAAGTGAAGGCTAGCAAAAGACGGGGAAGCGACCAACTAGAGAGCGACAACAGTCTTGAACACGCATTAAAATTAATAAACATTGAATACAATCATGAGTAGGATATAATCCACCATGAACATAAATATCATGAAGGCTATGTTTATTTGTTTCAAATACATGCGTGAACATGTGCCAAGTCAAGTCACTTAAATCATTCAAAGGAGGATACCACCCCATCATACCACATCACAACCATTTTAATAGCACGTTGGCACGCAAGGTAAACCATTATAACTCATAGCTAATCAAGCATGACATAAGCAACTATGATCTCTAATTGTCATTGCAAACATGTTTAATCATAATAAGCTGAATCAGGAACAATGAACTCATCATATTTACAAAAACAAAAGAGGTCGAGTTCATACCAGCTTTTCCCATCTCAGTCAGTCCATCATACATCATCATAATTGCCTTTCACTTGCACGACCGAACGGTGTGAATAATAAGAGTGAATATGCATTGGACTAAGCTGGAATCTGCGAGCATTCAATAAACAAGAGAAGACAAGGCAATATGGGCTCTTGGTTAAATCAACAATGGTGCATATAAGAGCCACTTCAACAATTTAATCATGATCTTCTCATACTGACCCCCAAAGAAAAGAAAATAAAATAAAAACTATTTACACGGGAAAGCTCCCAACAAGCAAAAGAAGAATGGGAAATATTTTTGGGTTTTCTTTTTAATTATTATTACTACAGGAGAGAAATAAACTACTACTAATTTTTTTGGTCTTTCTTAAAGTTTATTAAACACACAAGAAGAAGGTAGGAGAAAGAAAATAAACTAGCATGGATATTACAGTGAAAGAGTATGAGCACCGACATTTAGCAATGAGTGTGTGTGAACATAAATGTAAGGTCGGTGGGAAATACGTACTCCCCCAAGCTTAGGCTTTTGGCCTAAGTTGGTCTATGGCCAGGGATAGCATGGCGGATACCTGTAGGTGTAGCTGGGGTCGTACTGTGATGCAGCTGCTATCGCCTCCTGAGCTGCAGCGTGGCGTCGAGCCGCCTCCGCTCTCCTCTCGTACTCATCTGCCACCTCTCTGGTAATAATATATCTTCCTTTTGTCTGAAAATCAAAGAAGGTAGGAGCAGGAAGAGTAACATGGACAACATGCCGTTTGTTAAAGATTAGTCGATACTGGAGAGGTGGTTCAGTCCTCTCAACAAACTGGTGGGCAACCATAGAATCAAAATCTAAATAAGTAGAGGGTAACTCCATATCACCCTCACGGATGTCTATCTCAATAAAATTAGCTAAGCGGGTTGCATAAATTCCTCCAAAGAAATCTCCGTTTTGTCTATTATGATGCAACCTGCGAGCTATAATGGCTCCCATATGATAAGATTGGTCCCCTAACACAGCACTCCTGAGAATGCTGAGATCAGGGGCACACATGTGACATGTTTCATCCTTAGCATTTATGCATCTACCAATGAAGAGAGCAAAATAATGTATAGCAGGAAAGTGAATGCTCCCTATAGTGGCTTGTGTTATATCCCTAGATTCCCCCACAGTTATTCTAGCAAGAAAGTCTCTATATTCAGATTTAGGGGGATCCCTGATACTACCCCAAGATGGAAGTTTGCATGCAAGAGTGAAATCCTCTAAGTCCATGGTATAATATTTGTCATAGAGGTCAAACATGACTGAAGGAGAATTACGCGAAGATGAAAACTCAAACCTCCCCACAAATGAACTTGTGAGATCACGATACTGGGGGCATTTGTCAGCTTCAATGTACTCAAGATCGGCATTACGCAAATATGCGTTAAATTCTTCTTTGATTCCCGCTTGATCCATAAAATTTTCTGAAGGCCATTCACAGGGCCTCACAAGAGCGTCTCTTGTTGGTTCCTCGTCAGCATCACGCATTGCAAGCCTGGGACCTTGTTTCCTTGAAGAACCACTTTGGAAGATCTTCATAAACATATTGTTTTCTCTAAAAAATAATTCTGAAATTTTGAGTAACTTCAAACAAAAGTGAAACAACCTCAATAAAAATTGATAACAACTACTCATACAAGTGCCTAGAGCATATATCAAGCATTAGAACTACTTGGAACCATATAAATTTGACAAGCAAGCTCAAGAACATGGTCACCTATGCAGCACAAATTTGCAATGAATAAAGCACTAGAACAAAAACTAATTGGACCAATGGAGGAGTCACATACCAAGCAACAATCTCCCCAAGCAGTTTTGCGAGAGGTGCTTTGAGCAAGGAGATCGAAAATCACAGCAAAAGTGGCTGGAACTCAAGATTGAGTTGGTTTTTCGGGTTTGTGTGAGGCAGAGGAAGAAGATGGGTGCAGGGATAAGTGGAGGAGGGCCACCATGGGCCACGAGGTAGGGGGGCGCGCCCAGGGGGGTAGGGCGCGGCCTCCACCCTCGTGGCCAGGTGGCAGCTCTCCCCACGGTAATTTTTGCACTATAAATCCTCAAAAATATCCCGAAAATAAAAGTCTTGGGTATTGTGCTGCATCGTCCGGAGTCTCATCCCGACTTGTGGGGGAATCATAGTCTCCATCATCCTTTCCTCACTTGGGACAATGCTCTAATAATGATGATCATCACATTTTTATTTTTCTTACAACTCAACAATTACAACTCGATACTTAGAACAATATGAATGCCTCTGGCGCCGTTGCCGGGGAGTCTACGCAAAAGTCAACATACCAAGTACCCATCACAATCCCTATCTCTCGCATTACATTATTTGCCATTTGCCTCTCGTTTTCCTCTCCCCCACTTCACCCTTGCCGTTTTATTCGCCCTCTCTTTCCCAATCTCCTTCTCTTTTTCCCGTTGCCTTTTTCCTCGTCCGCTTGTTTGCTCGTGTGTTGGATTGCTTGTTTGTCACGATGTCTCAAGATGCTACCAAATTGTGTGACTTCACCAATACCAATAATAATGATTTCCTTAGCACTCCGATTGCTCCTCTTGCCAATACTGAATCTTGTGAAATCAATACTGCTTTGTTGAATCTTGTTATGAAAGATCAATTCGCCGGCCTTCCTAGTGAAAATACCGCTACTCATCTGAATAGCTTCGTTGATTTATGTGATATGCAAAAGAAAAAAGATGTCGATAATGATGTCGTTAAGTTGAAGCTATTTCCTTTTTCGCTTAGAGATCGTGCTAAAGCGTGGTTTTCATCTTTGCCTAAAAATAGTATTGATTCTTGGAACAAGTGCAAAGATGCTTTTATCTGTAGGTATTTTCCTCCCGCTAAGATTATCTCTCTTAGAAACGATATTATGAATTTTAAGCAACTTGATCATGAACATGTTGCACAAGGTTAGGAGAGATTGAAATTAATGATACGTAATTGTCCTACTCATGGTTTGAACTTGTGGATGATTATACAAAAAATTTATGCTGGATTGAATTTTGCTTCTAGAAATCTTTTAGATTCGGCCGCGAGAGGCACTTTTATGGAAATCACTCTAGGGGATGCCGCTAAACTCCTAGATAATATTATGGTTAATTATTCTCAATGGCATACTGAAAGATCTACTAATAAAAAAGTGCATGCTATAGAAGAAATCAATGTTTTGAGTGGAAAGATGGATGAACTCATGAAATTATTTGCTACTAAGAGTGTTTCTTCTGATCCTAATGATATGCCTTTGTCTACCTTGATTGAGAATAATAATGAATCTATGGATGTGAATTTCGTTGGTAGGAATAATTTTGGTAACAACGCGTATAGAGGGAATTTTAATCCTAGGCCTTATCCTAGTAATCCTTCTAATAATTATGGAAATTCCTACAACAACTCTTATGGAAATTTTAATAAGATGCCCCCTCAATTTGAGAGTAGTGTTAAAGAGTTTATGAATTCACAAAAGAATTTTAATGCTTTGCTTGAAGAGAAATTGCTTAAAGTTGATGATTTGGCTAGGAACGTTGATAGAATTTCTCTTGAGGTCGATTCTTTAAAGCTTAGATCTATTCCTCCTAAGCATGATACCAATGAGTCTCTCAAATCTATGATTGTCGGGGAGAAGCTGATCATGTCCCACGAACACCTACGGGACCTGGGCCCCTTGTGGTTCGGAGGGGGGCGGAGATTGCACAAAGAGCGGATCGAGGCAATGCACATGAGCGGATTTACCCAGCTTCGGAGCTCTCCGGAGAGATAATACTCCTACTGCTGCTTTGTGGATTATCTTGTGTTCTTGCTAGGGAGCAATGGGAGCTACAAAACCTAGCCTGAGCGTGGTCTCGTATGAGTAGAATGAACTAAGCCGGAGCTGAACCGAACCGAACCGAACCCTCCCTACGTTGCACTTGGGCCTCCTTTTATAGGCATAAAGGGGTCACCACATGTGGCAAATAGACAAGGGTAAGATGGTAAAAACATAGGTTGGTACACCGCTTTGTACAGTGTACAGTAATCTATACCTAACTCTGACGGCAAGGGACAAAAGTCATCAATTCCCGTCTCAGTCGCCTGAATAGTGTAACAGGGACCGTCGAGTGCGCCTCCGTTTGCCATGATGGTAGCCTGTCAGCGCCGCTTATCGCTGCTCCCCGCTCGCTGCACAGCCCGTCGACACGCGTGCTTGGGAGAGCCCCATGGTGACACGTTGGCGGGTGAGCTGGAGCGGAGATGAAGAGAGGTCACTTGCCGCGGCGAGTACTTTGCCGCGGCAAGGTTCTTGTCGCGCTCGGGAGCTTATCTCTCACCAAGCCTTCCCGGCAAGCTCCTCTTGCCGGGCCTTATTCCTTGGCGCTACCGAGTGGCCTTCCCGGCAAGCTCCTCTTGCCGGGGTCTTGATTACTTTGTTCTTGAATGGCTCCAAAGGAGCCGCTGAGGATCTTGGCGGTCATCGGGCCAGCCCTGCCGTGGGGCGCTGCAACTGTCCATACACGAGTTCGGGATACTAGGGTACCCCAACTGTAGTACACCGGCAGAGCCCGGGCTGGGCCACACACGTCGCCAAGCTGTGTTGGGCCAGGCCGAAAGCGATTGCACGGGCACGCTGCGTGGTCTTGATTACGCCGTTATTTGCCTTGGACCCACCACGTCTCCCACGAGCGGCACGCACCGGACGTGGCGTCGCGGGGGAGATCGCGGGGCTTTCTTTAATGGGAAAAATCGGAACGCCCGTCCCCTCTCCCCTTTATAAGCGGGGAACAGGGCAGGACGCCCACTTGCCCTTGCTGTCACATCAGAAACCCCCGTCGCTTTCCCTTTCTTCTCGAGCCCAAAGAGAGCGACGCTCCGCCCCCTCCATTGCCACCGGTGCCACCAACGCCGTCGGCTTCCTCCACCACCACTCCCTATGGCTCCGAAGGCCGACAAGGGAAAAGGCGTGAAATCGGCCGAGGCGCAGCGGCTCGCGGCGCTGCGGAAGGAGCGGGCTCTCTTCGATCCCCTGCTCAACAGGAAGGAGCTGCGGGAGCTGTACTATCTCTTCTGGTCGACGGCGACCCGGGCGCACCCGCGCACGAGGGTCATCTCCGCCGCCACATCTGCTAAGGTCTCCATCGGGTACCCCTTCTTCGCGATTTTCTTCTGGTGCGGGCTCTGCCCGCCCTTTTCTGAATTCTTCTGCGATGTCATGAATACATATGGCCTCCGCCTCCTTGACTTTCCTCACGAAGAGAGGGACAGGAAAAGGATTACGTGCATCTTATCTTTTAAATTGTAATCCTTGAGCCTTATCCGCATTTAAAACTTGTAATCCTCTCTTTCATGTGTTTCATTCTCCACGGATTGTATCCGAGTAGGATGTTTTTAATGAAAAAGGATGCTTGAAAAGGGACGAAAGGCTTATCTCGATACCGCAGCCCCGGCAACTCTGGCTTGCCGCAGCCCCGCAACTCACGGCTTGCGGGGCTTGGTCTTGGCGCACCCTTCTTCTCCTCTTCGCTGTTATTTCAGTTTCGAGAACAATTTAGCGATGCCGCAATAAGTTATTTTGTAATATAACTTTGTTCGGGCAATATTTGCTATGTTACTTCCTTTACTCGACTCTTGGCTTTGTATGTTACTGCCCTCGCTTTTCATGGAAACTTGCGGTGCAGCACCCTTGCCGCGATGGCCGAAAGTGCGGAACTTCAGCAGCCTCTTTGGCGAGGTCGCCACCGACAAGCAACCTTGTCGCGACTAGCCGCAGCTCACTAAAGTTGTTGAGCGGACTCGAAACAAAGTAAGGGCGCGACCAGTCACGATTTGGTTCCTTCGCGCACGGGTTTTCCATACAAAGCGCGGTCGTTCGAGGAAGATAACTTAACAAATTTAAAACTGGTCGTTTAAACTTAGCAACTTAGCTTTTCTGTTGTCCATTTCCCGGCAAGGCGACAGTCCCTCGAGCAACGCTTGGCGGCCCACACCATTATCTTCTCCTTCCCCCCCGGTTAACTTGTGGGTGGATGAACCTTCTTCTTGTTTGAGAAGAAAGAAGAGAAAATAAAGTTATGGAGCCTAGAGGCTCGTCATCGCTTACCGGGTGCGGGTGCTGCACAAAATGTTAGTAAACACATGCATATATGATTATGAAAGCATGTATTGGCAAAATGTGCGCAACACATAGGCTTTACTGATGCACGGGGTCTGCGCCCGGCTTTGTACAAAGGATTACATGCAACAGCGGCAAGACTTGTACAAAAGGGTGGTTGCCGGAACGGGTTCCGGCAACCGCGCCTCATGGGTAAAACTTGCGAAGATGCTCTATATTCCAGGAATTGCTCACGGAAGGCCATCTTCGGTCTCAAAGGCGGACAGCGCGGGCCTAGTGACTCGTTTCACCCGATAAGGGCCTTCCACTTCAGCGTCAACTTGTTGGAATTCTTGGCGGATTGAACGCGCGAAGAACAAGGTCGCCTTCCTCGAAGCTTCGGCATTAACTGCGGCTATGGTAGCGGCGCAAAGCTTGCTGGTAACGAGCAGCTCGTACAACAGCTCGAAGACGATCTTCCTCGAGGAGCAGCGTCATCTTGTCGCAGCTGCTCTTGCTCAAGCTCATCATAAGCGAGCACTCGAGGTGACCCGACACGAGTTCCGTGGGGAGAACTGCCTCTGCTCCGTAGACTAGAGCAAAAGGTGTCCGGCGGTGGCTCGATTTGGCGTCGTCTGATCGACCAAAGAACCACCGCAGCTCCTCAATCCAGTTCCTTCCGCACTTGCGCAGCTCGTCGAAAGTTCTGGTCTTGAGTCCTCGCAGCACTTCAGCGTTTGCTCTCTCTGCTTGACCGTTGCTTCTCGGATGAGCAACAGAAGCAAAGCAGATCTTGGCGCCAAGATCTTGGGCGTACTGCATGAAGGTGCGGCTCGTGAACTGTGTGCTGTTGTCGGTGATGATCCGGTTAGGAATCCCAAAACGGCAAACAATTGACTCAAGAACTTGACGGCCGATTGTCTTGTCACCTTCCTCACTGGTTCCACTTCCGCCACTTTGTGAACTTGTCGATTGCGACGTACAAGTATTCAAAGCCCCCGACAGCTCGGGGGAAGGGGCCGAGGATGTCGAGCCCCTAGACCGAAAAGGGCCAAGATAAAGGGATCGTCTGGAGAGCTTGAGCTGGTTGGTGTATCTGTTTGGAATGGAACTGCACGCTTCACACTTGGTTACTTGTGCGATTGCATCTGGAGGGCTTCTGGCCAGAAGAAACCTTGCCGGAAAGCTTTGTCGGCAAGTGCTCTTGCGCCGATGTGGTGAACACATATGCCTCCATGTATCTCTGCCAACAGCTTCTGTCCATCTTCCCGGCAAATACACTTCAATTTCACACCTTTGAGCCTTCTTCTGTACAGGATGTTGTCAACAAACTGGTACATACTTGACTGCCGGGCTACTTTTTCCGCTTCTTCTTGCTCTTCGGGAAGTTCTCCTGTCTGAAGGAAATGGAAGATTTGCTGTGCCCATGTTGGAGCTTGTGGCTCGACAACAAGGACTAAAGGCTCTTCTATCACTGCGGGAACATCAGCTTCTACGGCAAGAACTTGTGGGTCCGCCGGAGCTCGATGATCCCCGACAAGTTTGCCGGAGCGAAACTTGTCGGGAGCGTTTGCTTCAACGATACAAACTGCATGGTTTGTCGGAGCAGACTGCTCCTCAGTGATATTTGCGTTGATTTTAGGGACCTTCTTGGTGGCGGCTTCGGGGAGCTCTGCCGGAAAGTAGTCGCCGGAAACCAATTTTCTCTTCTTGCTTTGACCTGTTGATGGTGTTACGGTTGGCTGAGTCAGCTTGAGCACAAAAATTCCTGGTTCCACAGGTAACTTGAGTGCAGCACATTTGGAGAGGCCATCAGCTATATCATTCTGAGCTCTTGGAACATGCTCCATTTGCAGGCCTTCAAAGTGCTCTTCTAGCTTCCTCACTTCATCGACGTAAGCTTCCATCAACAGACTCTGATAATCTTTATTTACTTGGCGGACGACAAGTTGCGAGTCCCCCCTGACAATGAGCTTCTTGATCCCAAGGTCTACCGCAATCCTGAGACCGGCAAGCAAACCTTCATACTCTGCAGTATTGTTTGTTGCTTGTTCCTTGGGAAAGTGCATCTGGTCTATGTACTTGAGGTGCTCTCCGTGGGTGCGATAAGCAAGACGCCGCACCGGGCGCCTTTGCAGCGAGAAGGCACCATCGAAGTACATCAGCCACTCTTTATTTGCTTCTTTGACGGGGATGCTTGTCTCTGGAATTTCTTCATCTTGCGTGGGCGTCCACTCTGCTATGAATTCTGCCAATGCTCTGCTCTGGATAGTTGAAGTGCTTTCAAACTTGAGACCAAAGCTTGACAGTTCCAGTGCCCACTCGACAATCCTGCCTGTTGCTTCTGGATTTTGCAATATCCTCTTCAGCGGAAAGCGAGTGACAACTGTTATCTCGTGTGCTTGGTAGTAATGGCGCAGCTTTCTCGAGGCCATGAGGAGGCCGAAAATCAACTTCTGCACACCAGAGTACCTTGACCTAGCCCCCTGCAGAAGGGAACTAACAAAGTAGACTGGGCGCTGCACCATCTTCTTCTGTATCTTGTTGCAACCCTGCGCTGATCCGTCCTTGTCGGGACCAGAGCTTGATGGCGAAGCCCCTTGCTTGTCGCTGGATGCGCCTGCCTCGGTTGCCGGCTCATCATCTGCCTCCCTCTCCGCTACTAACGCAGCACTAACCAGTTGATTGGTTGCCGCTATATACAACAGCAACTTCTCTTGCGGCCTAGGTGCGACAAGTATTGGAGCAGAGGACATGTATTTCTTTAAGTCCTGCAGCGCAGCCTCCGGTTCGGGAGTCCATTTCATTGGACCTGCCTTTTTCAAAATCTTGAAAATCGGCAGGGCGCGTTCAACAGACTTAAGATGAACCTGCTGAGAGCAGCCACGCAACCGGCAAGTCTTCTGACATCCTTGACGCGCCTTGGTGCTTCGATCTGCTCAATGGCCTTTATCTTGTCGGGATTGGCTTCAATTCCCCGCTGAGACACAAAGAACCCGATAAGCTTGCCGGAAGGGACTCCAAACACGCACTTCTCGGGGTTGAGCTTGAGGTTGATCTTGCGCAGATTTGCAAATGTTTCATCCAAATCCTGAACTAGAGTTGCTTTGTCCTTGCTCTTGACCACTATGTCATTCATGTAGGCTTCTACATTTCTGTGTATCTGTGGTTCAAAGGCATCATGGACTACCCTTGCAAAGGTTGATCCGGCATTCTTCAAATCGAAAGGCATCCGTATGAAGCAGTACGTGCCACATGGTGTAATGAATGCGGTTTTCTCTTCATCCTCTTCTGCCATGAAGATCTGATGATATCCTGAATATGCATCAAGAAATGAAAGCAGATCACATCCAGCCGTGGAGTCAACAATCTGGTCGATACGTGGCAAGGGAAATGGGTCTTTGGGACAAGCTTTGTTAACATCAGTGAAGTCAATACAAAGTCTCCATTTCCCATTAGCCTTGCGTACAACTACCGGATTGGCCAACCACGGGATGGAGGACTCCTCGACAAGCCCTACTGCTTCCAACTTCTTGATTTCTTCGCTATGAACTCTTGGCGCCCAACGCTGCTTCCTAACTTTTTTCTTGACGGGCCGCACGTGAGGACAGACAGCTAGGTGGTGCTCAATTACTTTCCTGGGAACACCGGGGATGTCAGATGGTTGCCATGCAAACACATCGACATTCGCCCGCAGGAAAGCAACGAGCTCGCCTTCCTATTTAGGATCAAGCGTGGCACTGATGGTGAAGGTACCACCAGTGCCGTCCTCCTTGGCGGGCACCTTCTTGGTCTTCGGCGGAGCTGCCATCGTCTTCTTGCACTTGCCGGTGGAGCTCGATGGTGCGTCCTCGACGGTAGCGCTGCACTCCGAGGAGGTGCGCTTGCCGGAGTGAGCATCAGAGCTCTTGCCGGTCTTGGTGGTCTTCTTCTTCCCCCCGGGAGCTTCAGCGGCAAGTGGTTTGCTATCTGTGGCGGCTGCTGCATCCCGGTAAATCTTGTCGGCGCAGATAAGCGCGTCCTTCTTGTCGCCATGGACAGAAATGACGCTTATCGGGCCGGGCATCTTGAGTAGGTTGTAAGCATAATGAGAGGCGGCCATGAACTTGGCGAGTGCTGGACGGCCAAGTATGACATTGTAGGGCGATGGGAAATCGGCGACGTCAAACATGACCCTCTCAGTTCTGAAGTTGAGCTCGCTGCCGAATGTTACCGGCAACGTGATCTTCCCTTTGGGCTTGCTCCTTCCTGGGTTGATTCCTTGGAATGTACCAGTTTCTTGAGCTCATTGTCGAGGATTTGAAGTTTCTGAAGCACTGCAGAGGATATCAGGTTCAGGCCGGCCCCGCCGTCAACCAACATCTTTGTGACCTTGAGGTTGCGGATGGTTGGTGAGACCAACATCGGGAAGCACCCGACCGCTGTGATGCGATCAGGGTGGTCCTCAATGTCAAAAATGATGGGCGTGCTGGACCACTTCAGAGGTTTGCGCGACTCTATGGAGGGTTCTGCTGCATTAACCTCACGCATCCATTGTTTGAGTTGACGGCGCGAGGTATGCAGAGAAGCACCACCGTCAACGCAAAGGACCTCGGTTGCCTTTTGAAACTCTTGCTCGTCTGCTTCATCGTCTTCCATGTCTTCGTCATCTTCATCTTCGTCTTCTTCCTTGTCGCCGCGGGAGGTCTGTCTCTGCCCTTTGCTTGGCCTCGCCGAGGCGTCCTCCCGACCGGTCTCTTCTTACTTGCTGTACCTGCACCTTCTTGGGCCTTCTCCTTGTTTCTCCGCCGTACTCAGCTCTCAGAGCTCAACAAGCTGCTCGACTTTCTTGCAGCTCTGGAGATCGTGGCCCTTGGTGCGGTGGATTTTACAAGATCGCTTGTTGAGCTCGGGCTTGTCGGCGGCCGCCACAGCTTGGCGGTCGGCGCTAACGGCAACCTCCTTGCCGGAGCCACCAGCCTTGGCTTTGTTGGCGGCACCATCCTTGCCGGACTGCTCGACAACTAGTACTTCTTGGTTTTTCTTTCTCTGTTGTTTCGCCATGGCTCTTTCTTGCCGGGCGATCTCCTCACTGCCGACTCTGCTCCCACATTCTCTCCCGGAGTCTTCTTCCTTCTTGGTAGCGTGCACACTTGTCGGCCAGGCGTAGAGCTCGCTGACGTCTTTCACTTTGCACATCGCCATCTCCTCCCTCATCCTGCGGTTTCAGACATTACGATGGAATGCACTGATCACCGCGTAGGGTGGACGCCGGGGATGTTGTAGTGCACTGGCTGAATCTCTCGATGAACTTGCGCAGGACTCTCCCTCTTACGGGCAAGCAGGTGGAGGTCACTCTCCGGCCATGAGGCTTGTGGTCACTGTGAAGGCGCCAACAAACTGGTGGCACAAATCTGCCCAAGAAGAAATAGAGCCATCCGCAAGTGCATGACCCAAGACCGACGTTTGGCTTGAGCACCGGGGAAAGTAGTTGGCGAGGATCTTGTCGCCTCGCCCCCGCGCCTGCACCGTGATGGTGTAGATCTTGAGGAACTCCGATGGGTGTGTCCTGCCATCATACTTTTTCTCGCACATCTGGTTCAAGTTTTTCTTGTCGGGCCACCGGACTTGCCGCAGCTCACAAGTGAACGCAGGGCAACCTACCGCATACGGTAAGTCGCCTGGTTCCCCTGGCGCATGCATATCGACAGTGGGCTCGGCGCGCTGGTCGGACTGACGACGCGCTTCTCTTGGCGCCGATACGGGTTCGAAAGTCTTCTTCTTGCCGTTCTCGGAGAACTTGGCGCTGGTCGCGGCGAGCTCGCGGATCCGGACGACGCTGTGGAGTCGCTGTCGAGGTGGATCCGCGAGTCGGCGATCTTGGCCTTCGGAAGGGGAGTGCACGGTGGCTGCACCCCGCAAGTCTCGCCGCCATCAGCTCGCGCTTTGTCGCCTTGCGCGGCTGCGAGGCACTCGGTTGCCACGGGACACGCGTTAAGCGGCCGGCGAGACTCTGAATTGTGGGCGTCCATTTGTCGACCTTAGCGCCGTTGGAGGGTAATCTAGAAGTAACTAAGCTTCAGCCAAGGCTTCCGCTGGTGTGGTTGGCGGCAACGGCGCGCGGAGCGAAGAACGGATGTGCTCGGACTCTAACCACGTTAGGAGGAGCAGCATCCCGCCAAGCGTACTCGCATTCGTACCAACATCTTTGGGGTGAATGCGGTCTCGAGGGCCTCGGATCCTCCAGCTTGGCCTTGATCCAACGAAAGCGATGGTGCTGCGAGCATCATGACGCTGTCGGTCCCGCGCCTCCCCCACGGCGACGCGGTGCGGACTCGACGCCGACGCTCGCGCTGCCTTGTCCTTTGACCTGGCGGCATTGTGGGCTCTCTCGACGGCGCCGGTTCCTCCGCCAGCGTTTCCCCCACCACCTGACAACTCCGGTGGTGGTGGGTTCGACGCGGACGGCTCCGCTGCTGCCGAAGACTTCTTCTTCGGCGCCATGTCGACGAAGATGTTGATGAAATCTGCTCGTGTGACCGCGGATCGGGTTCACACAGCCTCGACGCCCCCTACCGGGCGCGCCAAAGATGTCGGGAGAAGCTGATCATGTCCCATTTAACACCTACGGGACCTGGGCCCCTTGTGGTTCGGAGGGGGGCGGAGATTGCACAAAGAGCGGATCGAGGCAATGCACACGAAGCGGATTTACCCAGCTTCGAGCTCTCCGAGAGATAATACTCCTAGTGCTGCTTTGTGGATTATCTTGTGTTCTTGCTAGGGAGCAATGGGAGCTACAAAACCTAGCCTGAGCGTGGTCTCGTATGAGTAGAATGAACTAAGCCGAGCTGAACCGAATCAATCGAACCCTCCCCACGTTGCACTTGGGCCTCCTTTTATAGGCATCAAGGGGTCACCACATGTGGCAAGTAGACAAGGGTAAGATGGTAAAAACATAGGTTGGTACACCGCTTTGTACAGTGTACAGTAATCTATACCTAACTCTGACGGCAAGGGACAAAAGTCATCAATGCCCGCCTCGCCGCGCTGAACAAAGGTAACAGGGACCGTCAAGTGCGCCTCCGTTTGCCACGATGGTAGCCTGTCAGCGCCGCTTATCGCTGCTCCCCGCTGGCTGCACAGCCCGTCGACACGCGTGCTTGGGAGAGCCCCGTGGTGACACGTTGGCGGGTGAGCTGGAGCGGAGATGAAGAGAGGTCACTTGCCGCGGCGAGTACTTTGCCGCGGCAAGGTTCTTGTCGCGCTCGGGAGCTTATCGCTCACCAAGCCTTCCCGGCAAGCTCCTCTTGCCGGGGCCTTGTTTCCTTCGCGCCCTGAGTGGCCTTCCCGGCAAGCTCCTCTTGCCGGGGTCTTGATTACTTTGTTCTTGAATGGCTCCAAAGGAGCCGCTGAGGATCTTGGCGGTCATCAGGCCAGCCCTGTCGTGGGGCGCTGCAACTGTCCGTGCACGAGTTCGGGATACTAGGGTACCCCTACTCTAGTACACCGACAGGACACCTACGGGACCTGGGTCCCTTGTGGTTCGGAGGGGGGCGGAGATCGCACAAAGAGCGGATCGAGGCGATGCACGCGAGCGGATTTACCCAGCTTCGGAGCTCTCCGGAGAGATAATACTCCTACTGCTGCTTTGTGGATTATCTTGTGTTCTTGCTAGGGAGCAACGGGAGCTACAAAACCTAGCCTAAATGTGGTCTCGTATGAGTGGAATGAACTAAGCCGGAGCTGGACCGAACAGAACCGAACCCTCCCTACGTTGCACTTGGGCCTCCTTTTATAGGCATAAAGGGGTCACCACATGTGGCAAGTAGACAAGGGTAAGATGTTAAAAACATAGGTTGGTACACCGCTTTGTACAGTGTACAGTAATCTATACCTAACTCTGACGGCAAGGGACAAAAGTCATCAATGCCCGCCTCGGTCGCTGAACAAAGGTAACAGGACCGTCGAGTGCGCCTCCGCTTGCCACGATGGTAGCCTGTCGGCGCCGCTTATCGCTGCTCCCCGCTGGCTGCACAGCCCGCTGACACGCGATGCTTGGGAGAGCCCGTGGTGACACGTTGGTGGGTGAGCTGGAGCGGAGATGAAGAGAGGTCACTTGCCTTGGCGAGTACTTTGCCGCTGCAAGGTTCTTGTCGCGCCGAGCTTATCGCTCACCAAGCCTTCCCGGCAAGCTCCTCTTGCCGGGCCTTGTTTCCTTCACGCCTCGTGGCCTTCCCGCAAGCTCCTCTTGCCGGGTCTTGATTACTTTGTTCTTGAATGGCTCCAAAGGAGCCGCCGAGGATCTTGGCGGTCATCAGGCCGCCCTACCGTGGGGCCGTAGAATGTCCGGCACGAAGTTCGGGATACTAGGGTACCCCTACTCTAGTACACCGCAGGAGCCCCGGCTGGGCCACACACGGCGACAAGCTCTGTTGGGCAGGGCCAAAAAAAGGCACGGGCACGCGCGTGGTCTTGATTACGCCGTTATTTGCCATGGACCCACCACGTCTCCCACGAGCGCACGCACCGGACGTGGCGCCGCATGGAGATCGTGGGGCTTTTTTAATGGGAAAAATCGAACGCCCGCCCCGTCTCCCTTTATAAGCGGGGAACAGGGCAGGACGCCCACTTGCCCTTGCTGTCACATCGAAACCCCGCCGCTTCCCCTTTCTTCTCGAGCCCAAAGAGAGCGACGCCCGCCTCCATTGCCACCGGTGCCACCAACGCCGCCGGCTTCCTCCACCACCACTCCCTATGGCTCAAGGCCGACAAGGGAAAGGCGGAATCGGCCGAGGCACAGCGGCTCATGGGCGCTATGGAAGGAGCGGGCTCTTCGATCCCCTGCTCAATCGGAAGGAGCTGCGGAGCTGTACTATCTCTTCGGTCGACGGCGACCTGGCGCACTCCAGCACGAGGGTCATCTCCGCCGCCACATCTGCTAAGGTCTCCATCGGGTACCCCTTCTTCGCGATTTTTCTTACAGTGCGGGCTCGCCCGCCTTTTCTGAATTCTTCATGCGATGTCATGAACACATATGGCCTCCGCCTCCTTGACTTCACCCCCAACGCCATCCTCACCATGGCGCTTTCACACATCTCGCGAGAACTTTGTCGGGTCCACCCAAACGTCGCGACTCTTCCGCCACTACTTCTCACCCAGCACAGAGAGAGGATTGCCGCTGTCGGAGGAATTGCATGGACCTCTAGGATCAGCAAGAAGGAAGCGATTCTTGACGGAGAGTTGCGCAGCAAGTGGGAGGAGTGGAGGGCTGACTGGTGCTGGATCTTAGAGGAGGAGCCACAACCGTTTACTGCCTCGCAAAAACCCCCATAGTTCGCGGGTAACGATTGGAGCAACTTGGCGCCAGAGGACGACAAGTTGAAGATTGCCACGACTAGGATTTTATGCCTCCGCAAGCAGGGCTTACCGTAGGAGCAGTTGGCGCGGACTTCCTTCGCCGCCACATTGCGCCCTTGCAGGAGAGAGGGAGGCCTGCTTGGGAATTCCGAACGCGGCGGATATCATGAGGCTGCGCCCAGGTCTGAATTGGAATTTCACTACCTTGGAGCTTGACGGCATGCTGCGGAGCTGTTCAAGCTGAAGCGGATAACCTGGATGGTGCATGTTGCCGAGGGAGTTGTGCCCTTGTGCAACAACTCGTCGCTTGATAGCATCCGCACGATAATGCCGTTGTGCGATTCCCATGGAATCGTTCCAACTTGGCAGGAGCCCGCCGATGACATAGTGCAGCAGTTCTTCGACAACTTGGTTGAAGTGCCGATCCGCGCTGACGAGCAGAGGCGGCTCACCCGCAACACCACCGACCAGGAGATGGCGCGCATCGCCACGAGGTTGGAGGAGGCTGCAGAGGCTGCTGCCGCCGGCGCGTTTGGGTTCACTGTCGAGGAGGCAGAGAGGGCCGAGGCGGCAAGCCTTGCCGACCGAGAAGAGTTCGTCGGTGAGGAGGAGCAGACCGAGCCCGAAAACGGACAACGGGGAAAATGCTCGGAATCATGAGACGAACATGTATGCAAATGAGATGCACATGCTGACATGATATGAAATGCATGACATGGACAAAAATAAAAAATGAAGAAAAACCCAACCAAGGAGAGAATATCATATCACAATGCCGAAAATGGCAAGAGTTGGAGTTACAAATATGGAAAGTTACATCCGGGGTGTTTCAACACTCCACCTCTACAAGAGGATCTCGTCCCGAGATCTAGGACTGAAAGAACTCCGGATATTCGAAACGGAGGTGATCCTCGCGCTCCCAGGTGGCTTCTCGGTCGGAGTGGTGTGACCACTTCACTTTCAGGAATTTGATTGACTTGTTGCGAGTCTTGCGCTCGGTTTCCTCAAGAATAGCAACGGGGTGCTCATGATAAGAAAGATCTTCTTGGAGGTCAATTTCTTGAAGTTGATAGTGCGCTCAGAGTCTTGAAGCACTTATGAAGCTGTGACATGTGAAACACATCGTGCACATTTCGCGGTTGGAGGAAGCTTGTTGATAGGCTAGATCGCCTCTTTTACCAATGATCTTGAAATGACCCACGTATCTAGGGGCAAGCTTCCCTTTGATACCGAAGCGACGAGTGCCTTTCATTGGAGAGACGCGGAGGTAGACATGGTCTCTGATTTCAAAAGCCACATCACGGTGCTTGTCATCATAATAGCTCTTCTGGCACGATTGCGCGGCTTTGTGATTCTCACGAATGACTTTGCACATTTCTTCGGCTTCTGTGATCAAGTTGTTGCCAAGAAGTTGGCGTTCACCTGTCTCGGACCAATTGAGAGGAGTATGGCACTTCCTGCCATAGAGAATTTCGAATGGGGCCTTGCCCGAACTCGCTTGGAAGCTGTTGTTGTAGGAGAACTCGGCATATGGAAGACAATCTTCCCACTTCATACCGAAAGAAATGATACAAGCCCTGAGCATGTCTTCGAGGATTTGATTGACTCTCTCGACTTGGCCACTTGTTTGAGGGTGGAAAGCTGTGCTGAAATGAATGTTGGTGCCCATGGCCTTCTGGAAAGAATCCCAAAACTTGGAGGT
The DNA here is from genome assembly GCA_021605205.1 of Aegilops longissima. Taxonomy (NCBI): domain Eukaryota; kingdom Viridiplantae; phylum Streptophyta; class Magnoliopsida; order Poales; family Poaceae; genus Aegilops; species Aegilops longissima. The sequence goes on from CM038677.1 coordinate 268,039,788, forward strand.
AAAGATGCTGCCACGGTCTGAAGAGATCAATTGTGGAATGCCGTGCAAGGAGACAATCCTGGAGGTGTATAGTTCTGCCAACTGAGCTGCTGTGATGGATTCTTTGATAGGAAGAAAATGAGCCACTTTAGTAAGCTTGTCAATGAAAACGAAGATAGCATCATTTCCACGCTTGGACTTAGGAAATCCAGTCACGAAGTCCATCTCAATATGATCAAACTTCCATTCTGGAATAGCAAGAGGTTGGAGGAGACCAGCTGGTCGTTGGTGTTCTGCTTTCACTCTTCTGCAGACATCACACTCATTCACGAATTGTGCAATTTCTCGCTTCATTCAAGTCCACCAATATGACTGCTTGAGGTCATGGTACATCTTCGTACTTCCAGGATGAATGGATAGAAGCGAATTGTGTACCTCGTTCATAATGACTTTACGAGATCACCCTTTGGAACCACAATCCGTCCTCAAGAAAAGAGTATCTTTGTCATCAATGTGGAAGCACTTGTACTTGAAATGCCCTTGTCGATACCACGCTTCACCTTTTTCACCATGGTATCCAGGAGTTGAGCCTCACGAATTTGATCTTCCAAAGTAGGAGAGACTATGAGGTTGGCAAGAAAGCCTTGAGGAACAACTTGAAGATTCAGCTATGGAAAGCTTCACAGAGATCCGTTGGAAGGGCTTGAGGATTAAACTGTTGCAAGAAGCCTTCCCGCCAAAGCATCTGCAATCACATTGGCCTTGCCGGAGTATATTCAATACTTGGGTTGTACTCTTGAATCATTTCACCCATCGAGTTTGCTCGAGGTTGAGGTTGGGTCGAGTGAAGATATACTTGAGACTCTTGTGATCCGTGAATATGTCCACTTTCCTTCCCAACAAGAGATGTCTCCATGTTATCAATGCATGGACAACCGCCGCCAACTCAAGATCGTGAGTGGGGTAGTTCTTTTCGTTGGGCTTCAGCTGACGAGAGGTATAGGCCACAACTCTCTTCTCTTGCATTAACACAGACCGAGACCTTGAAGAGAAGCATCACGTAAAACTTCAATGGCTTGGATTCATCAGAGGAGTTAAGACAGAGCTGTGACGAGTTTCTCTTTGAGAGTATTGAAAGCAACATCACACTCGGAGACCGTATATACTTCACATGCTTCTAGAGGAGGTTGGAAAGAGGCTTTGCAATCTTGGAGAAGTTCTCAACGAATCTTCGGCAATAGCTTGCAAGACCAAGAAAACTGCGAAGCTGCTTGACATTCTGAGGAGGTTCCCAATTCACAACTACAGACACCTTCTCGGGATTAACAGCGATGCCCTTGGCGGAGATGATATGGCCAAGGTAAAGCACTTCATCAAGCCAAAATTCACATTTGGAAAACTTTGCATAGAATTGATGCTCTCTGAGCTTGTCGAGCACCAATCGCAAATGTTTGGCATGATCCTTCTTATTCTTGGAGAAGACCAAAATATCATCCAGATAGACCAAGACGAATTCATTGGTGTATGGGTTGAAGATGAAGTTCATCATTCGAGAGAATGTTGGAGGAGCATTGACAAGGCCGAAAGACATGACAGTATATTCATAAGAACCAAAGCTTGTTCTGAATGCTGTCTTGGGAATATCTTGTTCACGAATGTGAATCTGATGATAACCCATTCGAAGGTCAAGCTTGGAGAACACTTTAGCACCTTTGAGTTGCTCGAAAAGCTCATTGATGTTGGGAAGTGGATACTTGTTCTTGATAGTCTTCTTATTCAATGGACGGTAATCGATGCAAAGTCGGTCCGTGCCATCCTTCTTCTGGACAAAAAGAACACCACAACCCCAAGGAGATGAACTCGTCCGATCAAACCCAGACGCTCTTGTTCATCGAGCTGCTTCTTCAATTCCTTCAGCTCATTAGGTCCAAGCTTGTATGGACGCTTGCAACGGGTTCAAGGCCGTGCTCAAGATCGATAACGAACTCAATCGGCCGGTGAGGAGGCATACCCGAAGCTCTTCCGAAAGACATCTTGGTACTCACAAACGATCGAATCGAGAGATAGCATCCAATTCGCCCTTCTCATTGAGAGAAAACAACCAATGGTTTCATCACGAGCGCATAGATGATCACATCATTAGAAGAGTGAGTCAATTGAATTTCCCTGGCAGCACAATCAAGCTGAGCTTTGTGCTGAGAAAGCCAGTCCATCCCGAGAATAAGATCAATATCCGAGTCACCAAGAACAATTGGTTTAGCCAGAAATCTATAGTCGCCCATCTTGATAGAAACATCCGGAACCATGTAGCTTGCGTTCATGCATTTACCCGGAGATACAACTGCTAATGGTCTAGGCAAATCTTGGAAAGACAACTCATGCTTAGATGCAAATGGTTTAGAGATGAAACTAAGCGATGCACCAGTGTCAAATAAGACTTTTGCAGGAAAATCATTAACTGAGAGATTACCCATTATCACATCTGAAGAATCATCTGCCTGCGCTGCATTCATCATGTTGACCTTTGCAAACTTGGAATTATGCTTGACCACTGCATTGCTTGAAGATTTCACAGAGGAGGAGGCGGAAGGCGCCTTTGGTTGAAGCATTTGTTCGTGATAGTGACCTTTTCACGACATTTGTTGCAAGTCACCTCCGAGAGCGGACGGTGATAAGGAGCATTTGACCTTGGAGCTTGAGAATTAGACTTGTTCGATAGCCTGGGTTGGGCGGGTGGGAAGATCCACGCCCACCTGAGTTCTTCTCGCTGATAAGGATGACGGAACGGAGGAGGAGGAAGGTAGAACTTCGCTGCTTAGCTGCCACTTGAGAGGAAGAAGAAGACTGAACTGCATCCTCGATTCTCTTCTTAGAAGCCTCACATTTGAGCTGGGAAGCTTCTTGCTTCAATGCCATGTTGTAGAATTCATCATACTTTTCTCGCTCAAAAGCACAATAGCTAATTGCAGATCTTCTCCGAGACCACCTCTCAATTGATAGATCATACTCTTTTCATCGTGGACGCCTTGCTTAGCGAAGCGAGCGAAGTTTCGAACTGGATATTGTATTGATACACGATATTCCGCCTTGCTTGAGATTGCGGAACTCCTCACTCTTGCTCTCAACAACACTTTTCGAATGTGGTGAGCTTTGAAGTCTCATGAACTCATCCTGTAAAGACACGACCTCCTCTCGAATCTTTGTATTGCCGGAACCACTCAGCAGCTTGGTCCTTGAGTTGAAACGAAGCAAACTTGACAAAGTCCTCAGGTCTGACATTGCTACATTCAAAATGTTTGCAGATGTCCACAAGCCAATCGTCGACGTCTGTGGCCTCGACATAGAAACTGAAAGACTTCGGCTGATTAGCGAGGAACTGACTGAGGGTAGCAAAGTGCGGCTGGTTGTTGCCTTGGCCTTGATTTCCTTGATTGCCTTGCCCTTGAGTACGCTCTTGCAAGAGTTGCAAAATCATCTGAGCATTGGCATTGGTGGCTGCCATGATAGGTTGCCAGGCCTCCGGAGGCGGAGGTGGAGGTGGAGGGTTCGACTGATTCCCATCATCGCGATCCGGATTCGACGCGCTGGCGAGCCATCTCAAGAGGGTGACATCCGTTAGCACTTGATAGACAGATAGACAAGTAGAATCAACGGATAGAAATTACAACATATAGTCTTCACAATAAACATTCAACAAGGATGAACGAATGAATTCCAAAGTTAACATCACACGCCCATTGAGGTGAGAAGCCACTTGATTAAGGGTTGATGAAAAAATAACAAGGTATGATCGAACAAATAAGTGGTAAGGATTACCCAATCACAAACCAAATATCTCAAGGGAAGAAGTGCTAGGAGCTACTTGAATCCCACCTATAAACTCCCGAAACTTTCGGTTATGCAACTGGTGTTGGGGATACAGGGACACAAAATATATCACCCAAACTAACAATACCTAGATCCATTTGTATCCATCCACAACACATAACCAAGAAACCTTCGAAATCGTGGTACCTCGACCTTCAAAAGCATCCGTTATAAGAGTCATGGCAATACTCCCGAGCTCGCCCAAAGATTTGGTTATCGGGTTATCTCACCAACAACTGCACAAAAGAGATTTTCGATGTCGGCAAATCTCGTATTCCAGAATCGCAACGATAAAATTGTGACGACAACACCGGAGCTCAACTCCCCGGACACCGCCACAACCCCTAAATGTCGAGGCACCAAGAACAATGTTCTTGTCACAAAACCATCGAACGATTCCAAGATACCAGCGTGATCCTAAAAAAATTTAGTGAAATTTGAGGAGAGGAGAGTCAAAACTTCTACGTCAGAGACCTCACCAGAGCGATTTAAGGACCTGGGATTAAAAGAATCCTACTCTCCGATATATATAATCCTAAGACTCAAAATTTTTTGTTCTAGACTCAACAACGCCAAAGAAACAATCAAGCAGGGGGCTCCTAAGTCGGGATGGCTCGATTACCAACTTGTAACGCCTCGATGCGGGTATATCTCCCACGTGTCGAAAGCACGACTTAGAGGCATAACCGCATTGAAAGCAATGTCGCAAGTGAGTTAATCTTCACACAACCCATGTAATACATAAGGGAAAGAGATACATAGTTGGCTTACAATGCCACTTCACACAATACATAAATAAACATCCATCATTCAGATTACACTCAAGGTCCGACTCACGGAACCAAAATAAAAGAAGATACCCCAAATGCTACACAAACCCCGATCGTCCCAACTGGCTCCACTATCGATCATCAGGAAAAGATACATAGTAACAACCACGTTCCTCGTCGAACTCACACTTGAGCTCGGTTGCGTCACCTGCACTGGCATCGTCCGCACCTGCAACTGTTTTGGTAGAATCTGTGAGTCACGGGGACTCAGCAATCTCACACCCACGAGAACTCACACTTGAGCTCGGTTGCGTCACCTGCACTGGCATCGTCCGCACCTGCAACTGTTTTGGTAGAATCTGTGAGTCACGGGGACTCAGCAATCTCACACCCACGAGATCAAGACTATTTAAGATTTTAGGAAGGACAGAGTCGTGAGGTGGAGCTGCGGCAAGCGACTAGCATATATGGTGGCTACATTCGCAAAAGAGAGCGAGAAGAGAAGCAAGGCACGGTCGTGAAGCTAGTAGCGATCAAGAAGTGATCCTGAAACTACTTACGTCAAACATAACTCCAACACAGTGTTCACTTCCCGGACTCCGACGAGAAGAGACCATCACGGTTACACACGCGTTGATGTGTGTTTTAATTAAGGTCAACTTCGGTTTTCTACAACCGACATTAACAAATTCCCATCTGCCTCATAACCGTGGGCACGGCTTTGAAAGATAATACCCTGCAGGGTGTCCCAACTTAGCCCATTATAAGCTCTCACGGTCAACGAAGGATATTCCTTCTACCGAAGACCCGATCAGTCTCGAATCCCGGACTACAAGACATTTCGACATCAATAAAACAAGACCAAAAAGCCACCGAATGTGCCGATAAATCCCGATAGGAGCTGCACATATCTCGTTCTCGTGGCACACCGGATTTTTCAAACTTCCGATAGGCCATCTCGAGTTGCCCTCGATGGCCACCGGCGGTCGACAAGTTGGACCAGCACTCGAGAGGAGAACCGGCCGGGGTTAAATAAAGATGACCCTCGGCTCGCGAAACCCGGGGAAAAAGGCTTAGGTGGCAAATGGTAAAACCAAAGTTGGGCCTTGCTAGAGGAGTCTTATTCAAAGTGAACTGTCAAGGGGTCCCATAAATCACCCAACCGTAAGGAACGCAAAATCAAGGAACATAACACGGTATGACGGAAACTAGGGTGGCAAGAGTGGAACAAAACACTGCATAAGGCCGAGCCTTCCACCCTTTACCAAGTATATAGATGCATTAATTATAGCAGATATATTGTGATATCCCAACAAGTAAACATGTTCCAACAAGGAACAACATCTCCATGTTCCAACAAGGAACAAACTTCATCTTCACCGCAACTAGCAACGCTTATAAGAGGGCTGAGCAAAGCAAGAATATAGCCAATCAACGGTTTGCTAGGAAAGGATGGTTAGGGCTTGACATGGCAATATGGGTGGCATGATAAGCAAGTGATAGGCATCTAGCATAGGCATAGCAAAAGAGCGAGCATCTAGCAAGCAAAGATAGAAGTGATTTCGAGGGTATGGTCATCTTGCTCAAAGTTCTCGAGTTGTCGAAAGCTTGATCCTCGAAAGCGCTCAACAGGTTCCTTGTTCACGCACTCGCCTCCGGCTCTACCCAAAGCAAGAACACAAACAAAGGAACCACAATAAATCACGGTGCAATGCACAAGCAACATGATGCAATATATGGCATGATATGCGAGATGTGATATGCAATGCATATGCGTGCTCCGGAAGGAAAATGATGAACCAGGCATCAACATGGCAAACCAAGTATGCCGCTGGAAAGGTGAGATGATTTTGGTTGAAATCTATATAAAGATCACCGGAATCGGATGCACGGTTTGCAAATGACAAGCAAAACAAGAATGACACAAATCTGCCATTAACAGCATGATGCCACATAGCAAGCAACAAGAAATTAAGCTACTGCACCCAAACGTACCAACAAAGCACATGGCAGTGATCTACTCAAGATGCTTGACAAAAGATGAACACTGAGCTACGGCTAAATCACACCATAACAGGTCCAAACAAGCATGGAAAAAGTGCAAAACATATCAGCTTCACAGACTTAGTGAAATTACTAAACATGGCAAAATCAACATCAGGAAGAAATGTTCAGAGCAAGAAAGCAACATGTTACAGGAACTTATAATAGCAAAACAAGGCATGGCGTGCATCTACTCAAAGCATAGAAAAAAAGTCCCTTACTGACCATGAGCCAAAAAGGATCAGAAAATGCAATAGCACCCATGTCAATATAGCAAGTTTAGCTAATGATTCAGCAAATGTGGCATGACAAAAACAGATAACAAGTAGGCATGTTTAATAGCTCGATGCACTTACTACAGAGCATTACATGATAAACTAAGCATACATCCATCAAGAAGACATGGCATAGAAGCTATACATGGCAAGAACAACATCATAGCATACACGGATCAACTACAACAACCTTGGCAAAATTGAATAACATGTAAACAATCTGCCAGGAAACATTTTATAGCAAAAGTAGAGCTCGATTGACTCAAGCTATGACACTCCATAATTGCAAACCAAGGCATGGATTGATAGAGCATAACCATATGTCCAAAACATCCTTACTGAAGTATCTCAAAATATGCATGGAACTCTCGGTAACATCAAGTTAACATGGCATAAAAATATCAGCAAAACAGGGGCTGGAATCAGCAACAACATGAAGCCTAGTTTGCATGCTTGTGCTAGTCACCACAGAGATCACAAAAATACATGGCATACACCCCTGTAAAGATGGCATGGCATATTACAAAACACATGTAGGACTCAAGATCATAGGGTGCTCACATCAATCATGGCAAAAATGACAAAAGTGCATGTTCTGTTAAGAAACAGAAACTAACATCACATAGCCCTCTTCTAACAGCATTTCGGGCAACAAGATGAGCTCAAATGAAAATGATGCAATCAGATGAAATGATATACTCATTGAGGCGAACATTTTGACATATTACACGTACGAAACGGAGCAACGAGTGCAAAGTTATGAGATGAAGAAAATGCAATAAAATATCACCGAAAAATGACTTAGAGGATTTCGGGGGGGGGGGGGGAGAAGAAGTCAACCGCCTTGGTGGATCTGAGATCCGGCCGGATCCCGAGCGCGCGGCGGCGGCGGATCGCCGGAGCAGCGCCGGAGGAGGGAAGGAGACGGCCGGGGCGGACGAGGCCGGGCGGGCGACGGGCGGGAAGGCCGGGCGCCGGCGGGAGGCCAAGCGGGCGGCGGCGCCGGACGCGGCGGCGGTGGTCGACGGGCCGCCGGGCGAGGTCTCGTGGCGGCGGCGGCGGCTGCTGGGGCGGCGGGCGGGAGGCGATGACGGGGCTGGGCGGGCGGCGCGGAGGGCTCTTGGCGGGCCTCGCGGGCCGGCAGCTGGGCTGGCGCGGCGGAGGGCTACGTGGCGCGCCTGATTGGCCGGGCGCAAGGGGCGGAGTTTCGTCCGCACGGACTGGAAGTGTCCGGCGCGCGGAGGAGCGGGCTATTGTTTCGGATCCGGATTTGGAGGGGGAGATGCACATTTATAGGTAGAAGGAGCTAGGAAGCTCCAAATGAGGTAAGCCTCACGATCGTGATCGAACGAGGGAGAGCATGGAAGTGACTTAGATGGGTTATTGGACTATTTTGGAGGGTGTTGGGCTGCAACTTAAAAGAGGCCTTTGCGAGGAAAGGTTAACTGCTGAGTACCAAACGAGCTCCAAATGACCCAAACTTGACAGTGGTTCACCGGTGGTGTACCAAGGCCACTTGACAAACCTCGGTCCATTTCGAGAAAGTTTAGTACCCGCCACGGAAAAATGTAAAAGGGGACGCTGGGAACATAGGAGTGCCGGATTGCAAAACGGACAACAGGGAAAATGCTCGGAATCATGAGACTAACACGTATGCAAATGAGATGCACATGATGACATGATATGAAATGCATGACATGGACAAAATGCAAAAATGAAGAAAACCCAACCACCGAGGGAATATCATATCACAATGCCAAAATGGCAAGAGTTGGAGTTACAAATATGGAAAGTTACATCCGGGTGTTACACTCGCATGCAGGACTTGTCGAATCCGGGTGGTTACCGAGGCATCGTGGGGAAGCAAGGCGACGTGTCCAATCACCGCCACGCGCGCCTAAGGTCAGAGTTGTTAGGGCTCGCGACGCTTGCACTTGCCCTTTCGCTCGCCGCTGTTCGGGGCGCCAGGCCAGGGGCTATCGCATGCTTCGGGAACGGGGTCCCTGACTTGCTCGTCACAGCCGCGGCGTGGCTCAAGGAGGCCCAAAGATGGCCCATCTTCATCAACGAACTCAAGACCTCGCGAGGGGCCAGATTGCCAAGGGACGGCAAGGAGCTTCTCGTGCACGGCCTCGCCAGTGCTGGCTCATGAGGAGGCGGAGAGTTCAAGGCAGGTACCTGCAAGGTGCCCATGACGCAAGCCATGATTTACCAAGGGCGCCTGTCGGGCGCCAGCCCGCAAGCAGTGTCCTCCTTTCCTCTTTGGTGCAAAGGGAGCAAGCGCAGGAGAGCATCAAGCAAAGGCATCCGCTTCGTGCAACAAGATCAAGACCAGCCCAACGGGCTGGAAGGGAGTCATCGTGGAGCCCAAGCAAGCGTCATCACCAGAGCCTTTGGCAGGCGAGGACCAACTTTAGTCAGGATAAGGGTACCCGCTGTTCCCCTTCAAAATGGCCAATTGTTGGCGCCCTTCCCGCTCAATATTTGGAAAGAGGCCCGGGGCCTTCGCCTATAAATAGGAGGAGCCACCCCCAGGGCGGGGAGAGCCGAATCTTCATCAAGAAACCAGTAGCTAGAGCGACTGAACACCACCTAGCTGTTCATCGCACCCGCCAAGAACAGACCCTCACGAGGTTGTTCTTCCTTGTATTGTTCCTCATCAGCCCAAGAGGCAATCCACCACACCACACACTGGAGTAGGGTATTACACCACAATGGTGGCCCGAACCAGTATAAATCTCGTGTCTCTTGTGCTGTTCCGTTTAGTAGTTTAGGTCCCAACGATTCGGCGAGGTGCGAGACGGTGGAAGGTTGGATCTCCGCGCGCACCCCAGTGTTCGAACCTCAAGGGTCTGCCGGAACCCAAAATCCGACATAGTTGGTCAACGCAAATCAGCGCATCTTTCTTGTCGGAGGGAATGGTGATGATCGTCACAGGTCCTGGCATCTTCATGGTGTTGTAGGCATAGTGTGACGCCACCATGAACTTGGCTAGCGCTGGGCGGCCAAGGATCCCGTTGTAGGGCAAGGGGATCTTGGCAACATCGAACACGATTGAGGGAGTCCTGGACTACGGGGTGTCCGGATAGCCGAACTATCATCTTTGGCCGGACTCCTAGACTATGAAGATACAAGACTGAAGACTTCGTCCCGTGTCCGGATGGGACTTTCTTTGGCGCCGCACACAAGCCGGTACGCGATCCGCATAAGGATTCACATCAAAAGGATGGCCCAGTTAGGTCCATCTATGGGCCGCGAAAGCAAGCTCTTCAAAGCAATGCAACACGCCAAATATCCGAACATCACGGCACATCCAAATATAGGGGTGCCGCACACACCCCGTGTTTCACCGATGAGGTGCTGGATCATTTAATTCCTCAGCCGGATTCAAACCCGTAAACATAGAGGCATACGACGGAACAACAGACCCTGGAGTCTTGATTGAGGATTACATCCTCCACATACACATGGCTAGAAGAGAGGATCTCCACGCCATAAAATACTTACCCTCAAGCTCAAAGGGCCAGCCCGCATTGGCTCAAAGGCCTCCCGAAAAATACCATTGAAGTTGGGAAGAGCTCGAGGATGCTTTTCGGGCAAATTTTCAAGGGACTTATGTCCGCCCTTCGATGCGCATAATTTCGAACAGGTTCTCACCAAAAGAACTAAATAGTCGATCGTCCGGACGCCAAGCCTTAGCAGCTTTAAACACAACGTCCGAGACGTAATGGCTCGCTGTACACCTCGCCAGAGAAGCCGAGAACCATGGCCGCATTAATAAGCCTCATGACCCGCTTATGCTGGAGAGGATAGCTGGCTAGCAAGATGCAGCACCAGCGACCCAAGTACATCCGAGGTCTGGGATGGAAATGGGAAACCACGATGCAACAAGGACCAGCGCCGATTAAGGGAACGGTCCAAAGAGCGTGGGGGCCAACGCCGGATTCAAAAGCTCACGCAGTAACAATAAAAACTGCCCCTTAAGGACAATAGCGATGAGCTATCCAACTTAAACAAAATCTTTACAAGATATGTCAAATCCACAAGATTCTGGAGGCCCGCAAACCATACCCACAGAGATTATTGTCTTCAAGCAGTCCGCAGACTCAACGCCAACACAAGGGGCTCGACACACCAAGTGAGGATGATGATGAACCCCACAAGCAGAGCACCGGAAAACAAAAGAATTTCCCACAAGAGGTTAAAACAGTAAACTCACTTCACGTGATAAAAGGAAACAGAGCGGGCGCCCATTAAGATGCGCTACCAAGACATACTACCCTAGCGGAGTACCTACACCGTTGTCAAAACCAATCACCTTCGACCATCGTGACTACTCCGAAGTATACGGAACGCAGGATGGACTGCCTTGATATTGGATCCTATAATCGACGGATTTCAATTTACACAAGTCCTCATGGATGGCGGCAGTGACATAAACCGGATATATCAGGACACAATCCGAAGGATGGGGATAGACCCAACCAAAATTCGCCATAGCAACACCTCCTTCAAAGGGGTAATGCCAGCTCAGATGCCCATTGTATGGGCTCCCTATCGCTAGAAGTTGTGTTCGCCCATCCGACAACTTCCGCCGCAAAAGTTAATCCTTCCACATCGCCCCATTCGAAAGTAGCTATCAAGCACCACTGGGCGTGAAGCTTTCGTCCGCTTTTAACGCAATACCGCATTATGCATCTCTTACACTTAAAATGCCCGGTCCACGCGCATCATCTCATTAAAAGGGTGTATTATGTGTTACTCGAGCACGGAGAACGTGAGACTGCTTTGACAGCCCCACACCAATCCGCCCGCTTAATCAAAGCACCTGAATAGGTCTTCAAACCCCGGACACGGCTAGACGAGTCCGCTCCTACTAGCGCATACCCCCATATAAGGGGTTGCACGACGCAACAAGAGACAATAAAGCTCAATTTTATTCACCTTCCAAACCGTATCTGTTTATTTAATATAAAGTACATTTCTCGCACGATATTTTTTCTTTTCAACTAAGTTCTTCTTTACAGATGAACACCGTATACACCTGGCCCGTGATACATCACAACGGAGACACAAAGCAGAGACGCAGCAGGACCCGCCGCAAGGATTCTTTTCAGATTAAGACCGTATGTAAACCTTTTTTACTGTCTCTTGTTGATACACATCCCCGGTTTCTTACTATAACCGAGGAGGAGGCTGGCGCTGGCATCGGGCCGCACTCAGAATTTTTGCACGCATTTGGACACCGTGGGCTTTGGGCATTATTCGCCGGTTTTCATTAAGACCGAATACCTTAGGGACTGTTCGCGCCTCGAAGTTAGGCCTTATATGCATCAGCTCCAAACATGTCTTTGGTCAAATGTTGGGTTTGCCTGCCCCATGTTTTGGTACCTTACGCTCCATTATATCAGCTAAGGTAGCACCGGAGAACCACTATGATTGTGCCTCAGCTTGAGCTGGGTTGAGCACCCCAAAGGAGAAAGCTAAAACTGATCATCATGATATAGCGTAAGACTGTTCAACCACTGGCGACCCAGCCGGAATGTTTAGAATTTCCGCATTGACAAAGGGCCGCTTCCGTCAGCACATACGCGCTCAATTCGAGAGCGCGGTGCCCCTAGGGGCTATATAGTTGCCCCACCATCGAGCTCCTATGGCTAAGTGAAAGTGATAAAGCATTATAGTCCGATTTCCTAGTTTGCTATGCTATCACCTCCTTCACAGGACCAAGACGTTGGATTAAGTGTGAAAATGCGCCTTTTTTGCAAACACCCCGACTATGTGCGTGGGGGAAGTCAAGACTGCCATCTTTCGTGTTATATACACATATACATCAACGGTCAAGACAGAAGCATTTTAATACTTGAACGACAAGTATAAAAAGCTCTTATATTATATTAAAACATTGTTTTCACAAATCATACATGTCATTTAAACATAATATCCTTCGAGCATTGCGCTCTATTAAACGAGCGCCTGCAGACTTCCTCAAAATAGTGCTCGGCAGTACTCGCTTCGTCCAATCTTGGGGTGCAACGTCGGTGGCCTTCATCTCCGCCAAGATGTCTTGACACGGCAAGAGCCATCCGCGCCCCTCTATGCACGCCGACCGCTTCATTGCATCGATACGCGGTACCGCACCAAGGAACTGCTGCACTAAGCCAAAATAGCTCTTCGGCTGGGGTCCGCCTGGCCACAAATGAGGGAGTCCTGGACTAGGGGGTGTCTGGATAGCCGAACTATCATCTTTGGCTGGACTCCTAGACTATGAAGATACAAGATTGAAGACTTCGTCCCGTGTCCGGATGGGACTTTCCTTGGCGTGGAAGGCAAGCTTGGCGATAAGGATATGTAGATCTCCTACCATTGTAACCGACTGTAACCCTAACCCTATCCGTGTCTATATAAACCGGAGGGTTTCAAATCAGAGGATCTAACAACAATCATACCATAGGCTAGCTTCTAGGGTTTAGATTCCTTGATCTCGTGGTAGATCTACTCTTGTACTACCCATATCATCAATATTAATCAAGCAGGAGTAGGGTATTACCTCCATCGAGAGGGCCCGAACCCGGTAAAAACATCGTGGTCCCTTGTCTCCGTTACCATCCGCCTAGACGCACGCTCGGGACCCCTACCCGAGATCCGCCGGTTTTGACACCGACAACGCATCCTCTCCGGCCCTGAAGTTCGTCGCTCAAAGGTCACGAGCAGCGTGACCTTTCCTTTGCTGGCTTCTTCCCGGTTGACCTCCGAACGCGGCTCGCTCTTCGAGGTCTCCATCAGAATTGCAGCCGATCACGGCAAAGTAGATCAGTTCAGACCGCCCCGCGATCGACCAGCATCTTCGCCACCTTGAGGTTGTGTATTGTTGGTGAAACCAACATGGCAAGCACCGACCGCAGCGGTGCGATCAGGTGATCTCGTGTCAAAGATGATAGGTGTGCTGACCACTTCAGCCGCCTTTGGCATCAAACGACGGCTCGCCGCCAGAATCTCTCGCGCCCATCGCTTAAGCCGGGCGGTGAGAAGTATGCAGCGAGGCTCCGCCACGACGCCGCATGGCCTATGTAGCTTCGAAACTCTTGGTCGCCGGATTCGCCGCCCTCTTCGTGATCGCCGCCTTCGCTTGCCACGGCTCGGCGGCCTCTCCTGTTGCTTATTCTTGCCGTGACGGCCCGTCTCGCCGCCACGCTTGCCGACCCTCAGCACCGTCCGGCCCTTCTCCTTGTCCGCCTCTCATATTCAGCCCTCTCGCTTTCAGCCGAGGAGCTCAACCTGTCGGCAGTCCCGAGAGCATGGCCTTTGGTGCGATGGATCTTGCAGATCGCTTGTCGGGTTTCGCTTCGACAACCGCGAAGGCCCGGCAGGCGATGCACCCGCAACCTCCTTGCCGGGTCGCTCGCTTTAGTTTTCTTGGTGGAGCCGGTGTCATCAGATCCCTCAACGGCAAGCACGGTTTTTCCTTGCGCTCTCAAGGCGACGCCGCCTTTCTTCGCCGGGCAGCAATATCCTCATCTAAAAATCGGTTTCCACGCTGGCATCTTCACCGAGGTACTTCTTCCCTCTTCAGCCCGGCACATTTGTCGCTAAGAACATAGAGTTCGCTACATCTCTCACCTTGTTCATCGCCAGCTCTTCACGCATCTTGCGTTACACACGCTCGATGAAACGACCGACGATGGCGGCAGGTGAACATTAGGGATATTGTATCGCACTCCGCTGAACCTCTGAATATACTTATGGAGACTCTCGCCTCCCTTCCGAGGAATGATGCAGGTCGCTTGTTTGGCCATGGGCTTGGTGGCCTCCAAAGAAGGCGCCACGAACTCATGGCACAAATCTGACCAGAGGAAATAGAGTCTACCGCAAGTGCATCAACCACGACATGGCGTTGGGTTTGAGAGCCAACGGAAAGTAGTTCGCAAGAACCTTATCATCGCGGGCTCCGGCAGCCTGCATCGCGATGGTGTAGACACTGAGGAACTCGGATGGGTGGGTCTTGCCACTGTACTTTTCTCCTACATCAGGTTTGAAGGTGCGGTGAGTGGGCCACTAGAACTGCCGCAGCTCACGGGTAAAAGCCGGACAGCCTACCTCGTAAGGTAGGCCTCCAGGGCTCCCCGGTGCCGGGTGGTTCACAGCAGGCCCTGCTCGCCTGTCTGATTGGTGGCGCGCTCCGCACCGGCGCTCGATGGTGGTTCGAGCGTCTTCATGTTCTCATTCCCGAAGGACTTGGCGCTGGTCACAATGGGCCCGCGGGTCGGACGATGCTACGGAGATCTCGTCGCCCGTAACGTCGCGACGGGCTGGCGTCCACGGGGCCGGGCGAGGAGGAGGTGAGTGCACCGTGGTTGCAGCACCGCCGCTCTCCCGCCATCGGTGCGTGGACTCGCCGAGCGCCGAACCGGGCTCCACCTGATCCGTTCGCCTTTGTTGGCCACCGCAACAAGGCTTCAGATGGTCGCTTCCATTCGCCGAAGTTTCCCCGTGAGTGGGAGGAAAATCGAGGAGCAATCGCGCCGAGCCGTGGCTTCGCCGGCGTTGTCGACAAAGGAAACCTGCACGGATCGCGATGCGCTTCGACTTCCGACCATGTCGGCGAGTTTATCACGACTTCGCTGGTCGCACGCCATCTTCACCAGCGCTTTGGCGGCGGGCAGGTCTTCTAAATCCCGGAGGTGGCGCCGGGGCTCTTTCCACGACGACGCCCGGGACCTCGGGCGGATTACGCTGCTCATCGCGCCGCTTGAGAAGAGCGGTCGCCCGGCGCCGTGTGGGAGTCTTGAAGCCCTCGCCGCTCGCAAGCGGGTGGCAGTAATCTTAGAAGGCCCGCGCCACCCGCTGGAGGGCCCGACCGCTCTCGATTTGGCGCGCGGCGTCCGCTAATAAAGCGACGAACATCGCCGCCCCAAACTTCGTCATTGGACGGTGTTGGTGTTCGCAAAGCGCCTGGTCCATTCTCGCGACCGTCCGCTGCTTCGCCTGCTGCCGGGACAGGGTGTCCGCTCCGACGGGCTAACCGCCACCGCCGCCTTCTTCTTGCGCCGCCATGACGATGAAGAAGGCCGAACTAACCGCTAGAGCTGATTTCACAGCCGCGCTTCTCTACCGGCGCGCCAAAGATGTCGGGGCAGGACAACACCTATGGGATCACAAGAATCCCTACTATGGTTGCGGGCGCTGGGTCGTGAGAAGATCAGATCAAACAGATAGCACACGGGTTTTTATCCAGGTTCGGCCGCGAGATGCGAAACCCTACTCCTGCTTTGGTGGTTAGTTTATCCGCTTTTGAGCTAGCTATGGGGCGGAGGAGCTCCAAAGTTTAATCCTCCTCCCGGTCGCCTTTGGGCCTCCTTTTATAGGGGAAGGCTGCCACAAGGGCATACTGTGAGGTGGAAAGGGTATACCATACGAAGTTTATCTCTAAATTACATGACAAGGCGCCATTAATGCGCCTTGCTTAGGTGTCGTTGCTTTATCAGTGGACGGGAGAGCCTGGGCCTCATCCGCCGCCGCCTCCTTTCGCTGACACGCCGCTTCGCCAGCGGTGCCTGTGGTGCCACGAGGCAGGCGGTGCAAATGAGGTGGCGCAGCGGTGGGTCTCCACGGTTGTTCGCTTGTTGCCACACGTGCCCGCCCAACCGGGTTGGGTCGGCAACAGATGGTGGAGGCTCGATTGGCGCGAGCCTCGATGGTGGTCCTACGGGTGTGCTTGGCAGGGGCCTTGCCGCAGCCCCGGCAAGGGTCTTGTCATGGCGTCTGCTGCCATCCCCGGCAAGGCTCTTGCCGGGAGCCTTGTGGTCCCCCTTGGCAAGGATCCCGCCAAGGGTCGCCATCTTCTATAGTAGGTATTTGATCTTTGAATGTCTTCACAAAGATCTGCATGCCACCATGGGGATGTCTACCGAATCCTTTGCCCCATGGGGGGGGGGGGCAGTGGACTCAAAGGTGACCCGCTTCATGGGCGTAGGCGCCTGCAAGGGCCTTGCTGGTCTCAAGAACCGACCCCGCAAGGATCTTGCCGGGGAGTCTCCTTCGCCCCTTTGCTCTTTGTGGTCTTGGTCTTGGCGCTATTCTCGCTTCTTTCGAGCTTCGCCTTACCTTGGCTCACCTTCCTTGCCTTGCTTTAGCGTGATGACGCTCATGCTCGACTGCCTGCGTACGCTTAAAAGGTGTACCTTCTTCTCAGACAATCGACAACCTGCTCTCATGTCATTTCCACTTCCCCGAATCGGGTCTCTTGTCTTGATCCATTTTTTCTTTTGCAGGGAGACAGAGACGTTGGCCCAGAGGGCGAAGAGGGAGAGGACCTTGGCGAGCGGTCAGTCCCAGGCTAGGGCTTCAGAGACACCACTGGTGGTGCTGAGCATCCCGGACAGCAGCCCCGGCGCAGCACTCCCCAGCAGAAGTTCGCCACCTCTTCTTACTCGACATGTGGTAGGCGCCGATGCTATGATGCTGACCTTGCCGGGTTTGCAGGAGGGAGCGGCAGCAGGAGGAGCCACAGAGGATGCTCCTAACACACCACCCCATCGACCACGGGCGCCTGGGGCGCCCCTGCAAGGGCATCGTGCACGGAGCCTACACCCATGGAGGAAGAGGGAACTTGGGCGCCTGGTGACTCGCCGCGCCAAATGTCAAGCGGAGAGGGGACTTCTTCTCAGCCCGGCACTAGTGAGTCGCCTGCCCTTCGCCTCTGCTTTTTCCCTTTATTCTTTTCTTGGCTTCATCGCTTCTATTGCTGCCTGTGCCCTCCTTCAACAGACATGGAGGACGTGGACACTATTGTGGGAGACATTGCTGAGGAGGCCGCGGCGGAGGCCAGCAGGATTGCCAAGGTGGCCGCCAAAGATGCTGATGAGGCCGCCGCTGACGAAGCCGCCAAGGGTGCTGCCGAGGACGCCGCTGCGGGGGCCGCCAAGGCGACCGGCGAGGCTTCTGCCGAGGGCACCAGCGATCGACCGGCAAGGCCTCCGCCGAGGAAGAGGTGGCGGGTGACCAGCCGCCCTCCTCCTCAACCTCGGGCCCCGGCAGATATCTGAAGGTGGGCAACGATCTTTTCATCCATCTTCCAGGGGCGTCAAGCCGAGCGCCCGCCGAAGGGGAAGCCTTTGACGGCGAGGTGCTTGCCGCCACCGGGCTTGAGGTGGTTGATGAGCCGGGCATTGGCGGTGACGATTCTCCAGAAGAGCAGCTTTTCCGCGGCATGGGGGCCGACTTTCGGAAGCTCCAATCGCTCTACCATGCCCGCCTGGACAAGGTCAAGTCTAGGATGGCATCGGTGGACAATGCGGAGGTGGACTTCAAGGCGCGCGTCGCTGAGAAACAGACTTGGTTCCACCAGACTCGCGAGGAGCAGAGGGCCTTTCAGGAGGAATTGGCCAAGCGCGATGTGGAGCTCACCATGAAAATATCCGACGTCGAGAAGGCCCAGGAAGAGGCGGCGAACTTGGCTGCCGCGGCCGAAGCCGCCCGGAACCAGCATCAAGCCGCCTTGGACTCTCAGGAAGAGGACCTCTCCGCGCGTGAAGCGAAGCTTAGCGCAACGCTCCGCGGCAAGGATGAGGAGCTCGAGGCCCTTGTCGTGCGATGGACCCGCGAGCTGGAGCAGAGGCACAAAGAGGCACTCGATGCCCAGGCTCTGGCCCATGCCGGCAAGGTGAAGGAGCTGGAAGCGGAGCGGGACGAGCTGAAGGATCAGGCCCTCAAGCTCTCCGGCGAGAAGAACACGCTCAACCGCACCTTGGTAGAGGCGCAAGGAGCAGTCATCAGCAGGACTGGGGAGCTCTCCGACGCGCAGAACTCCATCAGAGACCTCAAGCTGAAGCTGGAGGGTCTTGAGAAGATGCTGTCGGAGAGCAAGGCTCGGGAGGAGACCTTGACCAGGAGCCTCGAGGAGGAGAAGCAGCTGCAGGTAAACGAGGCCGCCTCCCACCAGGAATATGTGGTGGGTGAGAACAAGGGGATCAGCCATCTAGAGGTCGTCGCCGACAGGGTCACCTTGCAATTGGCCACCATGGGGATGCCAAATGTGAGGTACGCACCCGAGCGCAGCGGGACCGTCAACGCCAAGCTGACCCAGTTCTTCGAGGGCATCCTCGGAGCCTTGGCCTATCCAACAGGACGGCCACACTGGCCGAGGAGGCCCGGCGACTTTGCCGGAGGGTCGTGACCAAGGTCCTCACCAAGGTGGCCCACTGGAATCCCGACCTTGACTTCGCGGCCTCGATGAAGAGCTTGCCGGATGGTGTTGACCTCACGGTGCTCAAGGAGCGCATCAAGCCCATCACCAACGGCATCGACGAAATCAAGAGTGTGGAAGGCCAGCGCCGGGATTAAGCATCCCGTTCCTCTTTGCCGCTGCGGATTCTCTACCAAGACAAATTTTATCTTTAGTTAGAACCACAGCTATGACGTGATGTAATATAACTTTGAATTACTCTTAATTTTCATGCATGTTATTTCCCCGTTCAATTCCTCTTTGTATGTGTGCCCCACGTCGATCGGGTAGGCTTGCCAGCGCGGAAGCCCCTAGCGGCGTTTTGGGGACGGATCCCCAGGGCCTGCTGGGTACGCGTGCTGCCGGACGAGCCACCTTTCCAGTCCAAACGCGGCCGCTCAAACTGTCGAGCTTGACTCGAGTCAGAATCGAGGCGTTGTCGATCGCGGAAGGTTACTCTGCTATTCTCAACGCAGCCGCTTGAGCTGTTGAGCGGACTCGAAACAGGACAAGGGTGTTGCCGATCGTGGGAGAGCCCCCTGGCATTCAGGTTTCTCATACAAAGGCGTGACATCTCTGGGGGGGAATAACCTCAAATAAGAAGGGTAGCAAAAATAAGGGTTCAGTGCAACTTAGCTTCTGTTTGCGATCGCTCGAGAGTCGATCTTCCGCCTCCTTTCTTCTTCAAGGGTCGCAAGATGAAGGAGTGCCGGGCTAATCGCTAAAGACGATTTCACAACCGCGCCCCTACCGGGCGCTACCAAGATGTCGGTGTAGGAACGACACCTATGGGATCACAAGAATCCCTACTACGTTATGGGCGCGGGTCGTGAGAAGAGCGGATCAAACAGATAGCACACGGTCTCTTTATCCAGGTTCGGGCCGCGAGGATGCGAAACCCTACCCTGCTTTGCTCGCTTGTTTATCTGTGTTCTTGAACTAGCTATGAGGCGTGAGGCGCCCAAAGCGAATCCTCCTCCTGGTCGCCTTTGGGCCTCCTTTTATAGGGAAAGGGTTGCCACAAGGGCACACAGTGAGGTGGAAAGGGTACAGATGATGCGAGTTTATCCTCAGATACATGACAAGGCGCCTTTAATGCGCCTTGCTTAGGTGTCCTTGCTTTATCGGGGACGAGGGAGAGCCCTGTCTCGTCCGTCGCCGCTCCCTCTCGTGTTGACACACGCCCTAGCCAGCGGTGCCCGCGGTGCCATGTAGGCAGGCAGGCAGCTGAGGTGGCACAATGGTGGGTCTCCACGAAGGTCCGCTTGTCGCCACGTAGGTGCCTGCCCAACTGGTTGGGTCGGCAGCTACATGTGAACGGTGGTGAAGGTTTGATTAGCGTGGGCCTGATGGTGGCCCTATGGGTGTCCTTGGCAAGGGCCTCGCCGTAGCCCCGGCAAGGGTCTTGCCGGGGCCTCGGCAAGGGTCTTGCCGGGGCCTCGGCAAGGGTCTTGCCGTGGCGCCTGCTGTCATCCCCGGCAAGGCCCTTGCCGGGGGCCTTGTGGTCCTCCTTGGCTGGGATTCCGCCAAGGGTCGTCATCTTCTATAGTGTGTATCTAATCTTGAATGTCTTCACAAAGATCTGCATGCCACCACCGGGATGTCTCCCAAATCCTTGCCCCATGGGGGCAGTGGACTCAAGGGTGATTCGCTCCGTAGGTGTGGGACGAGCTGCCCCGGCAAGGGTCTTGCCAGGTTTGCCAAAACCGCTTCCCGACAAGGATCTTGCCGGGGGAGTCTGCTTCGTCCCCTTTGCTCTTTGTGGTCTTGGTCTTGGCGCCTGCTCGTTCTTTTCGAGCTTCGCCTTACCTTGGCTCACCTCCCTTGCCTTGCTCAAGGTCTGGTGGTGCCCGCGGCTCAGACTGCCCGTGCACAGTTATAGGGGTACAAAAAGTGTACCCCTCTTTTTGTACACCGACATGTGGGTCTACCACAAGAGGGACCATATGTCAGCTAATGGAGGACAGAGGTGCGTAGGCGTATTTGCGGGAGCGTGTTGGCAAACATGATGGCGGTACTAGGTAAGGCTGATTTAGTAACACCAACACGCTGGTTCAGCTTATTAATTACGTGTCCCATCCGCTGCAGCGTGTATTGTCACTTCACCGCGAAGACTAGTTGAATAGTTCTCTCCGACCGAGATGGGGAATAATGGATCGCGAGGACTTCCTTTCTAAAGTATCCCTATGCCCCCACGCCACTTCACTCATTTTGTCCGCATCTAGTCACTTGTTGAAATCTGTAGAAAGACAAATAATCCGTATTTGGGAACATAGGGAGGCTTTTACTCCGTACTATTTGGGAACAGAGGGAGTATCACCATATGGAGGGAACAGAGGAAGCTTGAAATATGAACATGTCAATGGGAGGGAGTAAGCCCCACGCATGCATGCATGCATGCAACATGCAACACTCACACGTACTCCACATGCATGGACGCACGCAACACTCATGCACCCATGCGGCACACAGCACACGACGCAACACACACGCTCACGCTCAAGTGCTCAACCTGCTCCCTACGTCCGGGAAAGACTGTACATTTAGAGATTTACACATTGACCAGGGTATAATTAATGCCCAAAAGTCACAGACTTATGTGTGCATGCGACCATTGAGATAAGAAGATTAAATGAAGGCCGTTGCATGCTGTAATTAAGGATAGACATGTAGCCTATACCTACTGCAGAAGTTGGTGCATTAGTCAATCAATATCGATTTAGATTAAAGGCTAAATGCATTGGAAGTGTAGATGTACATCATATACTACTACACTCTTTGTTTTATAGCCGATGTAGACTCTTTGTTGGAAGACCGAGGGAGGACACGTGCATGCACTCACATACACAACCAGGGCGGTTCGGGCGCAAGGGTTGGACTCGTGTCGCGCCTGCGTAAAGTTTTGTTTAACTGATTTCTTTGCTCGCTAACCGATTGTGTGGGACCCGTAAACCAGGTGACAATTTAACCAGTCAACAAAGTGCCACGTCGACTATGTGGCCGGTCAGTAGGGTGCAATGCGGTGCTCTATGATGAGCTAGTGATCGTATAATCGACGCAAAACTATATATAGTGACCGTAAAGAGCGTATTGTTACATACGTTGACCGCCAGTGTATTTTTCTCGTTTTAAATTAAGCCATATTGATCAGAAAGGACGCAGTATGGACTACTATTAGTACTACCTCCGTCTCGGTGAATAAGTCATTCGCATAGTTCTAGGTCGATGATTTAACTATCTAAATATGTATTATATGTGACAAAAAATATATATTTAGAAACTATATCCGTGTAGAAATCTAGTGATATACTTTTCATGACATATAACACATATTTAATTCCTCAAATCGATGACCTAGAAATACGCGAATGACTTATTCACCTAGACGGAGGTAGTACTAGTACTGCTTTGATGTGTCCCGTCAACTCGCCGAACGAGGAGAAGCTTGCTTACTACGCCTCTCCCTCGCCCACGCGCGCGGTGGTTCGCAGTGAGGAGATGGTTTTGACTACAGCGCCCTCTCCCACTCCCTCTCCCTCTCCCTCGCCCTCGCCCTCGCCCTCGCGGTGGACGTGCAGCATTTCAATCAGTGTCATATTGCCAGAAGCATATTGTACTGTAGCATCATCATTGTTGGACCTTCCGAAGAGGCGAAGAGCCAGGTGCAAGGTTCACACGAGTATGAACTGTTGAACCTCCCGAAGAGGCAAAGAGCCAAGCGCAAGGTTTTATAGGAGTTGTCGTCCTAGTAGGAGTGTACTACAACTATAGCGAATGATGCTACTGTATGATGCTGCCACGTCACGTATATCCAAAGCTGTGCCACCTTTTTTTCTCAAAGAGCGTGTTGGAGCCCGTGCAACAACCACACAAGTTGCACGCACACATAACACATTTACTAGTAATAAATTCTCCAATTCATGTGATAATTTTGTGCATGACTAGTCTACATATATTCACAGTGCTACCGTTCACAATTACCGTACTCCACTTACATCGCTATAGATGGGCTACATGTCCTCCTCCGTGTTCCAGCCCCAGTGTGTTCTTCATGGATGGCACGATCCATAGCGGTGGGCAACGGAATCATTGTCGCAGCTTTCTAGTCCGGTTCCACACGATGGAGACTCATCCAAGCTGAAGCGGCATAAATCAGGATATCGTGTCCCAAAGATGTCATTCATCCGGTGATGCGCGACCAAGACACAACCATGCTTCATGAACGGCAGGCCTTCCGTGTCGTGCACGGAAGGTGGCATCCCCTTCACAATGGGGTAGTTGTCCCCGATGAAAAGCGAGTACTCTCCCAGAGTGTTCCTCGGCACCCACGTAGCATCACAGGGGTCGAACTCGGCGCCGTTCATCTGGTACACGCGGCATCCCAGATCTAGACACATGGTGACGTACATAGTCAAGGTCCATGCATAATAATGTTGTGCTAAAATATGGCGGTCAGTAATACTGTGCAGCAAATAGTACTACTCTGGTATAGAGGAAGTAAAATAACCGGCTTATTATATATAGCCACTCTTGGCTACATGGATGAGATAGTAAGACATGGAAAAACAAAAATGGTGGAAGCTAGTGGGTTCAAGTCTTCAAGGGCCTAGCTAGATATACGCGTCCTACAAGGTAAAAATTACTCCTACTAGTACTACTAAGTATACTACTAGTACAACAATGAAAGAGAATGCGAGAGGGTTAAAAAATGGAATACCTGGGTAGATGGTGACGGTCCGATCGTGGTAGATTGTGTGACCATGTTGCACATCAGTGGTACCATGGGTAACGACTGCTAAGATAGTTGATACCAATATGCCAATGTCAGCTACAAGGTTCCAGGTTAGACCGAATCGCGGATGCAAATGCACATCCAGGATCGGCGATCTTATTTTGATCGGGGGATGACTGGTCCCTGCAAAATAATGGAGTACCGTTAGGGATGCAAATGATGGTTTGTGCATTCCGTTTGTAATCTCCCGGACCGTAGGATGGCAACCAGATGAATCAAGTTGTCACGCCCAATATGCGACCCTATCCAAAAGGAACTTGAAGGTCCCACCAAGGATAGACCCGCATATTGAAACGCTTTTGCAAGGTGGATATCATTACATCAACATTACATAATAGATGGGGATACATACATAAGGCACAAATGCCACAAGAATACATCAACATCAAATACAAGATCAACATCCGACTACGGATGAAACATAAACAAAAGCTCAAACAACATCCACCCTGCTAGCCCAGCCTGCCGACCTGGAACCTATCCCCTGATCGAAGAAGAAGCAGAAGAAGAACTCCAACACAAACAAACATCGCTCTCACGTCATGGTCATCGCAAACCTGTACCTGCAACTGGTGGTGTAGTAATCTGTGAGCCACGAGGACTCAGCAATCCCATTACCATGGGTATCAAGACTAGCAAAGCTTAAATGGGAAAGGAAGGGATAAAGTGGTGAGGTTGCAGCAGCGACTAAGCATGATATGGTGGCTAACATACGCAAATGAGAGCGACAAGAGAAACAAAGGAACGGACGTCAACTAGTAATGATCAAGAAGTGATCCTCAACTCCTACCTACGTCAGACATAACCCAGAAACTGTGTTCTCCTCTCGATCAACCCCGAAAAGAGACACTCACGGTTACGCACACGGTTGGTGTATTTTAATTGAGATCAACTTCGGGTTTTCTACAACCGGACATTGACAAATTCCCATCTGCCACATAACCGCGGGCACGGCTCTCGAAAGTTTATACCCTGCAGGGGTGTCCCAACTTAGCCCATGATAAGCTCTCGCGATCAACGAAGGATATTCCTTCTCCCCGGGAAGACCCGATCAGTCTCGGAATCCCGGCTACAAGACATTTCACAGCAATAAAACAAGACCAGCAAAGCCGTCCGGATGTGCCGAAAAATCCTGATAGGAGCTGCACATATCTCGGTCTCAGGGCACACCGGATGAGCAAGACGTCGGGTTGGCATAAACCCTGATTGCCTCAGGGGCGCCGGACATCGCTTCGGTTTGGACCAGCACTGAAGGAGAACTGGCCCGGGGCTAAAATAAAGATGACCCTCGGGTTCAAAACCCAAGGGAAAAAGGGCATAGGTGAGGCAAATGGTAAAACCAATGTTGGGCCTTGCTGGAGGAGTCTTATTCAAAGCGAACTGTCAAGGGGGTCCCATAAATCACCCGACCGCGTTAGGGACGCAAAATCCGGGAACATAACACCGGTATGACGGAAACTAGGGCGGCAAGAGTGGAACAAAACACCAGGCATAAGGCCGAGCCTTCCACCCTTTACCAAGTATATAGATGCATTAATTAAATAAGATATATTGTGATATCCCAACAAGTAAACATGTTCCAACAAGGAAAAACATCTCCATGTTCCAACAAGGAACAAACTTCATCTTCACCTGCAACTAGCAACGCTATAAGAGGGGCTGAGCAAAGCGGTAACATAGCCAAACAATGGTTTGCTAGGAAGGGTGCAACAGGTTAGAGGTTCATGGCAATTAGGGATGGCTTGATAGACAGGTAATAGGTAGCGCAGCATAGCGACAGAACGAAGCAACTAGCATAGAAATGATAGTAGTGAGATCAAAGGTGACGGTCATCTTTCCTGAAATCCCGCTAGGAAGAAGAACGAGTCCATGAAGAAGATGAACGGATGAAGCCGAACCAAGCGTAGACGAACGAATCCTCACGATCGCAACGAAACGGGAACTAACAAGAAGAAGCACACAACATAGTAAACACACCACACATGAACAAGGCATGATGCACAACAAGCATGATGCATGACAAAGCTACATGAAGCCACTCATGGCAAGAGATGATGCAAACAAGAACAACACATCAAGGCAAGTTTAAATGAGGCCGGAAACAACATATAACAATTCCGGTAAGTCCTCATATGCAAATTTCGAAATTGGTCCAGATCTGAATAAACCTTATGTTCAAGTTGTTAAACATCAAGTTAAGATGCACCACGATGATCTACACGAAATTCTAGTCAAGTTACATATAAGGTTCATTTAATTCGGAGCTACGGCCTAGAAGATATGAGCAAAACAAGATAAGCATGGCATTGACGCAAAATGCATACAAACATCAAGCAAACACCTCAAAACAAGGATGCAACGTGATAATATGAAGCTACATGCAAAATCAAGCAAGTTTCATATAAAGCACACTCAAAACGGAGCAACGGTTCAACACATACACCCTATACAAGTCATGACAACAATCTGTCCAAAACAGCCACTAGGCATATTGCAAGCATCAAAACAATAAGCTACAGCATCACAATAAGAAAACAAAAGGCATGGGCATGATGTACAGGTAAAGCATTACAAAACATGAACACCGAGCTATCTCCAGAAACAACTAAAACATGCTCAAAATGACATGGCAAGATTGCAAATAATAACAGTTTCAGACTTAAGCAGAAATAACATCAGGTTGCAATGTTTAGAGCTATGAAACAACATGTTACAAGAACTTATCATGGCAAACAAAGGCATGGCATGAATCTACTAATTGCATAGAACAAAAGTCCCTTACTGACCATGAGCCAAAAAGGATCAGAAAATATGATGGCACCCATGCCAATATGGCAAGTTATATAACAGATTCAAACATGGCAGGAACAACAATAAGTAGGCATGTTGGTAAGCTTGAATCGCTCACCACAGAGCAATACATGGCATGGCAAGGCAACCAATATTAAGAATACATGGCATAGAATCTATACATGGCAAGAACAACATCATAGCATGCTTGGATCAACTACAACAACCTTGGCAAAATTGAATAACATGTAAACAATCTGCCAGGAACATTTTATAGCAAAAGTAGAGCTCGATTGACTCAAGCTATGGCACTCCATAATTGCAAACAAGGGCATGGATGGATAGAGCAAGACATGTAGAACAAAACATCCTTACTGAAGTATCTCAAAATATGCATGGAACTCTCTGTAGCATCAAGTAAACATGGCATCAAAATATCAGCAAAACAGGGCTGAAAATCAGCAACATCAAGACACCTAGTTTGCATGCTTGTGCTAGTCACCACATAGATCACAAAAATACATGGCATACACCCCTGGAAAGATGGCATGGCATATTACAAAACACATGTAGGACTCAAGTCCATAGGATGCACACATCAATCATGGCAAAAATGACAAAAGTGCATGTTCTGATAAAAATCAGAAACTAACATCACATAGCACTCTTCTAACAGCATTTCGGGCATCAAGATGAGCTCAAATGAAAATGATGCAATGAGATTAAATGATCTACTCTTCGAGACGAACATTTTGACAGAATATACGTGCAAAATGGAGCAACGATGACAGAGATATGATGCGACGAAAATGCAACAAAATATCAACAGAACAAAATACTTAGAGGAAAAAATATGAGGGGGGAAGAAGTCAACCGAATGGCGCGGGAACCGAGGCGGCGGCGGATCTCGCCGGATCCGCGCCACCGGTGGCCGGAGAGGGCCGGGGCGGCCGGGGAGGAAGGCCGGCCGGGAGCGGCGAGGGCGCTCGCCGGCGACGAGGAAGGAGGAGGCGGCCGCCTCGGACGGCGGGCGGTGAAGGGCGGCGGCGAGGCGCTGGTGCGCTTGGCGGGCGGCGATCGCGGGCGGCGGCGAAGCGCCGGGCGGCGGCGGGCGGAGCGGCGGCGCGGAGGCGGGAGCCTCGGCGCGGGGGAGGCGGGCAGGGGGCGGGCCCGGCCCGGGCGGGCGGGCGGGAGGCGGCGGCGCGCCACGTGGTAGCCCCGATTGGCTGGGCGGGCGCGATTCCGTCGGTTTGGGACGGACACGTCCGGGCGCGGAGAGGGCATTTCTAGGGTTTTGGGGGATTGACTACGATTTTGGAGGAAGGTGTTTATATAGGTAGAGGAGCTAGGAGAGTCCAAATGAGGTGTGTTTTTCGGCCACGCGATCGTGATCGAACGACCGAGAGCATGGAGGGGAGTTTGGTGGGTTTTGGGCCAGTTTGGAAGGGGTGTTGGTCTGCAACTCAAAGAGGGCTTTATGTTACCGGTTAACCGTTGGAGTACCAAACGACCTCCAAATGGCACGAAACTTGACAGCGGTCTCACGGTGCTATACCAAGGCCGCTTGACAAACCTCGGTCCATTCCGAGACCGTTTAACACCCGCATACCTAAAAGATGCAAAAGGGGGCGCCGTGAGACATAGGAGTGCCGGATTGCAAAACGGACAACGGGGAAAATGCTCGGATGCAAGAGACGAACACGTATGCAAAATGAAATGCACATGATGACATGATATGAAATGCAGATGATGACATGGAAAAATGCAACACGCAAGCAAATGACATGGCAACGACGGCGAATAACTGGCAGACACCTGGCACATCGGATCCGGGGCGTTACACAAGTCCCCTGGCTTGTCACCGCGAAGATGCGGCCTAGATGGCACACGGCGTCTTCGAACGTGTAGGGGTACAAATCTGCCTCCGCCAACATGCGCCAGCCTCTGCCGTTACTGCCTCTTGCATTGATGGCAATCCTTATGTCGAACACCGCGATGAGATAGTAATCGTCATAGCCGCGTCTCTTTGTCGGTGGGTCCGCAATTGCTATCTTCTTCAATCTCATGTAGGCATCATCATACGTATTCAAGCCCAGCCAGTCCGGAAGGCCGATCCCAATGGTGGAGAAGGGGTCTACCGGAACGGCCGCACTGTTGTGGATGTTGTGCAAAATGATGGTGGTATCCGGCCGGATGTATGCAAGCCAATCTTCGTTGGCACCGACTCAGACCTATATATAAGACGATGGGCAGCGGAGAAATTACGGGATGGAAATGGAATAACTAAGTACTACAGGATCAAACTCCATTACTGACCTGCTCATCGGACAAAATCCGACTACCTCTCAACGTCGGCAACTCTAGCGGAGTCAACGTGCGACCATGGCCAGGGAGCGGTGGACTGTTCGAAGGATTGTACCATAGAAGAACCTTCTCCTCAAGGACGCATGGAAGACCAACAAGCATGGCCTTTTCCCAAGCCTGTTTAAGCAGCGTCTTGAAAAAGTTGGTGCAGGAAGCACCGAGTCTTGCGGCGGTGAGGACGTCGGAGCAGCATGCGATTTCTCCCAGAGGATCGTCGGCCAAGGTCTCCCAGCCCCGACAAGGAGGAGAACCGCCTATCGAATCCATGGGAGCAGCGATGAACTGCCTTCTCTTCGGGGGGAGGGGAACTAGCGAGGAGGAGATAAGAGCGTAGTAACCGCAGGTCCTCGTCCCTTCCAACTATAGATCGTTCCTCAGCGAAGGGGTGAGGCTATTATTTACTACTACTAAGTACTAGCATTATGGAATGTTATGGGATTGCATTATACTATAAATAATAGCACTAGTAAGAAATTTTTGGTGCTAGGTAGTAGTTTTTGGCGTGGATTAAGAAATTTTGGGTATGTTTTTGCCATTTTTTGTACACGCCAACTAGTGTCAAAAACGTCTTACATTATGTGACGGAGGAGTACGTACTCGTACTGTAGCAGTACTAGCACTACTTTTCTCAACTACTAGTGCGATGTACTCTACTTCTAGTCTAGTCTAGTAGTAGTATAGTGCACCAGTTTTGAACTCTTGAATCTCAGGGCCAAGGAGCTACAGTTGGAAGTGGAGGGTACTACTGTTCTCTAGAACCATCATTGTACTATCAATGCAGGGGAAGTACACCTGCGTAGTGGCCTAGTGGGTACTCTCGGTGCTCTATTCAGCCGCTCCTCTCACATAGCTGGCCTACTCAGCCGCTCCTCTCACGCACACACTAGCAGCCTGTTTATCAGCGACGGTTACTGCGGGGGCAGAACATTTGAGTTACTTGATACAGCGAGACTAGGGTTTTTGCTTCCATTTGTGGAGGTGTAATGGATATCGTCGAACTTTGTTAGTAGTTCCTTCTTTATGAATGAGATGAAGCAAAGCTTTTGCCTCCGTTTAAAAAAACGTCAAGAGGAATTTCTTTAATAGTAGATCCGATAATGGAGTGAAGTCCATGCGTGCAACGCCACAAGCTACAGTGTACTAGTAGAGCACTTTACATACAGAGCCATATTGCATAGTTCCCAATGCCCCACCAGGCTTTTCCGGCTCCTCGGGCTTAATTGGGAGGCGCTAGTTTAAATATGCTACTAGCTGAAGAGGAAGCTGCTAGCGAGGTGCGGCTAGGGCGAGCACGCGAGCCACGGGATGCTGGGAAGGAAAACCCGTTCACGTGGCAAGGTTTTCCAGTGCACCCAGATTGTGGGGCCGCACGTCCGTTTGACTTCAAAACTCAAACTACCCATGTAAAATATTGACTCGCAGCGAAGTGTAGTAGCACTATTTTTATTAAGAAGGCCGTCGTGCGTTCGGCCGGGATCGAACCCACAAAACGAGGTATACACTCCCGTGACCACTAGTAGTACTCGTTGAAGTAAAACGCAACCTAGAATCGCCTTTTGTCGCTAGTAGTACGTACATTGTTCCTTACAAGAAACCCCTAATAATGCAAGAAACCACTAAAATGCCGAGAAACTACTACCACTTGCATACGTGACAGACTTAAGATAAGACTACCTTATCAACCATTGTACATGCTCTTACCAACAAAAATCCTCGAGTGACCTCCTACCTCCGGCCCGTCCACCTAGTCATCCTCGGCCATGGGACGCAGCTACCGCCACCGACAGAAGGCGGGCTCAAAACCGCCGGCGGTGCGGAGCCCATGTTGGGGCAGCCCGAATGCCAGCTCCGTCCGGCGCTCGCGCCCGCTAGCTAGCCAAGATAGCTCCATCCAGCTGCTTGTGTGCAAGGTTTGCTAGCTAGATTGGCACGACAGCGCGACGGCTTGCTCGTGCGCGCCGCTCTAAGGCCAGCCATATGGCTCGAGCGAAGGCCAGCGCGGCGGCTTGCTCGCTAGTGGGTCACGCTCGGGCCAGCCTGCCAACCCGTGCGGAGGCCAGTGCGGCGTCCAGCCCGTCCGGCGGAGCGGTGGCCAACTCACTCATCACCGACGCCACCGACGAACACGCATCAGTACTGTTTGAAGTAATGTTCAGAAAAAATAATGATTTGAGGGGAATAACAGGACAGAAGGTCAGATGTGGGTCCCTCCTGCCAACGGTCAAACAAAATGTGTTGGTTTAAGCTGCCTCGCCAGCACGAACGTGTGGGCCAACCTAGTCATAAATGGGTTTAAACGAACCTAATCGGTAGGAGTACTAGGTAGTAGTTTTTGGCGTGGATTAAGAAATTTTGGGTATGTTTTTACTATTTTTTGAACAATAGATTCTTCCTAGGGCTGGTTGAAAGTGGTAGTTTTTTGTTAAATACTTTACATATTGTAAGTAGGAGTTAAAGTTCAGCTTTGGAAGCCAATAAGCAAGGCTACTTACATAGTGCATATGTGTACATGATTGAAAGTAAATATCAACCATGAGTGACTAATATCTTGATGGAAAACTCGAAACTATGGAATACTAGGAAAAAATTGCATGGTTGGAAATACTAGCAATGTTCATGTCCGTTGGAATGAATCATAATTACAATAATACTTATTCACAAACTTGGTACAAAACATCCTAATTTTGATATACATATGTCACTAGAGATATATTATGTTTCAATTAGAATATATTCCTTGGGCTGTTTTGGTGATGTGGTTGGTTTTAAGATACTAATTATGGGTTTTTTCTGCAAATTGGTAGACAAGTGGGATGTTGGTGATAATAGGAAACAACTTACCTCACAATCGTTAGATGTGGATCTAATGGTCAGAAACGAGGGATGGCAGACACACCAGCATTACCAACTTAGTCTTGTGTAGGAGTACTAGCAAGATCCGTGCATTGCACGGAACATCAAGATGCATTTTTTTGAACACTTGTTGTGATTGACCCGTGCGGGAGTAATCCCATGTGTAAAAACTAATGATATCTCGAGAAATATGAGATAAGGTGAAGAGGAGTGGGGTGTGGTGGTGGTTGGTGGTCGGACTAAGTGGAGGCATGGGGATTGACGACACCGGCAGCGGCTACCAGGCCAGTTTGTTCCAGAGGCTTCCTTTCTTAATTTCTCAACAATGAGGTTTGTTGGAGATAAGGATGAACGAGGGAAGGCCTTGTCTACAAATGTGGAGAGGGGTGCGGGTATCTTTTACTTTTATTTCCATCCGTCAGATATAGATCGGACGGTCTATATTGCAAGATGGCACACGTACCATCATCACCAACTCGGTTTTTTATAAGAGAAGAAATATAAGTATGGAGATACAAACATATTATCG
Organism: Aegilops longissima; assembly: GCA_021605205.1. NCBI lineage: Eukaryota > Viridiplantae > Streptophyta > Magnoliopsida > Poales > Poaceae > Aegilops > Aegilops longissima. The sequence continues at coordinate 268,072,273 of CM038677.1, forward strand.
ATATTTGCTTCCATAAACTAGCATCTACATTATATTCAATGCCTCGGCATGTGGGGCCTTAGCACAATGACTTCTCGACTGTGTAAAACAAAGATTTTCCCATCGCCGACAAGGAGGGGGTGACGGCGGCGCGCTTTTTGGCTTGCTCTAGTCCTAGTAGTCATACTAGGTGGTCTAAGGACGTGTAGATTTGTTTTTTTTCATGTCTCGTGTTCGCCGTACTGCCATGACTGTTGATGAATAGACGGTAAGTTATTCACGGGGAAACCCTTGTTGAGCGTGTTTGTGTGTGAGAGAGAGAGACAGTGGGCGTGTGTGATATGTTAGAGACTGAGGCTATGATAACAGATTCTTTGTGTCTATGTGTGTGGAGGATAGAGAGAGACATGTACATGGGGCTTTGTGTTGTGTAACATGGAGACACATATACATAATTAGAGAGTGAGTGCGTGAGATACACATGCGGACATGGGGAGAGATGAGGATCCAGATAAATGGGTGTTTGTGCGTGTCTGTGTGTTTGTGCACGCGTTTGTGTGTGTGGGGAGAGAGTGTATGTGGAGTAGAGAGACCACTGATGATGTAAACCTAGTATAAGGGAAGGGGGAATGGTGTGACATGTGTAGTAGCGAGATAGCACGGGTGCGGGCGGGGGGAGTAGACTATTTGGAAGCGACATCGAGTGTGTGTGGGAGAGGGGTGTGAGAGCGAGAGAAAGGGAGAGCTAGCGATGGAGAGAGAGAGAGAGAGGAAGAGAGGGGGCGTCAGGGGTCGTTTGTGTCCACAAATGGTGTATAGATAGGGAGAGAATGTTGATGTTGTACAAAATTGGCCTATGAACGGAGACGCAAGGGAAGCGAGTCATCGTGTGTGTGATAGGGACTTCATGAGAGATCTAGAATAGATGGTGTAGAGAAAAATGTGCGAAATCGAGAACGATTATACATTAGGGAGCTATGCAAAGAGTCACGACATATATGTATGCAGGGAAGGAGGTGGGGCGGGTCCGCATGTGGGAGAGATAGAAAGAGGAGAGTGGTGCACAAGGAGACAAAGTGTGCTTGTTTGTAGTGGGGGTGGTGTGTGAGGTGAGTGCGCGAGAACCACATAACTAGGGATACAGACGTTTGGGGCAATGTTTTGTGTGTATGGGAAATATACACTCTACATAGTGCGTGTGCTTGGGTAAAAGAGATAGCGGGAGACCTAGAGAGTGAGGGAAGAGATGTGTGCATGCCCGAGAGACAAAGTGATAGAGACCTATGTTGGGGTCCGGACTTTACAAGAGAAAAGGGTGTTAATGTGCTCATGTGTTGGTGTTTGGGGGAGAGGACGACTTCTCTATGTGTGTGTGTGTGTGTGTGGTGGTGGTGGTGGGGGGGGGTTGACTTCAGATAAACAGTGAGGTGTCTATATTTGAGGGACTTTAGAGTAATTGAGATATTGTGCACTCATGGTTGATCAATTTGTTTCACGGTTTGTACTATGAGATAACGATACTTTTGAACATGCGTGATATACCTTGATGTACCAGAATTACAAACCTAAGATTGGAATTTTGGAATTCGACTCCATCATTAGCTTTTGTAATTCATTTAAACGGAGGTACATTTTTTAAGACGGGATTTCGTGATTTCAAATTCATATATCAAACCTAGAGATATACACATACGGGCATGTTCAAACTTTGTAATCATTCACTTTAATCATACACATAAACATTTTTGCTTTTGTCATCATATTTAGGATAAACACATTTGGAATTTCATTTGAATTGGACCGTATGATGGTATTTTCTTGTAGTAGCTCAATGATCCATATTTGAATTGAATGGACAATCTAAGTTTCGAGTTGGAGACATTGATTTTCAAAACTTGCACATTTTTTTGCGTGCAAAACAAACAAATTGTCGGCCATGATATTATAGTCGGCTGTACGAGAGCAGAATACTTATAATTTTAGGCGCCAAAAGCTTTCAAACTTCCCGCTCACATCAAAATATCACGCGCCCAAAAGTATAGCCCTGCGATATTCCTGTTTTACCACTGCCACATGAACAGAAAACGGCTGCTTTGGTAACTCCATTGTTTTCCCCTCTTTGCCCCCAACATTCTTCACCAGAGCCCCTCCCCTTCCCCTCCCCAACCCCCCAACAACGGCAAGCCGCCGAATCTAGTCCTCGGCCGCAGCAATGGACCTCACACCCCACCGGATCTACCTTCCGCACCTTGGAAGCCCCAACTGCCAACTCACCACTTCACCGGAGCCGCTTCAGCGACCGGCTTGTCCACCGCTCCAGATCTCCTTGACCGCCATCATGGTCCACCGCACCGGATCTGCTCAACCGGCGCCCTCGTCCACCACAGCGTAGGCCCTTCACAGACTCCCTCGTCCGCCCCTTCGCTGGCCCTTCATACAAGCCCTCGTCCGCGGCAACAGATCCGCCTCACCGAAAGCACTGTACAACGCGCCCGCCGAAGCCTTAGTCCACTGCATCGGAACCGCTCCACGGACGCCATATTCAACTCCACCGGCCCTGCTTTACCGACGCCGCATCCTCATCAGGTTATTTCGACTTGTACTCCTTCGTTTTTTCTCTTTATCGTGCAACTGTTCACTTACCACAGATGAGCTTTCTTGTATGTCGACAGGCGCCGCAACCGCAGCACCGGAGCCGCTGCAGCGACGGCGACAACCGGCCCAAACTCAACCGCAACACGAGCACCATCGATGATCCTTAGCTATCAAGCATGACAACGATACCCATACGCCGCCGAGAATCAGGTACTATTATCCAACGGCCGGCGCCTACGTTCACTTTCCTAGCATAAGCACTGCACCTTTGAATTTCTTCAGGGCATCATTCAGTTTTTCATGAGACGCGTTATTCTGCTTGCACCTCTAGGGCCATACTTCTGGTAGTGAACATGTTACATGCGCTAAATTACATACCAGTGCACATATAGTTAATATGCTTTAGTTTTGTTCTGAGGCCACATGTTGGTTCCATCAGAATGCTTAATGTTCTCTATGTTTAATTACACATCAGCAAACTAGCATGTGGTTCCGCTTCTTTTTGTTCGTTTTACCCTACATTTTGTGATGCTAGCTATTACATCACTGCTCCGAGCCTCTGTTCATTACTTGTTTGTGTGTTCTTGATCTTCCCAAGTTGCATGACTAATTTGATGCTTCTATTAATTACGGAGCTGCCAACCCCATCAAGCAAAAATTTTGTTCTTTTGGGGCTGGCACCTCGAACAAGCATAAAAATAGGGGGAAGCAGATATATTGTCGTGTATGCACACGCCCTTCTTTCATTAGTTTAGGTGAACCATTGATGATCAATTCGGACCAGTGCATGCGATTAAAATTAGTTTTACCTAAATAGATGGTGCATAATAAACTACAACAACTAGATTTGCAACCACGGGATGCTGATGATATCTTCAAAGAACATTGCAACAACAGCTAGGCTTCACAACAACATATGGTAAGCCAGTGTGTTTTAGTACATGTGAAATGTAATGCGAGTGGGCTGCTTTCTTGGCTTGTGCCCTCAACGTGTAATCCTACCGAATTACAAATAGTTCAGTTGTCTGCTTTGCTGTATTGCTTGATTCGAATGCTTGTTTCTTGTTACGCTATACCTGAGTTGGCCAATATGTCAGCAGTGCCTGTTGTACTAATGTAAAGAAATGCATGCCTATTTCATTTGAGTCCTTAACTTTTCCTCTCAACTTCATCACAAGACTGTCTTCGTAGTTTATATGAGGCCACACTATTAAGTGCTTTCTCAGATTATTTCAACTTCTTAGATGCCTTGGCAACTTAAATATAGCGGTTGTACACTCCCTTTCAACTAGGGATGTCAACTGGGTCCCGTTTAATCCCGATTAAAGTCCACTAGTGGTATGATAGTTCAAAAGAGTTTTTGTTTTTAAGGAAAATGAACTAGGAGGTAGCAAAACTAACTTGATGGGACTGGCGGATGTCGTTTATTTGCCACTTACATCCCTAGTTTCATCTTACCATTTTAATTTCTTTTCGGCTGATGCTGCTTCGAACCATTTAAATATAGTTTGCCATGCTCGGCAATAATTTGTCCGTCGTTTACCATGTAAGCTTACTGCCTGGATCATACGATAACTATCTCTTACTTATGTCCAGCGGAAACCTTTCAGGATGCCGTTCACACTAGGACACAATGTACAACCCCATAATCTATTTGTGGAAGCAGTGCGTCATCCATTTTACCAGATGATAGAAGTTCAGAGGCAACACCGCCAGAGAGTAGTCTGAGCACATATATTATAGTGCTTGAGGCTCTACTAGAGGCAGAAAGAGATGGTGTGGCTGCCATGAATGAGGTAATATTTATCTTTAGGCTGGAAATTACGGAATTAGCGGCACGCATTATGCAAGCAACCCAAGAATTGGAGGAAGTAAGAATGTTGCATTTGAAGATGGAGGAGGTCCTGCTGTTTTCGCTATCCGTCAAGGTAATCCCAGTTCTTCTTTAGATACCAGTTGAAATTGTCATTAGATTATTGTACTTGCACGTCGTGTCATGTCTCTGAATGGATTATGTTGCAAGACCCCCTATGTTGTCCATGTGTTGTAATGATCCAAATTTTTTAGGCGAGGTAATCCTCTGTACTGGATGAAATAACTGTTTGAATCAGAGTGTATCCAACCTACTGAATTTGAAGATCACGGAATTTCTAAATCATAATCATATATAAAGGTGGAATAAACTTTGTTGTGGTTTGGAAGAAATAAATAACAAAACATATAATTATCTGTGGATATCCGTAATCGAATACAAATTGAATTTGAATTTAGTTTGCCAGGTCATAGGGCAAACGTGAATGCTAATTCTCCCAAGTTTTGAACGAAGCGGATAAACACCCACTATAATTTGTGGGCTGCCCAAAGCAAGTGTTTGCGAGATGGAAATTACGGTCTACCCCTGACACTTGACATCCTTATCGACCGGATTTACACTGCTGTCGATAGGGGTAGACTATTAACTTCAATCAGACGTGACACGACGACCTCCTAGCCCATTCAGACACGGTGGGTGCCAAACGTGGGCGGAAAAACACATTTGATTCAAGCTTGTCCGAAAGACATGTGTCTCTTTCTCCATTTCCCCATTCATACACGATGGGCGGCAAAACAAACTCTCCTCGTCCGAAATTGATGTAGGCTAATATTTTAAATAGGGGCAGATGTGTAACTTCCATCAGACGTGACACAACCGCCCTACCTGTCAGCCCAGTTCTTACATCGTGGGCGCCAACCGTGGGCGGCAAAACACCCTCTCCTCGCCTGAAATAGTTACCGGCAAATATTTGGGAGATGCGAGATTACCGTCCTATCCCCAACCGACGCGATGTTTGAAATTTTAAACGGGGGATAAGTTCGTTACTTTCCCCCATTTCAGAGATGCGCGTCCCAAAGTTTCAGATCCCCCCTCCCCTCCATTTCCCCATTCATACACCATCGGCGGCATGACAACCTCCGCACTGCGGCCAGCCTCCTTCGTCCGCCATCCCATCCTCCACCTTGCTGGAGCCGCTACCCCTACCCCGTCGTCCACTACAAGAGATGGACGTCTCTCATCCACGGTGCTAGACCAGGATCCTTCAATCACCTCCTCTCGCTTCATCGGTGCTGTCGTCCACCTTGCCGTTGCCGCTCCTACGACCGCCTCGTCCACGGCAACAGGAAATATCCCCCGACCCGGCCGTCTGCCGTCTAAAGACTTCTTCCCCGCCGCCGATAGCCATCGCACCCGCAGCACCCTCGACGTATCAGCATAGGCCTACACGGCGTCGCAAGAGAGGTGGTACTCTTCCATATGTGCTTAAGTTATTGATCTCACCCGGAAAATAGATCATAATTTGTTTACTATACTTTTCTTGTCCGTACCAAATCATAGTGGCTAGTTGAAAGCAAACATTGGTTGCGAAGTAGCTTTGTCCGGTTTGCACCTTCAGATCCGCCATGGCACGGACACTATACTCGTAAAGCTTATGGTTTCCCCCCTTTATATTCACTACCATCATCGTAGGTGCTTCGTGTCGTGCTAGCACTGCTCCTCAAGACCTCAACCCAAAGCTTACGTGTTGAAATACGAATCTGATATGATGCTCATATCACTAAAACAGAGAACGTTTAATTGGTCACCTAATGTTCCTATATTCGTTTCGAAAAGCATGTGCGCCACCCACTGGTCCAACTAGTTCCACTTTCCTGATTTTTCTCTTCATGCTTAGGGTTTTCCCCTTTTATCAACTCTACTATGATCTGTGTAGGTGCTTTCTGTCATACTAACATTACTCCGCCCTTCAAGCTAAACAACACAACACTCAGAATTCGAAAGCTTAGTTGTTCAAATATGATTGTGATATGATACTGATATTAGTTAACTGACACATTTAATTGGTTAGCTAAAGGTCCCACTTGAGTTTCTAAATGCATGTCGCGACATATAGAGAGACAGCATAATTGCATTTCTTTGTCACTTGTTGACCGTACTTTCTTGTCCATACCAAGTCTTAGTTGTTATTTCAAAGCAAACATCGGTTGCTAACTAACCTTTGCGCGGTTTGCAGCTTCAGATCTGCCATCTAACTGCCACGGTCAACACTGTACTCATCATGCTTATGTTTTCCCCATTTTGTGATGACCACAATCAGCTACGTGGTTCGTGTCGTAATAGCACTGCTGCACCCATCAAGCTAAACAAGCTTAGTTGTACAAATTCATATCTGATATTAGTAAAACTGAGAAATGTTTAATTGGTGAGCTAAATGTTCCTACTTTAGTTTTGAAATGCATGTGAGCCACATATGGAGAGACCGGAAAGAATAGTATTTCTCTGTGCGCTCTGGTTCATCATGGGTGGCCAACCGACATTGTATTGAAAGACTTGTAATATCTTCAATCTGCTTGCTTTTCTGCTCTTCTTTAAGATGATACTCTTCTCTTGCGGTCGATTGGTCAGGTCGAGTTGTTCACCCTTAGTATATTTTGAATCTGTCAGGTCAGGTCGACTTGTTCTTCTTTACTATATGTTGAAGCTATCATCTGCGAAGTGTCATCACTTCTGGAGCTCTCATATTTTGAGTAGTAGGCCACATTATATTAATGCACACAACAAATTACAGCATGCATGACATCTTTTAAAAGAATTGCAGAGATAGCACAAAGGGGTTTATAGGGAGGCAGTCTTGGATTAGAGTCACTTCTGCATTACAAAGAAAATCTCACTTGTTTTTATGTTTTCATGCATGTCAGATATTGAACATTATCAAAATGAATATGAGAATGGGCGCACGAGAGGAATATTGCGGAATGATCCACTAGCTAACAAACTTGGCATGGTGGAGGATGGCCTATCTTATTCACCCATCAAGGTGCTTGCTCTAACTTTGCAAAGTTGTATTGGTCGCACATATTTTGCATCTGACCTCTTGCATTACTTCTACTTTGTTACACCATCTGCTTAGTTTAAGCATCATATATGATTATATGCCGTACCTATCCATTTTCTTTACCTATTCCATGTGTCGTCACACTATGTTTTTCCAATCAAATGTTGTTCTTTCGTAATAGATGTCCAAAAGGAAGAGGGTGAGTGCAGATCCTCAAGGAGTACAAACTAGGTATTTGGAAAAGGTAGTGATACCTGTTAAATCAGATAGATCAGCAGCCACAGAAAACACAAGCCCAACTGTACCACACTTTACCCCTACTCCAGTGGCCAAACCCCTATTAGAACTGCTGGGAGCCCAGCGTCAGGTACTGTCTATGATATCAATTCAAAATTTGAATTCCTAAATTTCTGCTTGTGCCTTACCTTTTCTCTTGTATGAAAACTAATTTCAGATTATTCTCCTTGCTCAAAGGATCATACGATCTCAAAACGATAATGGGCTCTGCATTGCTCTTGTCAGTACCTCTCTCCCTTTGTCCTTGTAACGCTGTACTTAATTAATTGCTATTTGATTATGTATCATCAGTCTTCACCTGAGCTTCATTATCCTCTGTTTCTTCCAATATTATTTGATCTATATTTACTCTTTGCAAAATGTAGAATAATGGCAACGCTTATAAAGAATTTTCTTTGGGGAATTTATTGAATTATCCTTCCATCAACATGGAGAAGGGCTTTGTCCAGCCTGTGTTAACATGTAATGTAATTTCATCCTTCTCAAGCCTTCAAACTTTGTTCTAGTATATATTTGAATAGGCATCATTTCCTCCACTACTGTTTGCTTTGCTGTTTATATCTGATTGGATGTTTGCAACAACTACCAGTTTCAAATTGTAGTTGTAAAAACATGTTCCTTATGCAGAACAGATCCATTTATTTGCTTATATAATTGTGAAACATGTTACATGTCTCCTTGTTTCTCTTTCACAGTCGTATCTCTTACTCCAGGCAGAACTTTAGGGAAGATAGTGAGCCAAACCATCTTGAGGACAGCGAGATGACCCCAAGGTTCTGTCTTGATGAAGACAGTGAGTTGAAGCTACTCACCAGCAGGTGTGAGACAACCTCTGTGCAGTCGCTGACTCAATCAGTTTGACTTCTTTAGTCTCAACTTAAAGCACAAAGGCTTGCTTCAGCTCAGCTCCGACTTGAAGTCAAAGTTGCAATGAAGATGTCAGAGGACTGCCATGCGCACCATCATGCCTTAAATCTAGTGTTGATGCATCTATCGTTGACACAACTGAGGTCTACTCAGCTTCTTCAGCTGCTTGCGGGGCTCGAGCATGCCAGACCTAGTGCCTTCTGAAGTGCTATCAGTTTTGTATATTCTTTTGTCGGCGCGTTTATTTGCACTGGTGGAGAACTTTGATGCCCAGTGGATGTAATATGTGATAGCCGTGATATCCTAGCGTAAGTTGCTTGATTATTTATTTCCTTCTTGTCTTGTTTGTTTGTTTGCTTGTAGTCATTGAAGTTCTTTTTCCGCGGTTTGCTAGTGGCTGCAATAACCTATTTTTTAAAACTAGGCTACAAGAACCATGGGCTAATATTTACTGTAGTGACACTGGGCCTCCTACGGGCCATAGAAACAGTGGGCCTTCTACGGGACGTAGGAACAATGGGCCTTCTACGGTCCGTATCATCAATGGGCCTTATACGGGCAGTATGATAACATGGGCCAATAAGAGGCCGCATTATGGCCGTAAACGGGCTAGAGTTGGAATCGTCCGTTCATGGGCCGACCATAACGGACCATCGTTAATAGGTCATATTTCATGACGCTATGAAAATGGCCCAACGTATTAACGGACCACAAACGGGCCGACTATAACCACGGGCTGAATTTGGCCCACAAGCAGAAAATGACAGTAACGGGCCATCAGTAAACGAATGCTAGAAATGAGCCCAAGAATAAATGGGCTTCGAGAAAGCCGAAAGATAACATGGGCTGGAAACGGCCCAACGGAATAACAGGCCATTAATGGGTATAAAGTGATACACTGTTCATTACGAGCCAGTTTCACCACGGGCCGTTAATGGGTGTAAAGTGATACACTGTTCATTACGGGCCAGTTTCACCACGGGCCGTTAATAGGCCAAGAGTTACATAGGGCCTCACATGGGCCGACAGACGTCATGGGCCATACATGGGCCAGAAGTGAAAACGGGCTGGAATCCCATTGGGTGGCCTAGATGACGCTACTGGGCCTAATTCGGATAGGGCATAACGGGCCTTGGGTTAGCGGGGTGTAAATGGGCTATATGCGAACAGGCCGTTAACAGGCTTTCTATGGGCCGGCCCGCCAGCTTTTGACCAAGTCAAACGGGCTGGCCTTTTCACAGGAATGGGCCTCTGTTGGGCCGTGGCATGTGTCGACGTATCATAGGCGCCTTTTGTCCAATGAGTGGATGACATCTGTCCCAACGATGAGCCGACACGTGTTTCCTCCAGCCAATGATGATTTTACACGTGGAAAATTCCCATTGGTCGGGGCTGTTAACGGGTTATCGGATCCAAAACCCGACCCGATAGCTTAACGACGTTCCGTTATGGTGGATGCCACGTGTCGTTCACCCTTGACGAAAGCACTTCTGTGACGCGGGATTTATCGTCATGGAAGTGGACACTTCCGTGATGATAATTTTGGTAATGTCATGGAACACTTCTACGACAGCACAGGTATGACTATCTTGATTGTGTCATAAAATCGTCATGGATGTACATGCATGACAAAAAACGCGACCTACTGTGACAAACACGAATCATCACGGAAGTGTATTTTTTTGTAGTGTGTCTTCTTTCTTTTATCTCGATCATGCGCGCGCGCGCACACACACATCCCAGGTATACATGTATACCTCTCACACATGCACGTTCAAGGTCTCTATGTCTCCATACGTAGTTAATTACCCTCAATCCTAACGCCACTTCGAATTGTCTCCTCTTTTGTGCACATAACTTCCGCCTGGATGGGTAAAACACACACTCACACTTAACAATCTCCTTCTTGCTACCCCCCCCCCCCGCCTCTCACTCTTCCCCTATATCCTCGAAACCAATAAGACCATCCCTTTCTTTAATTCCCGCCTACATGCACCATCGATATAGAGTAGTCTTCCTCGGTGTCTCTCGAACAAACACGTTCTCTCGATGTCGACTCCTCTCACGCCGCACACACCTTCTCTTCCCTCTCTCACGGCATTTTCTCTCGCACCCCATTGTTGGTGGCCTCGCCATACACATCACCTCTCTATGATGAAGCCATGCACACTTAAATTACATCCGCCACAGAGGACCCCGCGACACACATACACACACACATGCACACACACACACACACACGCACCCCCCACACACACTAAGACTCCATCTCTCTCTCACACACACACACAAACACGCACACACGCACCCCCCCACACACTAAGACTCCATCTCTCTCTCTCTCACACACACACACACACAAACTAAGACTCCATCTCTCTCTCTCCTCTCTCTCTCTCTCTATCTCTCTCTCTCTCACACACACACACACACACCACACACACACACACTAAGACTCCATCTCACACACACATGCTCTAGGCGGAGCATTTGTTCCTACCACCCTTCATCCAACCTTACCCGTATGATAAACAATCACCTTTATTTACTTGCATAACATGGACAAATTCCACTTTACTTTAGTAGTCAGCAAACTTATCATCTGTACCCTTATAAAAAAACGAGTTGGCGGTGATGGTGTTCCTGCCATCTTGTAATACAGACCGTATGATCTATATCTGAGGATAGAAAGCAAACTATGATAATTTTACAAAACATACCCGCACCTCTCTCCACATCATTATCTCCGCAACCTCATTGCTCAACAATTAAAAAAGGAATAAGTCTCTTGAACAATCTAGCATGCATGGTGGCCGCTGCCGCCTACCGGCTCCGTCCATCCCCATGCCTCCGCCCATTCCAACCACCAGTCACCACCACGCTCCACTCCTCCTCGCCTTATCTCTCATCTTTCATTTTTTCGATGACATTCTCGAGATACCAGTTTTTCGATAAAATTCTCGAGATATCATTAGTTTTTACACATGGGATTAGTCCTGCATGGGTCAATCACAACAGGTGTTTTGTAAAAAAAATGCATATTGATGTTCCGTGCAATGCACGAGAATCTTGCTTGTAATTATATAACGCAAATCACGAGGAGGAAGTGACATTTTTTTGACACAACCACGTTAACATGGCCACATAAATTACTAGCTAAAGTAAATACCATTATACTTATATCCCGATGCAAAAGGTTGAGTACATGTCCGAAGAGTAGAGTCGCACACACGCACTCTGTCTGTCAGAATCTCTCTCACACACACACCAGTTACGTGATGCCCACTTATGCAGACACATATGTTACAATTTGTGCACCCGCGAGTACACGTGATGCTGCGCATTTATTTAAGCCGGAAGGCGAACCCAAATAGTAGCGGCATTCATTCTCCTCCCGCCGCCTCTTTTCTGGTCACCGTCGCCCGGTAGCCATGGGCCAGCCGAAGGTAACAACATACGCCATACTCCAGCCGGAGCGGCGCTTTAATATGGAAATTTTAGTGGTCATGCATGCATCCTTTTGTGCTAGCACTCCTATATAAGGGTTGACCGGTCACTTCCCGCGGACGTGCGCAGGCGGTGGAAGAGGAAGGAGAAGGGAAGCGGGCTGTGGAGTAACGTTTTTTACCACAATTTCTTAGGAAACTGAGTGCAATAATTGAGTAGTTTTGCAAACTACCAGTACTAAACCTGAAACGGTTCAAAACCTATACTCCCTTACCAGCGCGCACTTCCCGCGTGAAACGGTCAGCGTCGCCCTGGAGCGTCAGTGCCGCATTAATGCCCGGCTAGAGCGGAGGCGACCTCTCACTGGCGCCTGCTTTGAAGTGGCGCGACGGCCGAGAGAGCGCGGCTTCCTGGTGCACGCGTCTGCTCCGCGTCGAGACTGGCCATAGGCCCTGTTTGGATCCATGGGTTAGAGTTAGTTTGAGCTAGTTGGGGCTCAAATTGCCCTAAAGTATCCAAGCATGAGGTTTAAATTGGAGCAAGTTGCACCAAACCCACCAAAAAAAACTATCCCACCCAAGAGGTGCTAACTGGAGATAGTTCTCATTGGGACCACTGAAACATCACTTTTCTCTCTCCATGAAGTGCATTTATTGTCAATCTAACCCTTTCCAAACACCTCTTTGGCTATAGTTAGTTCAGGGTTAGTCATGAGTTAGTCTAACCTCTAGCTAAGTTAGAGTATCAAACAGGAGCAGTATAGGACATGCAAGTTGCTCAAAGCATACAGTCAAATTTGTACGTGAGAGGATTTTTTTCTTTTTCAAAATGGAACGTGAAAGGAATTTTTTTAGAATGCTCTTGGCATGTCGCTAACATGTGATAGTTAACCGACCTCAATAGACGGCAGAAACGCCAGCCCGCCGCACTTTGATAGAGACAAGGAGGGAGATGCGATACGAGCTCTGGATTACTAGAGATAGGTGTCATACGAAGCCAAGAAATATGGTGATAGCGTGGGTTAGCCATGTACTAGTATGATGTAACAACTTTGGGCTGCCGTGTTTCATACTCTTCCAGTCCACTATGGAGATGATTGGTTAATTTTATATCGCTGAATAATATCAAATATTATGAGTGCAGACGCTCCACCACGAGGTTCCTTGCTCCTTCTCGGTCGTCCGGAATCTATGTTCTTCCACTCTATTTTTTTACGTGAGCTTTGTTCATACTTTTGCCAACACGCGAGACATCTAGCATCAAGGTGCACGTGTTATGCAAGGATCGTTGAGGGATTCCTGGATTAGGGGGTATCCGGACAGCTGGACTGTGTACAACGTCCGGACTATTGAAGCGTGAAGATACAAGGCTCAAGACTTCGGCCCGTGTCCAGATGGGACTTTCCTTGACGTGGAAGGCAAGCTTGGCGATCCGGATATTATATTTCCTTCCTTGTAACCGACTCCATGTAAACCCTAGCCCTCTCCTGTGTCTATATAAACCGGAGAGGTTGGTCCTTAGAAGGCCGATCACAATTACAATCATACTATCATAGGCTAGCTCTTAGGGTTTAGCCTCTACGATCTCGTGGTAGATCTACTCTTGTACTACCCATATCATCAATATTAATCAAGCAGGAAGTAGGGTTTTACCTCCATCGAGAGGGCCCGAACCTGGGTAAACATTTGTGTCCCTTGCTTCCTGTTACCATCAGCCTTGACGCACAGATCGGGACCCCCTACCCGAGATCCGCCGGTTTTGACACCGACATTGGTGCTTTCATTTAGAGTTCCTCTGTGTCGTCGTCGTCAAGCTCGATGGCTCCTTCGATCATTATCAACGACGCTGTCCAGGGCGAGACTTTCCTCCCCGGATAGATCTTCGTGTTCGGCGGCTTCGCACTGCGGGCCAACTCGCTTGGCCATCTGGAGCAGATCGACAGCTACGCCCCTGGCCATGAGGTAATGTTCAGAAACCTGAACTACACGGCGGACATCCGCGGAGACTTGATCTTTGATGGATTTGGGCCTATGCCGGGAGCACCGGACGATCGCGACGAGCACGGTTTAGACCTGCCATCGGACGAAGCTTAGGGTATTGCCCCCGTAGTATCTCCAGACCTAGATCCAGAGCAGGCTACGCTGCCTAAGGACGGAGGGATGGACCCCGCCCCACAGGTCACACACTTATCGGAGGTGGAGCCGAACACGGGTCTTACCTCTGCGGTGGCCTGTGACTTCGAACCCCCGTATTTGTATCCGGACGTTGGTTCCGGTCCGCACAATCCCGAGCCCGTCGGGCCAGGATGGGCTCCAGTAATGGAGTTCACCGCTGCGGATATCTTCCAGCACTCGCCCTTTGGCGACATGCTGGACTCATTAAAGTCTCTCTCTTTGTCAGGAGGCTCTTCGCCGAACTATGTGTAACGCCCCGGATTCGATGCGCCAGGTGTCTGCCAGTTATTCACCGTCGTTGCCATGTCATTTGCTTGCGTGTTGCATTTTGCCATGTCATCATCTGCATTTTATATCATGTCGTCATGCGCATTTCATTTTGCATACGTGTTCGTCTCATGCATCCGAGCATTTTCCCCGTTGTCCGTTTTGCAATCCGGCACTCCTATGTTCCCCGGCGCTCCCTTTTGCCTCTTTTCATGTGCGGGTGTTAAACGTTCTCGGAATGGACCGAGGTTTGCCAAGCGGCCTTGGTATAGCACCGGTAGACCGCCTGTCAAGTTTCGTGCCATTTGGAGGTCGTTTGATACTCCAACGGTTAACCGGGTAACCGTAAAGCCTCTTTTGTTGCAGCCCAACACCCCTTCCAAACTGGCCCAAAACCCACCAAACTCCCCTCCATGCTCTCGATCGTTCGATCACGATCAAGGTCGAAAACCGCACCTCATTTGGACTCTCCTAGCTCCTCTACCTATATAAACACCTTCCTCCAAATTGCGGTCAAATTCCCACCCTCAAACCCTAAAATCGTCCCCACGCCCGCCGGACACGTCCGCCGCCGCCGGACGCCGCCGCCGCCCGCAGCCGATGGGAGGCTGCCACGCGGGCGCCGCCGCCCTCCCGCCGCCCTGCCATGGGACCAGGACGGGCCCGCGAGCCCGTCGCGCCGCCTCCCGGCCCGCGGCGCGCCGCCGCCCTCCTCCGCCGCCCGCCGCTGGTTCGGCTCCGCCGCCGCCGCCAGCGTGCCTCACCGACGTGCCCGCCAGTCCTCCCGCTTCGAAGCGCCCTCCACGCCGCCCGGCCCTGCTGGCCGCCAAGGTCGTCCGGCGCCGCGCCTTCCCGCCGCCGGCCGGAGCCCCATCGCCCCGGCCGCCTCGCCGCTTTCGCCGCCTCCGCCGGCCGTGCCTCCTTGGGCAAGGCCTCCTCTTCGCCGGCCAGATCCGGCCAGGGTCCGGCCGGATCCGCCCTCCCCCGGCCGTCCCGGACCCCGTCGACCGCCTCCCCGTCCTCTGCTCCGGCGAGATCCCAGCCATCCTCGCCATCCGTGCCGAAGGTTGACTTCCCCGAGCCGCGAAATATCCCTAAGTCCCCGAAGTTTTTGATATTTTCATGCATTTTCATCTTCCCGTAACTCTCTGCATATTGCTCCGTTTTGCGTGTGTAATATGTCAAATTGTTCGTCTCGAAGAGTAGATCATTTCATCTCATTGCATCATTTTCATTTGAGCTCATAATGATGCCCGAAATTCTGTTAGAAGAGTGCTATGTGATGTTAGTTTCTGATTCTTATCAGAACTTGCACTTTTGTCATTTTTGCCATGATTGATGTGTGCACCCTATGAACTTGAGTCCTACATGTGTTTTGTAATATTCCATGCCATCTTTCTAGGGGTGTATGCCATGTATTTTTGTGATCTCTGTGGTGACTAGCACAAGCATGCAAACTAGACTTCTTGATGTTGCTGATTTCAGCCCTGTTTTGCTGATATTTTTATGCCATGTTAACTTGATGATACAGAGAGATCCATACTTATTTTGAGATACTTCAGTAAGGATGTTTTGTTACACATGACTTGCTCTATCCATCCATGCCCTTGTTTGCAATTATGGAGTGCCATAGCTTGAGTCAATCGAGCTCTACTTTTGCTATAAAATGTTTCCTGGCAGGTTGTTTACATGTTATTAAATTTTGCCAAGGTTGTCTTAGTTGATCCTTGCATGCTATAATGTTGTTCTTGCCATGTATATCTTCTATGCCATGTCTTATTACTGTGAGTTTCCTTGCCATGCCATGTATTGCTCTGTGGTGAGTGGTTCGAGCTCACCAACATGCCTACTTATCGTTGTTCCTGCCTTATATGAATCTGTCATATAACTTGCCATGTTTACATGGGTGCCATCATATTTTCTGATCCTTTTTGGCTTATGGTCAGTAAGGGACTTTTGTTCTATGCTTTGAGTAGATTCATGCCATGCCTTGTTTTGCTATTATAAGTTCCTGTAGCATGTTGTTCGATAGCTCTAAACATTGCAACCTGATGTTATTTCTGCCAATGCCTGAAACTGTTATTATTTGCAATCTTGCCATGTGTTTTTGAGCATGTTCTAGTGATTTCTGGAGATAGCTCATTGTTCATGTTTTGTAATGCTTTACCAGTACATCATGTCCATGTCTTTTGTTTTCATGTTGAGATGCTGTAGCTTGTTGTTTTGATGCTTGCAATATGCCTACTTGCTGTTTTGGACAGATTGTGGTTATGACTTGTATAGGGTGTATGTGTTGAACCGTTGCTCCGTTTTGATTGTGCTCTATATGAAACTTGCTTGATTTTGCATGTAGTTTCATATTATCATGTTGCATCCTTGTTTTGAGAGTGTTTGCTTGATTTTGTATGCATTTTGTATCAATGCCATGTTTAACTTGTTTTGCTCATATCTTCTAGGCCGTAGCTCCGAATCTAATGAACTTTATATGTAACTTGACTAGAATTTCGTGTAGATCATCGTGGTGCATATTAACTTGCTGTTTAACAACTTGAACATAAGGTTTATTCAGATCTGGACCAATTTCCAAATTTGCATATGAGGTCTTACCGGATTTGTTATATGTTGTTTCCGGCCTCATTTAAACTTGCTTTGATGTGTTGCTCTTGTTTGCATCATCTCTTGCCATGAGTAGATTCATGTAGTCTTGTCATGCATCATGCTTGTTTGTGCATCATGCCTTGTTCATGTGTGGTGTGTTTACTTTGTTGTGTGCTTCTTCTTGTTAGTTCCTGTTTCGTTGCGATCGTGAGGATTCGTTCGTCTACGCTTGGTTCGGCTTCATCCGTTCGTCTTCTTCATGGACTCGTTCTTCTTCCTTGCGGGATTTCAGGCAAGATGACCGCTACCCTGGATCTCACTACTATCATTGCTATGCTAGTTGCTTCGTTCTATCGCTATGCTGCGTTACCTATCACTTGCTGCTCAAGCCTCCCAAATTACCATGTCAGCCTCTAACCTTTTGCACCCTTCCTAGCAAACCATTGTTTGGCTATGTTACAGCTTTGCTCAGCCCCTCTTATAGCGTTGTTAGATGCAGGTGAAGATGAAGTTTGTTCCTTGTTGGAACATGGAGATGTTTTTCCTTGTTGGAACATGTTTACTTGTTGGGATATCACAATATATCTTATTTAATTAATGCATCTATATACTTGGTAAAGGGTGGAAGGCTCGGCCTTATGCCTGGTGTTTTGTTCCACTCTTGCCGCCCTAGTTTCCGTCATATCGGTATTATGTTCCCGGATTTTGCGTCCCTAACGCGGTCGGGTGATTTATGGGACCCCCTTGACAGTTCGCTTTGAATAAGACTCCTCCAGCAAGGCCAAACATTGGTTTTAACATTTGCCTCACCCAGCCCTTTTTCCCTTGGGTTTCCGGAGCCCAAGGGTCATCTTTATTTTAGCCCCCCCCGGACCAGTGCTCCTTCGAGTGCTGGCCCGAACTAGAGCCCTGTGCAGCGCCCCCTCAAGGCAACTTGAGGTCTGGTTTTAGTTGTACGGACTGCTCATCCGGGTGTGCCCTGAGATCGAGATATGTGCAGCTCCTATCAGGATTTGTCGGCACATCCGGGCGGCTTTGCTGGTCTTGTTTTATTGCTGTCGAAATGTCTTGTAGCCGGATTCCGAGACTGATCGGTCTTCCGGGAGAAGGAATATCCTTCGTTGATCGCGAGAGCTTATCATGGGCTAAGTTGGGACACCCCTGCAGGGTATAAACTTTCGAGAGCCGTGCCCGCGGTTATGTGGCAGATGGGAATTTGTTAATATCCGGTTGTAGTAAACTTGAAGCAAACCTCTCCTAAAATACACCAACCGTGTGCGTAACCGTGAGTGTATCTTTTCGGGGTTGATCGAGTGGAGAACACGGTTTCTTGGGTTATGACTGACGTAAGTAGGTGTTCAGGATCACTTCTTGATCATTACTAGTTGGCGACCGTTCCTTTGTTTCTCTTCTCGCTCTCATTTGCGTATGTTAGCCACCATATATGCTTAGTCGCTATTGCAACCTCACCACTTTACCCCTTCCTTTCCCATTTAAGCTTTGCTAGTCTTGATACCCATGGTAATGGGATTGCTGAGTCCTCGTGGCTCACAGATTAGTACACCACCAGTTGCAGGTACAGGTTTGCGTTGATCTTGACGTGAGAGCGATGTTTGCTTGTGTTGGAGTTCTTCTGCTTCTTCCTCGATCAGGGGATAGGTTCCAGGTCGACTGCCTGGGCTAGCAGGGTGGATGGTGTTTGAGTTTCTGTTTATGTTCCATCCGTAGTCGGATGTTGATCTTGTATATGATGTTGATGTATTCTTGTGGCATTTGTGCCTCATGTATGTATCCCCATCTATTATGTAATGTTGATGTAATGATATCCACCTTGCAAAAGCGTTTCAATATGCGGGTCTATCCTTGGTGGGACCGTCGAGTTCCTTTTGGATAGGGTCGCATATTGGGCGTGACACTATGTCCGGCTCGAGTGGGAGGCAGACAACGAAGGAATTTGTTGCCCACCCACCACCCACTTCTTTGCCACGATCGACGACTTGACCGAGGTACTGAACTTCGACTCCAAAGACATCGGCTGTATGGACGACGATGCAGGAGAAGATCATGAACCACCGCTCACTGGGCGGTGGACAGCCACCTCTTCTTATGATATATATATATGGTGGACACTCCGAAGGAAAAAAATGGCGATGAGGCAACGGAGGATAAAACCTCAGGGAAAAAAGCAAAGAATGGGCGCCGTCGGCGCCACTCCATGCCCCGCCACACCAATACAACCCTGATGAGCCCGCCTTCGAGCAGGCCGAACAGGAGGATGAGCAGGTCACCCCAGAAGAACAAGCGATGAACGAATACCCGGAGGAGGACAGCTACATGCCCCCCTCCGAAGACGAGATTAGCCTCGGCGACGACGAGTTCGGCGTGCCTGATGATCCAGTAGAGCAGGAGCGCTTCAAGCGTCGGCTTATAGCCACTGCGAGGAGCCTGAAAAAGAAACAGCAGCAACTCCAAGCTGTCGGGACCCCGATCCTAAGTCACACCGATCTAGCATGTAACACATCATATCACTTTGCGGCCTCACGCACGGTATCCCCACGGGTGTCGCCTTACCATGGCCCGGGACCTTTTGCGCCTTTTGGCTCACGTATATGATAGTGTCGCTAGCATCCATATGACAGAGAACCCGGGCCGACGTGACTAGTCGTGAACCCAAAGTGGCACTAACATATGGGGACAAGCATACATGAATCACATCGAGCATGTCGGTCATCAACGTATGAATTCTGGCTGTAGCACTGGGCTAACAGGACTCCGGTATCCTGGGCTGTAGCAGGCTAGGCAGGACTCCGAATATCACCGCGTGACATTTCCCCGAAGGGACAGACATAGGAACGAAGTGAAACACATGCCATCCAGTCAACTGTCCAAGCAGTAGTGCTGGGCTAGCAGGACTCCGGTGAACCGGGCTGTAGCGGACTACTATCGCTCAGAAGCACGAAACTACATTTCCCCATAAGAGAGGCTACCAAGGACAAACAACTAAGTTGTCGGATCCCACACATAGCAATACAAGTTACACGTACGCATAACATGCAAGTATGTGCTGTACAACATGGCATCACAACATAACGCAAACTCATATAAATGAAGGCTCAGAAGAGCCACATAGCAATAAATACAAACAGGGGTCACATGACCCATCATTCAGAGCATACAAGCAACAAGCGGAAGCATTACATGTCTGAGTACAGACAACTACAAGAGAAAAAGGCTGAAAAGCCTGACTATCTACAAGACCCTCCCAAGGGTACAAGATCGTAGCTGAGGTAACAAGCTACTCGTCGAAGTCCAAGCGGAACTACTAGAAAGACCGAAGTCTCCGCTGCAAAAACATAAATAAAGCAACGTGAGTACAAAGGTACTCAACAAGACTTTCATCAGATCCTATTATACATGCATTAGTATCAAGAAGGTAATGTGGAGTTTAGTTGCAGCAAGCCAGCTTTGACTCTGTGGCTATCCTGTTCTACGACTATCAGAACTTCTTTGAGGTGATATGGCGCACACGAGTCCACTACCAACCACACAATACACTACTATGGATTCATCCCCGTCTCCATACGAGAAGGCCATCCATAGCACTCACACTTGTCTTGAGCATTTTAGAGTATCCACTTCAAGTTGTCTATGTACCACGTAAGCATCCAAGAAGTCCATAACCGAGGACACGGCTATTCGAATAGATCATGATAACCCTGCAGGGGTGTACTTCTTCACACACGCTCTCGCCACTTACCGCCATATACACGTCATGTATCTCGGCAACCTTCAAGCGGAAGCCTGGCGAGGGTGTCGGCCACGACCTGACTAACCACACAAGACTCTAGTCCAGGTTTATCGCCTATTCGGGTTCCATCCGCAAGGAGATCCGGCCGGGGTGTCGCTCACGGCCCCAAACGATGTGAGCAGGGTTCCCAAGCCCACCATCCGGGTGCCACTTGGTACACCGTGCCACCTGTGCCTAGTCTGTCCCAAGCCCACCCTGCCGGGTGCCACTCGGTAGAAAAATAGCACTACCTACAAACACCAGAAACTAGTTGCGACTCCTGGACAGAGATCAAGTTGGTTAATAAGTCGAGAGGGGTCGAGTTACCGGAACCCAATGTGTGGTAGTATCGAGTCATTGGACAAAATACATATAACTCAGTGCTTAAGGACGGTTCCAGTGAGACAACCCACCATGTACTCCTACATGGCCTCTCACCGCTACCTTGGTCAAACCCTAGTTGGACTAGGATTGGGGGGGGGGGAATCCTACTCCCGGTGGGAGTAGGACTCCCAGGCGCAGCCATAGGTGGCCGGCCAGCCCCTCCCCTTCCCTCCTTTATATACAGGGGCAGAGGGCACCCCATGACACACAAGTTGATCTACGGATCTTTCCTTAGCCGTGTGCGGTGCCCCCTTCCACCATATTCCACCTTGGTCATATCGTCGCGGAGCTTAGGTGAAGCCCTGCGCGGGAGAAGTCATATCGTCGCGGAGCTTAGGCGAAGCCCTGCGTCGGTGGAGCATCATCATCGTCACCACGCCGTCGTCTTGTGGAACTCATCCCGACACTTTGCTGGATCGAGTCCGGGATCATCATCGAGCTGAGCGTGTGCAGAACTCGGAGGTGCCGTCGTTCGGTGCTTGGATCGGTCGGGTCGTGAAGACGTGCGACTACATCAACCGCGTTGTTATAACGCTTCGCTTTCGGTCTCACGAGTGCGTGGGCGGACACTCTTCCCTCTCGTTGCTATGCCATCACCATGGTCTTGCGTGATCGTAGGAAAATTTTTGAAATTACTCGTTCCCCAACGGTGGCATCCGAGCCTGGTTTTATGCGTTGATGTCATTTGCACGAGTAGAACACAAGTGAGTTGTGGGCGATACAAGTCATACTACCTACCAGCATGTCATATTTTGGTTCAGCGGTATTGTGAGATGAAGCGGCCGGACCGACATTACGCAGACGCTTACGCGAGACTGGTTTCACCGCTGTGAGCACTCGTTGCTTAAAGGTGACTGGCGGGTGTCTGTCTCTCTCACTTTAGTTGAACCGAGTGTGGCTCGCCGGTCCTTGAGAAGGTTAAAGCGGAGTCTATTTGACAAAGTATCGTTGTGGTTTTGATGCGTAGGTAAGAACGGTTCTTGCTCAGCCCGTAGCAGCCACGTAAAACTTGCAACAACAAAGTAGAGGACGTCTAACTTGTTTTTGCAGGGCATGTTGTGATGTGATATGGTCAAGGCGTGATGCTATATTTCATTGTATGAGATGATCATGTTTTGTAACGAGTTATCGGCAATGGCAGGAGCCATATGGTTGTCGCTTTATTGTATGAAATGCAAGCGCCATGTAATTGCTTTACTTTATCACTAAGCAGTAGCGATAGTCGTAGAAGCAATAGTTGGCGAGGCGACAACGATGCTACGATGGAGATCAAGGTGTCGCTACCGGTGGCGATGGTGATCATGGCGGTGCTTGGAGATGGAGATCACAAGCACAAGATGATGATGGCCATATCATATCACTTATATTGATTGCATGTGATGTTAATCCTTTATGCATCTTATTTTGCTTTGATTGACGGTAGCATTATAAGATGATCCCTTACTAAATTATCAAGAAGTGTTCTCCTGAGTATGCACCGTTGCGAAAGTTCTTCGTTTGAGACACCACGTGATGATCGGGTGTGATAGGCTCTACGTTCAAATACAACGGGTGCAAAACAGTTGCACACGCGAATACTCAGGTTATACTTGACGAGCTATGCATATAAGATATGACCTCGGAACACGGAGACCGAAGGTCGGCGTGAATCATATAGTAGATATGATCAACATATTGATGTTCACCATTGAAACTACTCCATCACACGTGATGATCGGTCATGGTGTAGTTGATATGGATCACGCAATCACTTAGAGAATTGGAGGATATTTTTCTAAGTGGGAGTTCTTAAGTAATATGATTAATAGAACTTAAATTTATCATGAACTTAGTACTGATAGTATCTTGCTTGTCTATGATGTGTAGATAGATGGCTCGTCTGTTGTTCCGTTGAATTTTAATGCGTTCCTTGAGAAAGCAAAGTTGAAAGATGATGGCAGCAATTACGGACTGGGTCCGTAATTTGAGGATTATCCTTATTGCTGCACGGAAGAATTACGCCCTGGAAGCACCGTTAGGTGCCAGGCCTGGTGCAAGGGCTGCGCGAAGTTGTGAGCGTCTGGCAAAGCAAAGCGATGACTACTCTATAGTTCAGTGTGCCATGCTTTACGGCTTAGAATCGGGACTTCAACGTCGTTTTGAACACCATGGAGCATATGAGATGTTCCAGGAGTTGAAGTTAATATTCAAGCGAATGCCGGATTGAGAGATATGAAGTCTCCAATAAGTTCTATAGCTGTAAGATGGAGGAGAATGGTTACGTCGGTGAGCATATACTCGGAATGTCGGATATAACAATCACTTGATTCAAGCTGGGAGTTAATCTTCCGGATGATTGCGTCATTGATGAATTCTCCAATCACGCCACCAAGCTACAAGAGCTTCGTGATGAACTATAATATGCAAGGGATGACCAAAACTATGCCCGAGCTCTTGGCGATCTTTGAAAGCAGCGGAGGTAGAAATCAAAAGGAGCATCAAGTGTTGATGGTTAACAAAACCACTAGTTTCAAGAAAAGGGCAAAGGAAAGAAAAGGAAACTTCAAAAGAGCGGCAAGCAAGTTGCTGATCAAGAGAAGAAACCCAAGTCTGGTCCTAAGCACTGAAACTGAGTGCTTCTATTGCAAGCAGGCTGGTCCTTGAAGCGGAATTGCCCCAAGTATTTGGCGGATAAGAAGGATGGCAAGGTTAACAAAGGTATATGTGATATACTTGTTATTGATGTGTACCTTACTAATACTCGCAGTAGCACCTGGTATTTGATACTGGTTTCATTGCTAATATTTGCAACTCGAAGCAGGGGGCTACGGATTGCGAAGATTGGCTAAGGGCGAGGTGACGATGCGCGTGGGAAATGGTTCCAAAGTCGATGTGATCGCGATCGACACGCTACCTCTACATCTACCTTCGGATTAGTATTAGACCTAAATAATTGTTATTTAGTACCATCGTTGAGCATGAACATTATATCTGGATCTTGTTTGATGCGAGGCGGTTATTCATTTAAATCAGAGAATAATGGTTGTTCTATTTATATGAATAATATCTTTTATGGTCATGCACCATTGAAGAATGGTTTGTTTTACTTAATCTTGATAGTAGTGATACACATATTCATAATGTTGAAACCAAAAGATGCAGAGTTGATAATGATGGTGCAACTTATTTGTGGCTTGCCGTTTAGGTCATATCGGTGTAAAACGCATGAAGAAACTCCATCTTGATGGACTTTTGGAGTCACTTGATTATGAATCACTTGGCACTTCGAACCGTGCCTTATGGGCAAGATGACTAAAACACCGTTCTCGGAACTATGGAGAGAGCAACAGATTTATTGGAAATCATACATACCGATGTATGTGGTCCAATGAATGTTGAGGCTAAATGGCGGATATCATTATTTTCTCACCTTCACAGATGATTTGAGCAGATATGGGTATATCTACTTAATGAAACACAAGTCTGAAACATTTGAAAAGTTCAAAGAATTTCAGAGTGAAGTGGAAAATCATCGTAACAAGAAAATAAAGTTTCTACGATCTGATCGTGGAGGAGAATATTTGAGTTACTGAGTTTGGCCTACATTTGAAACAATGTGGAATAGTTTCGCAACTTACGCCACTGGAACACCACAGCGTAATGGTGTGTCCGAGCGTCGAATCGTACTTTATTAGATATGGTGCGATCTATGATGTCTCTTACTGATTTACCGCTATCGTTTTGGGGTTATGCTTTAGAGACGGCTACATTCACTTTAAATAGGGCACCATCTAAATCCGTTGAGACGACGGCTTATGAACTGTGGTTTGGCAAGAAACCAAAGTTGTCGTTTTGAAAGTTTGGGGCTGCGATGCTTATGTGAAAAAGCTTCAACCTGATAAGCTCGAACCCAAATCGAGAAATGTGTCTTCATAGGATACCCAAAGGAGACAGTTGGGTACACCTTCTATCACAGATCCGAAGGCAAGATTTTTGTTGCTAAATTCGGAAACTTTTGGAGAAAGAGTTTCTCACGAAAGAAGTGAGTGGGAGGAAAGTAGAACTTGATGAGATAATCTGTATCTACTCCCTTATTGAGAAGTAGTACATCACAGAAAACAGTTTCTGTGACACCTACACCAAATAGGGAGGAAGCTAATGATGATGATCATGAAACTTCAGATCAAGTTTCTACAGAACTTCATAGATCAACCAGAGCAAGATCCGCACTGTGAGTGGTACGGTAATCCTGTTCGGAAGTCATGTTACTAGAACATGATGAACCTACGAACTATGAAGAAGCGATGGTGAGCCCAGATTCCACAAAATGGCTTGAGGCCATGAAATCTGAGATGGGATCCATGTATGAGAACAAAGTATGGACTTTGGTTGACTTGCCCGATGATCGGCAAGCAATTGAAAATAAATGGATCTTCAAGAAGAAGACCGACGCTGATGGTAATGTTATCGTCTATAAAGCTCGACTTGTTGCAAAAGGTTTTCGACAAGTTCAAGGGATTGACTACGATGAGACCTTCTCACCCGTAGCGATGCTTAAGTCCGTCCGAATCATGTTAGCAATTGCCGCATATTATGATTATGAAATTTGGCAAATGGATGTTAAAACTGCATTCTGAATGGATTTCGGAAGAAGAGTTGTATATGATGCAACCAGAAGGTTTTGTCGATCCAAAGGAGCTAACAAAGTGTGCAAGCTCCAGCGATCCATTTATGGACTGGTGCAAGCCTCTCGGAGTTGGAATAAACGTTTTGATAGTGTGATCAAAGCATTTGGTTTTTCTGAGACTTTTGGAGAAGCTGTATTTACAAGAAAGTGAGTGGGAGCTCTGTAGCATTTCGATATTATATGTGGATGACATATTATTGATCGGAAATGATATAGAATTTCTGGATAGCATAAAGGATACTTGAATAAGAGTTTTCGATGAAAGACCTCGGTGAAGCTGCTTACATATTGGGCATTAAGATCTATAGAGATAGATCAAGACGCTTAATAGGACTTTCACAAAGCACATACCTTGATAAAGTTTTGAAAAAGTTCAAAATGGATCGAGGCAAAGAAAGGGTTCTTGCCGGTATTACAAGGTGTGAAATTGAGTAAGACTCAATGCCCGACCACCGCAGAAGATAGAGAGAAAATGAAAGATGTTCCTATGCTTCAGCCATAGGCTCTATCATGTATGCAATGCTGTGTACCAGACCTGATGTGTGCCTTTCTGTAAGTTTAGCAGCAGGTACCAAAGTAATCCAGAGTGGATCATGGACAGCGGTCAAGAACATCCTTAAGTACTTGAGAAGAACTAAGGATATGTTTCTCATTTATGGCGGTGACAAAGAGCTCGTAAATGGCAGTTACGTCGATGCAAGCTTTGACACCGATCCGGACGATTCTAAATCGCAAACCGGATACGTATTTACATTAAGCGGTGGAGCTGTCGGTTGGTGCAGTTCCAAACAAAGCGTCGTTCGGGATCTACATGTGAAGTTGAGTACATAGCTGCTTGGAAGCAGCTAATGAAGGAGTCTGGATGAAGGAGTTCATATCCGATCTAGGTGTTGTACCTAGTGTATCGGGTCCAATGAAAATCTTTTGTGACAATCTGGTGCAATTGCCTTGGCAAAGGAATCCAGATTTCACAAGAGAACCAAGCACATCAAAAGACGCTTCAACTCCATCCGGATTTGGTCGGTGGGAGACATAGAGATATGCAAGATACATACGGATCTGAATGTTGCAGACCGTTGACTAAGCCTCTTCCACGAGCAAAACATGATCAGCACCAAGACTCCATGGGTGTTAGAATCATTCTTGTGTAATCTAGATTATTGACTCTAGTGCAAGTGGGAGATCAAGGAAATATGCCCTAGAGGCAATAATAAATGTTATTATTTATTTCCTTATATCATGATAAATGTTTATTATTCATGCTAGAATTGTATTAACCGGAAACATAATACATGTGTGAATACATAAACCTACAGAGTGTCACTAGTATGCCTCTACTTGACTAGCTCGTTAATCAAAGATGGTTATGTTTCCTAACCATGAACAAGGAGTTGTTATTTGATTAATGGGATCACATCATTAGTTGAATGATCTGATTGACATGACCCATTCCATTAGCATAGCACCTGATCGTATAGTTTGTTGCTAGTGCTTTTCTTCATGACTTATACATGTTCCTATGACTATGAGATTATGCAACTCCGTTTGCCGAGGAACACTTTTGGTGCTACCAAGCGTCACAACGTAATCGGGTGATTATAAAGGTACATTACAGGTGTCTCCGAAGGTACATGTTGGGTTGGCATATTTCGAGATTAGGATTTGTCCTCCGATTGTCGGAGAGGTATCTCTGGGCCCTCTCGGTAATGCACATCACATAAGCCTTGCAAGCATTGCAACTAAATGTGTTAGTTGTGAGATGATGTATTACGGAACGAGAAAAGAGACTTGCCGAACGAGATTGAACTAGGTATTGGATACCGACGATCGAATCTCGGGCAAGTAACATACCGATGACAAAGGGAACAACGTATGTTGTTATGCGGTCGACCGATAAAGATCTTCGTAGAATATGTAGGAACCAATATGGGCATCCAGGTCCGCTATTGGTTATTGACCGAGAGGTGTCTCGGTCATGTCTACATAGTTCTCGAACCCGTAGGGTCCGCACGCTTAACGCTTCGATGGCAGTTATTATGAGTTTATATGATATTGATGTACGAAGGTTGTTGAGTCCGGATGAGATCACGGACATGACGAGGAGTCTCGAAATGGTCGAGACATAAAGATTGATATATTGGAAGCCTATGTTTGGACTCGGAATCACTCCGGGTGGAATTGGGAATTTTACTGAGTACCGGGGTTACGGAACCTCCGGGAGTCAATGGGCCTTGATGGGCCTTAAGGGGAAAGAAAGGGGGCCATATGCTGGCGCAGCCTTCCCCTTCCTAGTCCTATTAGGATTAGGAGAAGGGGTGGCTCTCTCTCCCTCTCCCTTGGTCAAACCCTAGTTGGACTAGGATTGGGGGAATCCTACTCCGGTGGGAGTAGGACTCCCAGCGCAGCCATAGGTGGCCGGCCAGCCCCTCCCTTCCCTCCTTATATACAGGGCAGAGGGCACCCCATGACACACAAGTTGATCTACGGATCTTTCCTTAGCCGTGCAGCGGTGCCCCTTCCACCATATTCCACCTCGGTCATATCGTCATGAGCTTAGGTGAAGCCTGCGCGCTGGAGAAGTCATATCGTCGCGGAGCTTAGGTGAAGCCCTGCGTCGGTGGAGCATCATCATCGTCACCACGCCGTCGTGCTGACGGAACTCATCCCCGACACTTTGCTGGATCGGAGTCCGGGGATCATCATCGAGCTGAACGTGTGCAGAACTCGGAGGTGCCGTACGTTCGGTGCTTGGATCGGTCGGGTCGTGAAGACGTACGACTACATCAACCGCGTTGTTATAACGCTTCCGCTTTCGGTCTACGAGGGTACGTGGACGGACACTCTTCCCTCTCGTTGCTATGCCAACACCATGGTCTTGCATGATCGTAGGAAAATTTTTGAAATTACTACGTTCCCCAACACGAACCTGGGTAAACATCTGTGTCCCTTGCTTCCTATTACCATCAGCCTTGACGCACAGATCGGGACCCCCTACCCGAGATCCGCCAGTTTTGACACCGACAATCGTTCCGTCTATATGAAGAACACGTGGGACTGGAACTACGAGACGGACATGTACCCAGGAGTGGACGTACGAACCTGAGTAATGAAGCGCAGTAAGTGAAGTAGAAAGGCACAAATGGTATGAACATGCGTGGCATATAGGGTGTGTTTGGATGCGTTCTCGTCTCAGCATAGTTGTTCCCTCTTCATGCATGCTCAACTCAACACCATATTCATGCATGCTCTCTTCATGCATGCTTCTAGTGTATTTGTGCTAAACTAGTGTGAACTCATGCACCCTCCATACACTCTACCAAACACCCAAAAGTAGGTCGAGAAGGGTACTCTTGGTCGGCATTTGTCTCTTACTACGTACTACCACTAAATGTTGTACGTGCAATGCACGGTGATGTTACGGAGTACGTGCCTAAGTACTCTAATACTACTATATTAGTTGGAGGCACATATTAACTTTTATATTTGTTTACGTGAATGCCCCGAGACCTTCCAACTAGACGTGTCTTTCTCTCCAGGTCGCACTTTGTATCGTTCATACCACTAAGTACTACTACGTGTGGTCTCCGACCCAGAAGTGGAAGAAGTGGAGACGCTCTACCATGCTGTTTTTTTACGCTGGGCTCTACCATGTTGTTCATGTCCCACTCCTTTCGCTGACATGTGGGACATCCAGCACATGACGTGTTTGGCACCCTTTGTCGTAAGAGTTAAAACGCTAGCATTCATCAGAAATAGAAAATAATTATAAATCGGCAGTGATACTATTTTTTTGCGAACCAATTAGCAGTGATACTATACCACGCGGTTTCCTTCCTCCTTGATATCGAAAAGAATACTTTTGTTCGCCAACATGCGGGACGTCGACCATCCTGGTCCACTTGCCATGCATGCAGAACTCCAAGGGAGAGTCACCAAGGTCGTCGCGACACAGTAACAATGATTAATGAGCAGTCAAATCACATGCCCACTTCCCACTTTGAAGTTGCTCGGACGAAGGAACCATCATGACTTCGTTGAATTCCGCCTCTTGAAGAAAACTACTGTACCAGCACTACTGCTAGCTATAGTAGTTACTCCAATAGAGGCCTCCTTCCGTTCGTAGTATAGGAATATGAAAATCATAGGAAGTGAGATGACATGCATCTCAATTCCTATAGAGAAAGAGATGCCATTTGATGCTTAGGATAGGAATTTTTCCATTTAGTCTAGGCTAAATGTACTGGTAATTTGCTCTAAAAACTACAGTAGTAACTAGTAGTATTGGTACATGCTCGTACTCAGACACAGACACACACACTAACTACTAGTACTACTACTTCTCACATGCTGGCCAGATGTCGTCGTTCTCCTTCCCGGCTTTGTCGGCGACACCCCACCGTGCTTGGATCTCCGTCGACCTCTCCGCAGCAGCGGCACAAGGCGTCCTTTTCTTTCTTGCGCGGCGGGCCTCTCTTTTCCGAGTGCTTTCGACTTTTCCGCTCCCTCAGTGCGGCTTTGGCGCTTTCTTGCTCTACCGCCCATTCGGCCTTGGCATCTTCAAATTCCTCCAACATAGTTGTGAGGTCGCGAGCGGCGATGAACTCGGCACGGCAGGATGCCATTGCTTCCCTACCATTTTGTGTGCGGTCGTGGGCGGCGAGGAACTCGGCGCAGCCGGATGCCATCGCTGCCTTACCGGTTAGTGTGCGGCGCGATGGCATGAACGACGCTTGGTGAGAGCTCTAGGGTGGAGTGGCCGGACAACCGTATAGTGCATTGGTTTGACAAGAGCTCAAGGACAGAAGACGAAGCAAATTTGGATTCCCCTTGAATCCTGGTCATTTATTATCGAGTAATATGCATTGGCGGTCATCGAACTTGTCTTGATAGCTCACTTTGATCATTGTATACGAGATATGGTGATTATATGGTCACTAGCTCAGCGTGTAGCTCCGTATTTGTTTGGTTGACCAGTCAAACAGTCCGCATGCGCCTCATCAGCTCGTGTTGTTTATCTATCAACGAGGGCCTACCTGTCAATGGAGAAAGAAATACTGTAAAAACCAAAATTATGCTGGATTCCGGACCGCTTCCGGAGCCCGCTCTCACTGCCCTAACTCCTCAAGACGCCAGCTGCCCGCCGCATGCATGCATATCAAGTAGTACTCCTTATGTGGAGGAGAGAGAGGCATTGACAAAGTCAAGGAGTGGGCTCTGCAAGAGCCCATCTCTACACGTGCTCCTAGGTATAAAAAAATAATTCTAAAAAAGGCATAAAAAACAATTGTGTCTTAAAAAAAGAAAGGTAAAAAACATTTGAGAGGAAATAGATAGAGAGAAAGTGAGAAAAAGCTGTAACCTGGGCATTACATGAGGAAGGAGGGAGTGGTGCACATGCCAAGTTCACTGGGCTGCCGTGTTTCACACTCCTCCGTCGTAAGAGTGGAGACAATAGCTTCAATCAAAAATAAACAATGAATTCTCGTTGCTCGTCCTCTATATCGGAAATAATACTTTCAATTGCCGACATGTGGGACGTCGACCATCCTGGTCCACCTGCCATGCACAAAATTATCCTGGTCTACCCGGTCGTATCGTAGGCCCAACCTTTCCCACTGTAAGTTGTTCGGACGAAGGAACCTGTTGGGGAACGTAGTAATTTCAAAAATTTTCCTACGATCACGCAAGACCATGGTGATGGCATAGCAACGAGAGGGAAGAGTGTCCGTCCACGCCCTCGTGAGACCGAAAGCGGAAGCGTTATAACAACGCTGTTGATGTAGTCGACGTCTTCACGACCCGACCGATCCAAGCACCGAACGACGGCACCTCCGAGTTCTCGCACACGCTCAGCTCGATGGCGATCCCGGACCGATCCAGCAAAGTGTCGGGATGAGTTCCACAAGACGACGGCGTGGCAGGACGATGATGATGCTCCACCGACGCAGGGCTTCGCCTAAGCTCCGCGACGATATGACTTCTCCCGCAGGGCTTCACCTAAGCTCGCGACGATATGACCGAGGTGGAATATGGTGGAAGGGGCACCGCACACGGCTAAGGAAAGATCCGTAGATCAACTTGTGTGTCATGGGGTGCCCTCTGCCCAGATATAAAGGAGGGAAGGGAGGGGCTGGTCGGCCACCTATGGCTGCGCGGGAGTCCTACTCCCACCGGGAGTAGGATTCCCCAATCCTAGTCCAACTAGGGTTTGACCAAGGGGAGAGGAGAGAGAGGCCACCCCTTCTCCTAATCCTAATAGGACTAGGAAGGGGAAGGCTGCGCCAGCATATGGCCCCTTTTCTCTTTCCCTTAAGGCCCATCAAGGCCCATTGACTCCCGGAGGTTCCGTAACCCCTGCACTCGGTAAAATTCCCAATTTCACCCGGAGTGATTCCGAGTCCAAACATAGGCTTCCAATATATCAATCTTTATGTCTCGACCATTTCGAGACTCCTCGTCATGTCCGTGATCTCATCCGGACTCAACAACCTTCGTACATCAATATCATATAAACTCATAATAACCGCCATCGAAACGTTAAGCGTGCGGACCCTACGGGTTCGAGAACTATGTAGACATGACCGAGACACCTCTCGGTCAATAACCAATAGCGGGACCTGGATGCCCATATTGGTTCCTACATATTCTACGAAGATCTTTATCGGTCGACCGCATAACAACATCGTTGTTCCTTTGTCATCGGTATGTTACTTGCCCGAGATTCGATCGTCGGTATCCAATACCTAGTTCAATCTCGTTCTTGGCAAGTCTCTTTTCTCGTTCCGTAATACATCATCTCACAACTAACACATTTAGTTGCAATGCTTGCAAGGCTTATGTGATGTGCATTACCGAGAGGGCCAGAGATACCTCTCCGACAATCGGAGTGACAAATCCTAATCTCAAATATGCCAACCCAACATGTACCTTCGGAGACACCTGTAATGCACCTTTATAATCACCCGATTACGTTGTGACGCTTGGTAGCACCCAAAGTGTTCCTCGGCAAACGGAGTTGCATAATCTCATAGTCATAGGAACATGTATAAGTCATGAAGAAAAGCACTAGCAACAAACTATACGATCAGGTGCTATGCTAATGGAATGGGTCATGTCAATCAGATCATTCAACTAATGATGTGATCCCATTAATCAAATAACAACTCCTTGTTCATGGTTAGGAAACATAACCATCTTTGATTAACGAGCTAGTCAAGTAGAGGCATACTAGTGACACTCTGAGGTTTATGTATTCACACATGTATTATGTTTCCGGTTAATACAATTCTAGCATGAATAATAAACATTTATCATGATATAAGGAAATAAATAATAACATTTATTATTGCCTCTAGGGCATATTTCCTTGATCTCCCACTTGCACTAGAGTCAATAATCTAGATTACACAAGAATGATTCTAACACCCATGGAGTCTTGGTGCTGATCATGTTTTGCTCGTGGAAGAGGCTTAGTCAACGGTTCGCAACATTCAGATCCGTATGTATCTTGCATATCTCTATGTCTCCCACTGGACCAAATCCGGATGGAGTTGAAGCGTCTTTTGATGTGCTTGGTTCTCTTGTGAAATCTGGATTCCTTTGCCAAGGCAATTGCACCAAGATTGTCACAAAAGATTTTCATTGGACCCGATACACTAGGTACAACACCTAGATCGGATATGAACTCCTTCATCCAGACTCCTTCATTAGCTGCTTCCGAAGCAGCTATGTACTCAGCTTCACATGTAGATCCCATAACGACGCTTTGTTTGGAACTGCACCAACCGACAGCTCCACCGCTTAATGTAAATACGTATCCGGTTTGCGATTTAGAATCGTCCGGATCAGTGTCAAAGCTTGCATCGACGTAACTGTTCTGACGAGCTCTTTGTCACCGCCATAAATGAGAAACATATCCTTAGTTCTTCTCAAGTACTTAAGGATGTTCTTGACCGCTGTCCGATGATCCACTCTGGATTACTTTGGTACCTGCCTGCTAAACTTACAGCAAGGCACACATCAGGTCTGGTACACAGCATTGCATACATGATAGAGCCTATGGCTGAAGCATAGGGAACATCTTTCATTTTCTCTCTATCTTCTGCGGTGGTCGGGCATTGAGTCTTACTCAATTTCACACCTTGTAATACCGCAAGAACCCTTTCTTTGCCTGATCCATTTTGAACTTTTTCAAAACTTTATCAAGGTATGTGCTTTGTGAAAGTCCTATTAAGCGCCTTGATCTATCTCTATAGATCTTAATGCCCAATATGTAAGCAGCTTCACCGAGGTCTTTCATCGAAAAACTCTTATTCAAGTATCCCTTTATGCTATCCAGAAATTCTATATCATTTCCGATCAATAATATGTCATCCACATATAATATCGAAATGCTACAGAGCTCCCACTCACTTTCTTGTAAATACTGAGCTTCTCCAAAAGTCTCAGATAAAACCAAATGCTTTGATCACACTATCAAAACGTTTATTCCAACTCCGAGAGGCTTGCACCAGTCCATAAATGGATCGCTGGAGCTTGCACACTTTGTTAGCTCCCTTTGGATCGACAAAACCTTCTGGTTGCATCATATACAACTCTTCTTCCGTAAATCCATTCAGAATGCAGTTTTAACATCCATTTGCCAAATTTCATAATCATAAAATGCGGCAATTGCTAACATGATTCGGACGGACTTAAGCATCGCCACGGGTGAGAAGGTCTCATCGTAGTCAATCCCTTGAACTTGTCGAAAACCTTTTGCAACAAGTCGAGCTTTATAGATAGTAACATTACCATCGCGTCAGTCTTCTTCTTGAAGATCCATTTATTTTCAATTGCTTGCCGATCATCGGGCAAGTCAACCAAAGTCCACACTTTGTTCTCATACATGGATCCCATCTCAGATTTCATGGCCTCAAGCCATTTTGTGGAATCTGGGCTCACCATCGCTTCTTCATAGTTCGAGGTTCATCATGTTCCAAGAATATGACTTCCAAAACAGGATTACCGTACCACTCAGTGCGGATCTTGCTCGTTGATCTCTGAAGTTCAGAGAAACTTGATCTCAAGTTTCATGATCATCATCATTAGCTTCCTCCATATTTGGTGTAGGTGTCACGAAACTGTTTTCTCGTGATGTACTACTTCTCAATAAGGGAGTAGATACAGATTATCTCATCAAGTTCTACTTTCCTCCCACTCACTTCTTTCGTGAGAAACTCTTTCTCCAAAAAGTTTCGAATTTAGCAACAAAAATCTTGCCTTCGGATCTGTGATAGAAGGTGTACCCAACTGTCTCCTTTGGGTATCCTATGAAGACACATCTCGATTTGGGTTCGAGCTTATCAGGTTGAAGCTTTTTCACATAAGCATCGCAGCCCCAAACTTTCAAAAACGACAACTTTGGTTTCTTGCCAAACCATAGTTCATAAGGCGTCGCCTCAACGGATTTAGATGGTGCCCTATTTAAAGTGAATGTAGCCGCCTCTAAAGCATAACCCCAAAACGATAGCGGTAAATCAGAAGAGACATCATAGATCGCACCATATCTAATAAAGTACGACACGACGCTCGGACACACCATTACGTTGTGGTGTTCGGTGGCGTAAGTTGTAAACTATTCCACATTGTTTCAAATGTAGGCCAAACTCAGAACTCAAATATTCTCCTCCACGATCAGATCGTAGAAACTTTATTTTCTTGTTACGATGATTTTCCACTTCACTCTGAAATTCTTTGAACTTTTCAAATGTTTCAGACTTGTGTTTCATTAAGTAGATATACCCATATCTGCTCAAATCATCTGTGAAGGTGAGAAAATAACGATATCCGCCGAGCCTCAACATTCATTGGACCACATACATCAGATGTATGATTTCCAATAAATCTGTTGCTCTCTCCATAGTTCCGAGAACGGTGTTTTAGTCATCTTGCCCATAAGGCACGGTTCTTAAGTGCCAAGTGATTCATAATCAAGTGACTCCAAAAGTCCATCAAGATGGAGTTTCTTCATGCGTTTTACATCGATATGACCTAAACGGCAAGTGCCACAAATAAGTTGCACCATCATTATCAACTCTGCATCTTTTGGTTTCAACATTATGAATATGTGTATCACTACTATCAAGATTAAGTAAAACAAACCATTCTTCAATGGTGCATGACCATAAAAGATATTATTCATATAAATAGAACAACCATTATTCTCTCGATTTAATGAATAACCGCCTCGCATCAAACAAGATCCAGATATAATGTTCATGCTCAACGATGGTACTAAATAACAATTATTTAGGTCTAATACTAATCCCAAGGTAGATGTAGAGGTAGCGTCGATTGCGATCACATCGACTTTGGAACCATTTCCCACGCAAGATCGTCACCTCGCCCTTAGCCAATCTTCGCTAATCCGTAGCCCCTGCTTCGAGTTGCAAATATTAGCAATGTAACCAGTATCAAATACCCAGTGCTCTGCGAGTATTAGTAAGGTACACATCAATAACAAGTATATCACATATACCTTTGTTAACCTTGCCATCCTTCTTATCCGCCAAATACTTGGGGCAGTTCCGCTTCAAAGGACCAGCCTGCTTGCAATAGAAGCACTCAGTTTCAGTGCTTAGGACCAGACTTGGGTTTCTTCTCTTGATCAGCAACTTGCTTGCCGCTCTTTTTGAAGTTTCCTTTTCTTTCCTTTGCCCTTTTCTTGAAACTAGTGGTTTTGTTAACCATCAACACTTGATGCTCCTTTTGATTTCTACCTCCATGCTTTCAAAGATCGCGAAGAGCTCGGGCATAGTTTTGGTCATCCCTTGCATATTATAGTTCATCACGAAGCTCTTGTAGCTTGGTGGCGTGATTGGAGAATTTGTCAATGACGCAATCATCCGGAAGATTAACTCCAGTTGAATCAAGTGATTGTTATATCCGGACATTACGAGTATATGCTCACCGATGTAACCATTCTCCTCCATCTTACAGCTATAGAACTTATTGGAGACTTCATATCTCTCAATCCGGGCATTCGCTTGAATATTAACTTCAACTCTGGAACATCTCATATGCTCCATGGTGTTCAAAACGACGTTGAAGTCCCGGTTCTAAGCCGTAAAGCATGGCACACTGAACTATAGAGTAGTCATCAGCTTTGCTTTGCCGACGCTCACAACTTCGGCGCAGCCCTTGCATCAGGCCTGGCACCTAACGGTGCTTCCGGGACGTAATTCTTCCGTGCAGCAATAAGGATAATCCTCGTTACGGACCCAGTCCGTAATTGCTGCCATCATCTTTCAACTTTGCTTTCTCAAGGAACGCATTAAAATTCAACGGAACAACAAAGACGAGCCATCTATCTACACATCATAGACAAGCAAGATACTATCAGTACTAAGTTCATGATAAATTTAAGTTCAATTAATCATATTACTTAAGAACTCCCACTTAGAAAATATCCTCCAATTCTCTAAGTGATTGCGTGATCCATATCAACTACACCATGACCGATCATCACGTGTGATGGAGTAGTTTCAATGGTGAACATCAATATGTTGATCATATCTACTATATGATTCACGCCGACCTTCGGTCTCCGTGTTCCGAGGTCATATCTTATATGCATAGCTCGTCAAGTATAACCTGAGTATTCGCGTGTGCAACTGTTTTGCACCCGTTGTATTTGAACGTAGAGCCTATCACACCCGATCATCACGTGGTGTCTCAAAGACGAAGAACTTTCGCAACGGTGCATACTCGGGAGAACACTTCTTGATAATTTAGTAAGGGATCATCTTATAATGCTACCGTCAATCAAAGCAAAATAAGATGCATAAAGGATTAACATCACATGCAATCAATATAAGTGATATGATATGGCCATCATCATCTTGTGCTTGTGATTCCATCTCGAAGCACCGCCATGATCACCATCGCCACCGGCGCGACACCTTGATCTCCATCGTAGCATCGTTGTCGCCTCGCCAACTATTGCTTCTACGACTATCGCTACTGCTTAGTGATAAAGTAAAGCAATTACATGGCGCTTGCATTTCATACAATAAAGCGACAACCATATGGCTCCTCGCCATTGCCGATAACTCGTTACAAAACATGATCATCTCATACAATGAAATATAGCATCACATCTTGACCATATCACATCACAACATGCCCTGCAAAAACAAGTTAGACGCCCTCTACTTTGTTGTTGCAAGTTTTACGTGGCTGCTACGGGCTGAGCAAGAACCGTTCTTACCTACGCATCAAAACCACAACGATACTTTGTCAAATAGACTCCGCTTTAACCTTCTCAAGGACCGGCGTAGCCACACTCAGTTCAACTAAAGTGAGAGAGACAGACACCCGCCGGTCACCTTTAAGCAACGAGTGCTCACAGCGGTGAAACCAGTCTCGCGAAGCGTCACGCGTAATGTCGGTCCGGCCGCTTCATCTCACAATACCGCTGAACCAAAGTATGACATGCTGGTAGGTAGTATGACTTGTATCGCCCACAACTCACTTGTGTTCTACTCGTGCATATGACATCAACGCATAAAACCAGGCTCGGATGCCTTTGTTGGGGAACGAGTAATTTCAAAAATTTTCCCACGATCACGCAAGACCATGGTGATGGCATAGCAACGAGAGGGAAGAGTGTCCGTCCACGCACCCTCGAGACCGAAAGCGAAGCGTTATAACAACGCTGTTGATGTAGTCGACGTCTTCACGATCCGACCGATCCAAGCACCGAACGCACGGCACCTCCGAGTTACGCACACGCTCAGCTCGATGACGATCCCGGACTCCGATCCAGCAAAGTGTCGGGATGAGTTCCGTCGAGACGACGGCGTGGTGACGATGATGATGCTCCACCGACGAGGGCTTCGCCTAAGCTCGCGACGATATGACTTCTCCCGCAGAGGCTTCACCTAAGCTCCGCGACGATATGACCGAGGTGGAATATGGTGGAAGGGGCACCGACACGGCTAAGGAAAGATCCGTAGATCAACTTGTGTGTCATGGGGTGCCCTCGCCTCAGATATAAAGGAGGGAAGGGAGGGGCTGGCGGCCACCTATGGCTGCGCTGGGAGTCCTACTCCCACCGGGAGTAGGATTCCCCCAATCCTAGTCCAACTAGGGTTTGACCAAGGGAGAGGAGAGAGGCGCCACCCCTTCTCCTAATCCTAATAGGACTAGGGAAGGGGAAGGCTGCGCCAGCATATGGCCCCTTTCTCTTTCCCTTAAGGCCCATCAAGGCCCATTGACTCCCGGGAGGTTCCGGTAACCCCGGTACTCAGTAAAATTCCCAATTTCACCCGGAGTGATTCCGAGTCCAAACATAGGCTTCAATATATCAATCTTTATGTCTCGACCATTTCGAGACTCCTCGTCATGTCCGTGATCTCATCCGGGACTCAACAACCTTGGTACATCAATATCATATAAACTCATAATAAGCGCCATCGAAACGTTAAGCGTGCGGACCCTACGGGTTCGAGAACTATGTAGACATGACCGAGACACCTCTCGGTCAATAACCAATAGCGGGACCTGGATGCCCATATTGGTTCCTACATATTCTACGAAGATCTTTATCGGTCAGATCAAGATAACAACATACGTTGTTCCTTTGTCATCGGTATGTTACTTGCCCGAGATTCGATCGTCGGTATCCAATACCTAGTTCAATCTCGTTCTTGGCAAGTCTCTTTTCTCGTTCCGTAATACATCATCTCACAACTAACACATTTAGTTGCAATGCTTGCAAGGCTTATGTGATGTGCATTACCGAGAGGGCCAGAGATACCTCTCCGACAATCGGAGTGACAAATCCTAATCTCGAAATATGCCAACCCAACATGTACCTTGGAGACACCTGTAATGCACCTTTATAATCACCCGATTACGTTGTGACGTTTGGTAGCACCCAAAGTGTTCCTCGGGCAAACGGAGTTGCATAATCTCATAGTCATAGGAACATGTATAAGTCATGAAGAAAAGCACTAGCAACAAACTATACGATCAGGTGCTATGCTAATGGAATGGGTCATGTCAATCAGATCATTCAACTAATGATGTGATCCCATTAATCAAATAACAACTCCTTGTTCATGGTTAGGAAACATAACCATCTTTGATTAACGAGCTAGTCAAGTAGAGGCATACTAGTGACACTCTGTAGGTTTATGTATTCACACATGTATTATGTTTCCGGTTAATACAATTCTAGCATGAATAATAAACATTTATCATGATATAAGGAAATAAATAATAACATTTATTATTGCCTCTAGGGCATATTTGTTCGGACGAAGGAACCATCATGACTTCGTTGAATTCCGCTTCTTCAAGAAAACTTATTGTACCCGCAATACTGCTACCACACGCGAAGACTGGACGGCTCTGTACCACGTCATATCACTGAAACCCACTAGGCCAAACTAGCCTGCATAGGTCATCTATTTTGGAACGGAGGGAGTACGTCTCTGCACTGCTATGATTTTGTGTTGCACGTTCTCTGTACTTTTGCTATGATTTTCCTACCCTATGAATGAAATAAGGCCTGAATGTATGTCGACTATTGTCTGATCGATCGCTAAGCCTACAATTTTAGGAGCTAGAGCTATTGGTCGATCGACGAGGGATAAGTATAAGCGTACCATGAGCTCATCAGCCCCAACGTTTCTCTTTGGTGAGTGTTTTGCAAGTACTATAGCTCGCACAGTAGCCAGCCTACTGACACCAAGAATCATTAAACAAGCCCTGCTGATATGATAAACAGTTCAAACTTACATCTAAGCATGCCATATATTACATCAAAAGCTGGTGAGGATACATTTGTTTCCATAACTCGGAGAGGGTTCGCATGATTCATGGCATGATTCACTATCAAACAAAAGTAGCAAGATCCGCCCACACAAGACAGTGCACTAGCCCTAAGATGGTTTGATAACATGCATTGTTCTGGTAATTAAACACAGGGCAATGCAAAATACCCTGAAGGATTAGCGCAACCAACTATTTCTTGTCATCGATCTCTCGGGCAATGACCACAGCATGGACAGCGGCATGGGAATCGATTTCTGGGGCGATGTCCATAGGACTGACCGCAACATCGGAATCGATCTCTGGGGCGATGTCCACAGGATGGACAGCGGCATCGGAATCGATCTCTGGGGCGATGCCAACAGGACGGGCCATGACATCGGAATCATCAAGGATGTCCACCGGCACCTACACAACCCTAACATATTAGAAAGCACATTGTAAATAATCAAAAACCACAACTATGGTAATAATCCATTATTTTTTTACCTTGTACGGCTCACCGGGGGATCTCATCCCTTCGGGGGCCATCTCCTCGTCCTCGATGGGGGCCATCACCTTGCCAGGGGAATACTGCTTTTCAACAGCGACTATATCCTCAAACTCGGTCTTGAGCCTCACATAGGCGGCAATCAGAATTCCCGGGGTAGGCACGGTGGGGCCCTTGCTCTTCTTCCAACTTTCTTTGAGGAGCTCATCCGCCAACGTCCTCAACTCTTTGGCTAGTGATTGTTTCTTGGAGTTCTTCATCTCCATAGGTTGGCCCGCCAACATGGTCAACTCGTTGGTCGATGCTCGCTTCCTGGAGATCGCTGTCTCCAGTGGGTTGTCCTCCGGGGGATCAATGAACTGACAAACAAAAAGCAATCAAAAGGAAACCACAATCGCAATTAAAACGGGAAAATAATAGGATGTGAGAATCGGTCGGTGCTTCGCAAAAAGAAGATTCTTGGAATGAAAATATAGCAGCAGAATCGATTCACCCACCTTCCTCCTTCGATGCAGTGAAGAAATATGGCGAAGTGAGTAGCCTGGAGTGAGGTTTTCTTCAAGAAAGGGAAGAAAGGGCTTGAACGAGCGTTCCAATGAAATGATGGTTGCTTCGTCCAGTCCAACTTGAAGGCCACCTTACCACTGCTGGTAAAGGTGTGGGTTATGTGATATGAAAGGTCTTGGCGGCCACACTGGGGTGACAGGTGAGTCTAGACTGTAGCACCTCGTTGTGATTTGGTGGATGGCACGCGGGCCCGGATGCTTTGAAATGTCCCGCATGTAGATAGAGCGGCTAGTCATATAGGAGTGCTCAATATTGTGCACCGCGACCAAGGCAGAGAGGAAAACGAGAGAACTACGTGATTAATTCATGAGTTTAATTAGGGTAGTTTTGTAAAGTACGAGATACATTCCTCCAATTGCAAAATGCCTTGGTTCATGAGATTTGAGATTTGAGCCCCATAAACCTGAAGGAAGAGAGTACTGCACACAGTGTAGTCTAGTCACTTGTTGAAATCTCTAGAAAGGCAAATACTCCTTTCCGGTTTACAGGGCTATACTACTCCCTCCGTCTAGGTGTGTAAGTCATCTTACAAAAACCAAATAGTCCCAAAACACTTAGGCGCAGTGCATTAACTTCTACCTTGTTTCTTGTTTCTTGATATATCAACCAATAAGAGATGAGAGGTGTGCATGCTTTTAATGACTTGCAATGGCTAGTTCATTGCATGCAATGCTATTAATTAGCAAATAAACATTGGTGACCCCAGGAGGAAACGGTGTTAAGCGCGTGGACCTATGCAGAATGAGTATCAACCAATGGATAATGGAGTTTAATTGTTAAACAATAGCAATTATGTCTCATGCAAGAGCCTGGCTAGTACTCCAAGGAACCGCACCATGCGAGCGTTCGCAACTGCCACGTTCGGGTTGCGCTTGGCTCTTCGCCTCTTCGAGAAGACGAACAATGATGTTACTCCTACTTCTACATTATCGAATCCGCTGCTGTAGTCCGTCCACCTCGTGCGGGAGGGATAGCGTGTAGCGAAAGCTTCTACTTACTGCTCCTGCCTTTGCGTCCATGACAGGTGGGCTCAACAGGTGGTTGGCCCTCCTGTCATGCAGCCAAAGGCAGGTGCAGTTAAGGCACTGGAGCTCAGTCCGTGAGGGAGAGGGCGTTGTAGTAATCAAATTTCTCGGTCTCGTACGAGTTGACGCGACACATCAAAGCACTGCACTCCATATAAGTATTTTTACACATTTCAAATGGGCTACTTCGTATGTAGGAGTAGACATATTCTGCTTCGTATGTAGTCACTTGTTGCAATCTCTAAAAATACTTTTATTTGGAAACGGAGGGAGTACAACGCATGCATGCATGCCGTGACTTTCCTTTTGATACTTGCATGTGTTGATTTGATCCACCTTGCCAAATTTTGACTATAAATTTAACTAACCAAATTCTCATGCATGTCACAAAAAATTACGGGGTTGTTTGGATTGTGACTATGTTTGTCTTATGTTGCCACATTATTTTTCCCACACTTGCCACACTTGCCTAACCTGAGTTGCTCAAATTATTAGACACACTTTGGCTCGCCTAAGGGAATCTTGCCACAATTTTTGTGTCTATGACATGTGGGGTTCACTACTAATAAAAAGATTCTTTTCTTAGGTGTGGCTAATAAAAAGGACTTATATTTAGGAACGGAGGGAGTAGAAAATATAAATAATAATGCATGTTGGGGCAATCCACGTTTCCCCTAATTTTTGCCGTGGGCTTGTTCACAATTTTTACGAGGGGGTGGTTGTTCATTTAATGGAGGGACCTGTAGTACCAGACTTGAACGATACAAAGTGCGACCCGGCACACCATAACACCACTTGGAACAAGCGGGTAGCTATCTCAAAAAACAATCAACAACTAAAAAAACCGCAACCTGGCATGTAGTAGTACACAATTTTAAACGATTGTTTTGATGGAGGGAAAAGGAAAACTACCCCACTACTTATATATAGGCCGGAGCCTCCGCGCTTGCTTGCTAGGGTTGCTCTATTCACACACTCTCATCCTCTCCAGATCTAAACAAGATAGGGTAGTAACACTTGTCTTTCTCCTTCAAAAACACGGCTTTCTATCCTCACCGCTGGTTACAGATCCGGACATATCCCCCTC
The DNA here is from genome assembly GCA_021605205.1 of Aegilops longissima. Classification (NCBI taxonomy): domain Eukaryota; kingdom Viridiplantae; phylum Streptophyta; class Magnoliopsida; order Poales; family Poaceae; genus Aegilops; species Aegilops longissima. Next base: position 268,116,194 of record CM038677.1, read on the forward strand.
CGCCGGTGAAGGGGAGGAGGGGCAGCGTTTAGGCCATCATCGACAGCGAGGGAGGAGACCCACTGCCGGCCACACCGTTATCTCTGGTCGAGCGCCGGCGCGGGAGGTCCTCCGATCCCTTCGTCGTTGCCTGTGGGCGGATCCGGCCTCCCGCCGCCCACCTATCCACATCCCGACGACCTTCAGGTATATCTTCGTTCGAAACTGCCTTAGCTCTACTTCCCCAGCTCGCTACGTCGCTGCATGTGCATCATTTTCTACCTCTCAGCCCCTCTCGATCGGATGGTCCAACGTCTCATTTTTTTTATTCTATTGTTAGAGGTAAAGCTACTTCATGGAGTCGAATCTTGTATTCCCTCCCTCCGAAAATACTTTTCATTGAAATGGATATATCTAGATGTATTTTAGTTCTAGACACATCCATTTTGATGAAAAGTAATTCCGGATGAAGGGAGTACTTGGTTCAAACAGGAAATAAAGTGGGAGTGGGGGAATTTAGTATGTACATCGGACTTGGTACAAACAGGAACGAAAGGGGGTGAAAGTAGTACAGACTGGTCATCCAACCGGTCTCTTGGTCGAAAAGGGAATTATAGGGGTAACGCTGCACACAGTGGTATGACCAGGACTAGATTTTCTATCCACACATAGGAGTAGGTGGCTAGAGTGAACAAAAATGGGACCAACCCAGATATGTTTCTTGGATGTTTGCTTCTCAGGGCAACAAACTATGAATCACCACTTTATGCCCCTGTTTACGTACATGGTCTTTGGATCTTTGGTGCACCCACTATCCCATGCCCTTATACCAAATATTTAGGCTCCGTTCGGAAAAAAAGGGGCAGAAAACATAGGTCTTGATGAAAATAGAGGAATAGGAAAGGAATGTAGGTATAAAACTATGGAACAGCGAACCGGAGGTAACTCTCAAGAGAATGTGTTCGGATGGACTACGAAATGTACATATTTGTTTTTTTAGAGTAGCATGCTTGGCAGTATGATATGCTATTTGTTTATGCTGCTGCACTGTGACTACTCTTGTCCTCACCTCACGTACCACACATAGGTTGATTTTTTTATTCCGGCAACAGAGCACAGCAACCTGTCTAACGCATGGCAGCGAGCGCCTGCCTCGGGCTTCCGCCAAAAAATGAGCAGCGCGTGGATGTTTCTAATCCTATGGAATCAGTACTACCAGACCAGCTTTCCTATGAAACACTATTCACCTTTCCCATGTTCCGAACGGTTGGAAGGGAAAGAATACCGTAGGAATTGTGTTCCTACGAAAATCCTGCACCAAACCTGCGAACTGAACACATCCTTAGTTGTTCTTAATCTAATGTCCCTAGTAAAAATAAAGCCATGCCACTGTTATAAGCCATGACAAGTTTAGCCAAATGTTTTTTCCTGTAATTGTTTGAGACTCTGATTGTTTCCTCTGTGCCTTTTTGTGCAAACAGGGATATCCAATTCACCTGGTTGCTGTTCTAACCTTTTGGTCCACTGCATAGAACTCTTCTTAAAAGAAGTGACTTTTGTGCTATTTAACTGGAATGTAAGAATGGAACAGTTGGTTCATTTTGGTGGAACTGCACAAAGGGAGATCTGTGTTCCAATCCTCATCATCCATATTGGCGCCATAACCTTCCTTTAGGTAAGAATGATATTTAATGCATGTGTTCATCTCTATTTGCCGACTGCCATGAGAAAATAATGATGTTTTTACTAGTACACTTGTACAACCTCGCTGACAAAACCAATTCTGAATTAGAAGGCCAATCATGTACTTGGTTTCACCAACTGGTGAGGAGAAAGAGACAGAGAGCATGAAGAGGAAGAAGAAGAAGAATAAACAGTGCCAAGGCAATCTTGCTGAAGCCAGAGGCCTCAGTCGAGGCCATTCAAGGGCTCCGGCAATGACTACCTTACATGTGAGACGATCCTCCAGGGAGCCCTTCCACTTCAGCTGTCTCACTTAATTAATTAGGAGTACTTAAGTACCACTAATTTTTTACTGCCTAATTTTCCTGTTGGAGTTAAACAAATCTATAGTAGGACCCTATGCTGAATCATGTACGTGTGTATGTTTGTCTATGGAGGTGAATCATGTGGTGGAGCAGGGAAGGAATATTATTAGTGTCATGACATAATAGTGCTATTGTTTTACATGTCAATTTATTGCCATTGGTTCAATGAGGCAATGTTTTGCGTATTGTCCATCATGAATTTGATGCTACTATTTGAGTAATATGCTAATGTCTTCCTATCCTTTCTCACTAAGCTAATGAAGGTTTCAACTTGTTAATACTTGTGCAAACAGGGATCATGTTGTGCCAATCATACATTTTAGTGGAACTACACAAGACAATACAATGAATCGTATCCCAGCCGTTGCTTTAACTCTGCTGGAAGTTCTTGATAATCTTCGATATAATCTCAGCCTTTGGTAAACAAGAGTGATTTCAACCATACATTTGAATTGCACAAAAATATATACTATTGTGTGATTCCGGTGAGTGCTTTATCATCTCTTATGGGACTACATGAATAAGCTTTTTTCTCAGGTTAATGGACCTACGGCCTTCATCCATATTAGTTTGCTGTCATCTCTATTTGTATCGTGCTACTATCATGAGAAACTCCTTTATCTTTGCACGTTAAAGTTTTGCAACCTATGATAAATGGCAATGCTTTGAGTGTTGAGTTGAGCTAATTGGCACTGATTAAATAAACTAATACCCCTCTTTAAGCAAGACTACTATGTTGCTAACTTTACCCAATAAGATAATGAGGGTTCTTCTATTTGTTAGTGTATGTTTCATCAACTAGTCCCCTATTACAGTAATCTCACTCTCTCAATATATGTGCCAATAGGGATGCTCGATTTTGGTGGAACTGCACAAAAACATTGGGTGCTTCATTGCCTCGACAGCTTCTGTCCTTTCCTGTCAGTCGCTAATCTCCGCTTGCTTTCATCCTTTGCTGTCAGTCGCTTGGCTCATCTCGGCTTCTAGTCAAAGGAAATAGTAATTGATATGCTACCTCACACAGGTTGGTACTAGTCTTTATCCTAATTATTGTGCGTGTCATATGTATTGGTAATTTGGTATTGTGCTATTGTTTTCTGATTTCATAAAGGAGTAATTTGGAGCCTGAACTCGCAGGCAAATTATTGCATTGGGTGATTTCAGTAGAACTGCACAAAATGATCAGATGGACAGGTACTTATGCTGCTGCTATGTACTCCAAAGTTCACTCAGACAAGCATCGATGTTGACAAGAAGTGCCTATATTCATTCGAGTATCAACCGGCGTCAACCAATTGTCAAACTCCAAGTATTAGGAGAGTGAACGCCAAAAATATTGCTTGGTGTATAGCCCAGAAAAACGCAGTCCAGTCTTTGGTCCCAACTTGTCCCTTTTGGTTATCGGCACATATGGTAGCGAACTATATGGCATGGAGTCTAAATATTCCAGACAAGTTGGTTGACGCCTATATTCATCTAGCTCTTAATCAGTCTGCACGCCAAGGATGCTCCATTTCAGTTGAACTGCACAAAAAATTTGGGTGGTTCATTTTCTCAACCGCCTCCTTTATCGTCTGCAATGTAGAATTTTGGCGAGATATAGGACCAAGATGAGCCAGTAAACTAATTGGATGAAAGTAGTGGCCAAGTTGCTCAAACCTCCCTCGGCACGAGGCCACAATTTGAGGATAAACCTACAAGAAAAGTTCAGATTGTCTATGCTGCCTCTTATGTACTCAAAAGTTTACACGTACAAGAACTAATTTTAGCAAGAAGTACCTCCGATTGAACACCATTTACCAGTATGTACCCTAGGCAATTAAAGTTCGTCCATGGATCATATTGGCTGTGATCTCAATCATTTGGATGCATAAACATACTGAACATGTGTATATCTGAATCTTTTTGTGAATTATGTATGAATATTGTCGTGTGATCTAACAATCATTTGGATGCATAGTTATGCTGAGCTTGTGTATATATGAATCTTTTGATTTGTTGATAGTGAATGTTGGCTATGAATATGAAGGTGTCCTATGAACCTGAGTTTGATATGAATGTTTACCTTTTCTGTTGTATTTGTGTGTGAACTTGTTAGTATGCCTACTATGGGGTATAAAACGCAGGTCTCTTATAAAAGTAATGTTGTGTCCAATTTATGTTTTCCCTTCTAACCACATTATATATATTTATATTATTACTATTATCGTATATTTTATAGAGACTTATATATACATTATAAAAACATCCCACGTGTTATTAACTTATAAATGTAAATGTTTAACGGAAGTTGGCAAGGAAAATCCTGGTTGTTTTTTTGACTCACAGGCAAGGAAAATCCTGGTGATTGCGTACAAAAGCTTGTGAAGATTTTAAGGACCAATTTAATAATAACACACTCATTTTTATTTTGAGCAATAACTAGCTAATTTCTTAATTTTATATATATATATATATATATATATATATATATATATATATATATAATGTGCCTCTCCGATTTATTCTTTGATATTAATTGCTCCTTCTAACATAACTTTATATATAACGAGCCCACCTAATATGTGTATTTCAAGGAAGTGCAAATGGGCTGGGATTTCGTAGAAAATATAAATGGGCCTGATTGACGCGAAATTATTTGTTCACCCAGCCCAGCAAATGGACTGTACATTCTAGAAAACATGGGTTAAATATATGCCACATTTTTGCAGGCTGACATGTGGGCCAATAGGTCAAAGCCTACGCAGGGCGTTGTCAACTTGGTTAACAAATGATTGTGTCATCCACAGCAATTGGATTTATATCCAAAAGCCGGCATGCACCATCAATCTCTCGTCTTCTTCCTCCAGCGTTGCCGGGACCGCCTGGTCCGGCCTCCGACGGCTAGCGGCTCTGCTTAGCACGCATCCCTGTGAAGTCCTACCCCACCGTCGGCGAGGCTATCCCTCCACCCCTCGACACCTCCTGTTATTCTCCGCAGACTACTGCCCCACGCCTCAACAGAACCTGTTATAACCCTTCTCCTCCTCTCAATCTGCGACTCCACTACCGCGTTTTCCCATCTCCGAGTCGTTCCCGTCCGGGGCCTCGTCGTCGTCCACCGCCTCGCTGCGTTCGGTGCGGCATGGTCAACAAACGAGAGTCATCGGAAGAGGACTATACGTGGAGAGCCTGACGGCTGGACCCACGAGGTCCATGGTTGCACAAAAGGAAAGTTCCTCCGTATTAAGCTGAAAAAAAATGTTTCCTCCACCTGACAGCCGGGACCCACCGGCTGTATCTTTGCACGGAAGGAATTGCCTCCTTGTTTTGCGAAAAAAATTATTCACCCCGTTGACAGCTGGGACCCGTAAGATTTGATGACTGACTTGTGGGCCTACTAAGCGGACGTGTACGCACGACTTTGTCAACTTAATCAACAAATGATTCTAGCAGCTGGACCGTTGGATGTTAATCCAACAGCCGTGCTCCTTCTTCAACCTCTGTTCTTGCTTCTGTCTCCCGTGGGCGGCACCGCGGCTGTGCTACCATGCACCCGAACCAGTGAAGTTTCCCACTCGTCTCCATCCGCGACTCCACTGCCCCGTCTTCCCCATCTCCGGGTCGTTCCAGTCTGGGTGCGCTCGGCACGGTGTGGTCAACGTGGTCAACAACCGAGAGTCATCGGAAGATGACTGTACGTGAGAGGCTGACAGTGGGGACGCACCACGCCCATGGACGCATGCATGCAACGGAACGCGGCGAGGTCAACGAGGTCAAGGAACGACTTCCATCGGAAGTATACTGTACGAGGTCAACCGAGAGTCATCGGAAGTAAGTGCCTCCTTATTACGCGGAAAATAATGATTCCTCCAACTGACAGCAGGGACCCATTGGACGGGCCACCGTATTTTGCGAAAAAATGTTTGCCCCCTGACTGCTGGGACCCACCTGAAGGGCCACCATATTTCGCGAAAAAAACGTTCCCCCAGCTGTCAGCTCGGACCCACTGGAAGTGCCTCCTTATTACGCACAAAAAAATGAATACTCCCCCGGCTAGCTGGGACCCACCTTGGTGGGAGGCTGAGTTGTGGGCCTACTAAGTTGACGGGGTTGAAGGGCTTTGTCGACTTAGTCAATATGAACGATTCTAGCTCCAGTGACCATACGATGTCCATCCAACGGCCGTAGTGCTTCTTCAACCTCTGGTCTCCTTGCTCCAGCCGCCCAAAGCAGCGCCAGTCGTGCCGCATGCTTCTGCCTCCCGTGGTCGGCTGTGCTGCCGTGGAGGCCTCACCGCCCCCTACTATTCCCACTGCTGGCCAGGCCCTACGGCGACGGCAGCCTCACACCGCAGCCGAACCAGTGAACCCTCGTACTCCTCTCCGCGCGGGCTTCCACTGCCGCGTCTTCCCCGGCTCCGCGTCGTCCCCTTCCTAGGCCTCGCCGTCTTCCACCACCGTGTTGCTCTCCGCAATTTTCTAGCCTCTACGGTACCGTGCATTGCCCTTTCTCACCTTGAGAGTTGGTGCAAACTTCGCCAGTGCATCCAAACCCTGTGTTATGATACGCTCTATCACACATAAACCTCCTTATATCTTCCTCAAAACAGCCACCATACCTACCTATCATGGCATTTCCATAGCCATTCCGAGATGTATTGCCATGCGACTTACCACCGTTCCGTTTTTTATGACACGCTCCATCATTGTCATATTGCTTTGCATGATCATGTAGTTGACATCATATTTGTGGCAAAGCCACCTTTCATAATTTTTTATACATGTCACTCTTGATTCATTGCATATCCCAGTACACCGGCGGAGGCATTCACATAGAGTCATATTCTGTTCTAAGTATTGAGTTGTAATTCTTGAGTTGTAAGTAATAAAAGTGTGATGATCATCATTATTAGAGCATTGTCCCATGTGAGGAAAGTATGATGGAGACTATGATTCCCCCACAAGTCGAGATGAGATTCTAGACTAAATAAAAGAAATAGGCCAAAGAACAGAAAAAGAGAAGGCCCAACAAAAAAATAAAAAAATAGAGAAAAAGAGAGAAGGGACAATGTTACTATCCTTTTTGCACACTTGTGCTTCAAATTAGCAGTGTGATCTTCATGATGGAGAGTCTCCTATGTTGTCACTTTCATATACTAGTGGGAATTTTTGATTATAGAACTTGGCCTGTATATTCCAATGATGGGCTTCCTCAAAATGCCCTAGGTCTTCCTGAGCAAGCAAGTTGGATGCACACCCACTTAGTTTCTTTTGTTGAGCTTTCATATATTTGTAGCTCTAGTGCATCTGTTGCATGGCTATCCCTACTCCTCTCATTGACATCAATTGATGGGCATCTCCATAGCCTATTGATTAGCCGCGTCAGTGTGAGACTTTCTACCTTTTGTCTTCTCCCATAACCCCCATGATTATACTTTATTCCACCCATACTGCTATATCCATGGCTTGCGCTCATGTATTGCGTAAGGGTTGAAAAGGCTGAAGCGCGTTAAAAAGTATGAACCAATTGCTCGGCTTGTCATCGGGGTTATGCATGATGAGAATGTTTTGTGTGACGAAATTGAAGCATGTCCTAACTATATGATTTTGTAGGGATGAGCTTTCTTTGGCTATGTTATTTTGATAAGACATAATTGCTTGGTTAGCATGTTTGAAGTATTATTGTTTTTATGTCAACATTAAACTTTTATCTTGAATCTTTCGGATCTAAATATTCATGCTACAATAAAAAAAATTACATTGATAATTATGCTAAGAAGCATTCCACATCAAAAATTCTGTTTTTATAGTTTATCTACTCGAGGAAGAGCAGGAATTAAGCTTGGGGATGCTTGATACGTTTCCAATGTATCTATAATTATTTATTGTTCCATGCTATTATATTATCTGTTTTGGATTTTCAATGGGCTTTATTATACACATTTATATTATTTTTGAGACTAACGTATTAACCGGAGGCCTAGTCCAAATTGCTATTTTTTTGCCTATTTCAGTGTTTCGAAGGAAAGGAATATCAAACGGAGTCCAAACGGAATGAAACCTTCGGGAACGTGATTTTCTGAACAAACGTGATCCATAGAACTTGGAGTGGACGTCAAGCAATTGAGGAGGACATGAGGCAGGGGGCGCGCCTACCCCCCTAGGCGCGCCCTCCACCCTCGTGGGCCCCTCGTGGCTCCACCGACCTACTTCTTCCTCCTATATATACATACGTACCCCAAAAACATCAGAGGAGGAGCAAAAACCCAATTTCGACCACCGCAACCTTCTGTACCCGTGAGATCCCATCTTGGGGCCTTTTCTGGCGCTCCGCCGGAGGGGGCATTGATCATGGAGGGATTCTACATCAACACCATAGCCTCTCCGATGATGTGTGAGTAGTTTACCTCAGACCTTCGGGTCCATACTTATTAGCTAGATGGCTTCTTCTCTCTCTTTGGATCTCAATACAATGTTCTCCTCAATTCTCTTGGAGATCTCTTCGATGTAATCTTCTTTTGCGGTGTGTTTATCGAGATCCGATGAATTGTGGGTTTGTGATCAAGATTATCTTTGAACAATATTTGAATCTCTCTGAATTCTTTTATGTATGATTGGTTATCTTTGCAAGTCTCTTTGAATTATTAGTTTGGTTTGGCCTACTAGATTGATCTTTCTTACAATAGGAGAAGTGCTTAGCTTTGTGTTCAATCTTGCGGTGCTCGATCCCAGTGACAGTAGGGGAAACGACACGTATTGTATTGTTTCCATCGAGGATAAAAACATGGGGTTTATATCATATTGCATGAGTTTATCCCTCTACATCATGTCATCTTGCTTAAAGCGTTACTCCGTTCTTATGAACTTAATACTCAAGATGCATGCTGGATAGCGGTCTATGTGTGGAGTAATAGTAGTAGATGCAGGCAGGAGTCGGTCTATTTTTCACGGACATGATGCCTATATACATGATCATACCTAGATATTCCCGTAACTATGCTCAATTCTATCAATTGCTCGACAGTAAGTTGTTTACCCACCATAATACTTATGCTCTTGAGAGAACTCACCAGTGAAACCTATGGCCCCTGGGTCTATTCTCTATCATATTAATCTAGTTATTTCTATTACCGTTTATTTTGCATTCTTTACTTTTAGTCTTTATCATAAAAATACCAAAAATATTATCTTGTCATCTCTATCTGATCTCACTTTTGCAAGTGGCCGTGACGGGATTGACAACCCCTTTATCGCGTTGGTTGCAAGGTTCTTATTTGTTTGTGTAGGTGCGTGGGACTTGAGCGTGGTCTCCTACTTGATTGATACCTTGGTTCTCAAAAACTGAGGGAAATTCTTACGCTACTTTACTGCATCACCCTTTCCTCTTCAAGGGAAAACCAACACAGTACTCAAGAGGTAACAATGTACGCCGCTGGGGTGGATCTACAGGGTGGCCACGGTGGGTCGCGGCCCACCCTGGTATTTTAGGTCGGCCCAGACCCCGATTTCCCTCTGTTTTGCTGCGCTTCCGATCTCTACTCGCTCCCAGCCACCTGCCTCATTGGCGAATTGCTATCCACGGATGGCATGACTTTCGTAGGACACACCAGACTAATAGGAGGTCAAGAGCCGCCTTCCAAACAGCGTCACCGGTGCCCGGGCGTGTTGCCGTGCCTACCTACCCAGTCCATTCAGGGCTCAGGCGTGTAGCACCCACTTAGACAACCCGATTTATCATGAGATACATCCTCAACACTCAACAACCACTCCCCATCACCCATTTTCTAATTGATTCATTACTGAGTAGGCAGGATTGTCATTAGGGTTTGTTGTGTACTGAGTGCTATCTGCACTTAATGGTTGTCGGTGTACAAAACTACAGGCACATTTTTGTACTCCTTAACCTGTGCAGGGGCAGTCAGAGCCACGCCCAAGGCCACACCAAGCATAGTGGAGGAGGCGAGCCAAGGTAAGACCGAAGCCCAATATGATGCAAAGCAACAACAAGGACCAAGGCCACAAAGATCAGATGGGCGAAGCAGGTTTCCCCGGCAAGGATCCTTGCCGGGGCGGCCCCAGCGGCCCCGGCAAGACCCTTGCCGGGGTAGCTCGCCCACGCTAGCCGAGCGAGCCACCCTTGAGCCCACCAACACTCAAAACATGTGTTGGGACAGGGCTCGGGAGGCACCTCTGTGGTGGCATGCAGATCTTCGTGAAGACAAAGAATAGTCAAGATCAAGTGAGGATGGGAAGGCACCCATCCTCGCCAAAGGAACCCACAAGACCCCCGGCAAGATCCTTGCCGGGGACGCCTGCGCGCCACCGAAAGACCCTTGCCGGGTCACCCGGCAAGACCCTTGTCGGGCCACACGGCAAGGCCCTCGCCAAGCGCACCAGCAGGGACACCATGAGGCCCGCACCAACCAAGACTCCGCTACCGTTCGCATGTAGCTGCCGACCCAACCACCTGGGCATGCACCTGCGTGGCAACATGCAGCTCTTCGTGGAGGCTCCACCACTGCGCCATCTCAGCTACCTGCCTGCCTACATGGCACCGCATGCACCGCTGGCCAGGGCGCTTGTCGAAGCCTGGAGGAGCGGCGACGGACGGGACGGGCCTCGCCCCCGCCCCCAATAAAGTGAGAGGACACCTAAGCGATGCATTAAATGCACCTTGTCCTCTAATACGAGGGATAACCTCGTGCCACTGTGGCAGCCCCTTTCATCTATAAAAGGAGGCCCGAGGCGACCAGGAGAAGGATTCGGCTTTTTGGAGCTCGTTACACCCCGTAGCTAGCTCAAGAACACAGAATACATCCAACAAAGTAGGAGTAGGGTTTTACGCATCCTCGCGGCCCGAACCTGGATAAACGAACCGCGTGCTTCTCTATTAGACCCGCTCTTCTTTCAACCCCGCGCCCCGCAACCGCAGTAGGGATTCTTATGATCCCATAGGTGTCGTTTCCCGCCGACATCTTTGGCGCGCCAGGTAGGTGGCGCAATTGTGAGAATTGGTTTTAGCAGTTGAGTGAGCGATTCTTCATCGCCATGGCCCCTAAGAAGATGACGGCCACGGCGATCGGCTCGCTGGGGGCCGAACGGCCCGTGCTGGTGCGGACGAGCAGCGGACCAGTCGCGGACAGGACTCGGGCCACAGCCAGCGAGCACCAGCACCACCCAACCAGTCGGAGCCTGGCGAGCGGCGTCGTTCGTGCACCAGACGACCGGCTGCACACCGCCGGGCCCAAGGATGGAGCCGGGGCCCCCGCAGGCGGCGCGGGGCCCTCCAGGGTGTCGTTGCACCGACTCCGATCGGCTGGCGACCTCGAAGCTTACACGGCGACCACAGCGCGTTCTTCCCATGGTGTCTTGGCGGCGAGCAGCGTCACCACGTTGGTGACCACAGGCACCGCCGTGGGAAAAACCCTGTGCGTCATCGGCAAGGCGAAGGAGTTCAACACGCTCGCGAGCAGCGCTGGTGAAAATAGCGCGCAACCGCTGGGTCGTGGCGGAGCTCCTTCTAACATGGTTAGAAGTCGAGCGTACCACGATCCACTCGGTTATCGCCGCCACCACGCCCGTGAGCCTTAACGCAGCGCAAGCTGCTCCTCGACTTCCCTCCTGCTGCGGAGAAGCTCGATGAGTGGAGGGCCACCATCCGGAGCCTCATCACCGTTGCGAATAAAGACGATCCGTGACCGACGGGGCCCTCGGCTTGGCGCTCCACCGAACCACCACATGCTAACGCTGGGAGGACTGGAGAGTTGCGGCCACGGTGCACTCTGCTCCTCCTCGCCAGCCACCGCGAGCATCGGCCCGTCGCGACAACGCTAGTGATAACATCTCCATAGCGTCGTCCGATCCACGGACCCTCCGCGACCAGCACCAGGTTCTTCGGGAGCGAGCTCACAAAGACGCTCGAACCACCGTCGAGCGCCGGCGCGAAACGCGCCGCCAGTCGGACAAGCGGGCGGGACATGCTACGGACCACCCGGCACCGGGGGTGCCCGGCGGCCTACCTTACGAGGTGGGCTGCCCGGCTTTTACCCGTGAGCTGAGGTAGTTCCAGTGGCCGTCCCACCGCACTTTCAAGCCCGACGTCGGCGAGAAGTACACCGGCAAGACCCATCGTCCGAGTTCCTCAGCATCTACACCATCGCGATGCAGGCCGCTGGGGCTCGCGACGACAAAGTGCTTGCCAACTACTTCCCGATGGTGCTCAAACCCAATGTATTGTCTTGGTTGATGCACTTGCCGGCGGACTCCATCTCTTCCTGGTCAGATCTATGCCATGATTTCATTGGCGCCTTCACAGGAGGCCACCAAGCTCATGGCCAGGCCAGTGATTTGCATATCATTCCCCAGAAGGAAGGGGAGACCCTGCGCAAGTACATCTAGAGATTCAGGCGGTGCAGTACAACATCCCCGACGTTCATCCTGCCGCTGTGATTAGCGCGTTCCATTAGAACATGCGCAATCACAAGATGCGCGAGGAGCTGGCGATGAACAAGGTTAAGGATGTGGCCGAACTCTACGTTCTGGCCGACACGTGCACTCGAGCTGAAGAGGGAAGGAAGTACCCCGTTGAAGACGCCGGCGCGGAAACCGACTCTACCGATGAGGACGTCGCCGCCCCGACGAAGAAGGGCCGGCGTCGCAACAAGAAACGCAAAGGCAAGGCTGTGCTTGCCGTTGAGGGATCTGACGACACCGGTGCCGGCAAGAAGGTCAAGGCAGACACCCCCGGCAAGGAGATTGCCCGGTGCGCCGCCTGCCGGGCCTTGGCGGCCACCGACAAGCCAAGAAGCTCCGACAAGCAATATTGCAAGATCCACCGCACCAAGGGCCACGATCTTCAGAACTGCCGACAAGTCGAGCTGCTTGCTGAGAACCAAAAAGCTGAGTATGAAAGGCGGGACAAGGAGAAAGACCAAGATCGTGCTGAGGGGTCCGGCAAGAAGCATGGCGGCCAGGGAGGCCGCCCCGGCAAGGACAATCAGCAAGAGAGGCCCGCCCGGGGCCGCGACAAGAAACATGAATTCGACGATCACGACGAGGATGACGAGTCCAGTGAGCAAGGGTTCCAGTAGGCTACGGAGGCCATGTGCGTCGATGGCGGTGCCTCGCTGCATACCTCTCACCGCCAGCTCAAGCAGTGGGCGCGAGAGGTCACAACAACGGAGCCGTCGTTCGACACCCAGAAGCCCCTAAAGTGGTCCAGCACGCCTCTCATCTTTGGCGCCAAGGATCACCCTGATCGCACTACCGCGGTCGGGTGTTTGCCGTTGTTGGTTTCGCCAACAATACGCAACCTCAGGGTGAACAAGATGTTGGTTGACGGCAGGGTCGGCCTGAACCTGATCTCGCCTGTCGTGATCAAAAGGTTGCAAATCCCTGACGGAGACCTCGAGGAAACGGGCACGTTCCAAGGGGTCTATCCGGGGAGGAGCCAGCAGAAGGGAAAGGTCATGCTGCCCGTGAACTTTTGAGGAGAATCGAACTACAGAACGGAGAAGATCGTCTTCGACGTAGCCGAGATCCCCTTGCCCTACAACAGGATCCTCGATCGCCCGGCACTGGCCAAGTTCATGGCGGCGTCACACTACGCCTACAACATGCTGAAGATACCCGGGCCATTGACCATCATCTCCGTCCCCTCCGACAAGAAGGACACACTGATCTGCGCCGAACAACTCTATCGGGAAGGTGTTGCAGCACCTGCCGTCAAGGCACCTACTCCTGCCGCTGAAGGCCCGGGAGGAAAGAAGGAGCCCGGCAAGACCTCTCGCACCCACTCCGGCAAGCGCATCTCTTCGGGGTGTTGTGCTATCGTTGAGGACGTGCCAGAGAGCTCTGCCGACAAGAGCAAGAGATCCAGAGCCGAGCCGCCACAGACCAAGAAGGTGCACGTCGCGGAGGACGGCACAGGAGGGGCCTTCACTATAGGCTCCACCCTTGACAGCAAATAGGAAGGCGAGCTCGTCACCTTCCTACGGGCGAATGTTGACGTCTTTGCATGGCAAGCATCCGACATCCCCGGTGTTCCCAGGGAGGTGATTGAGCACCACCTAGCTGTCTGCCCCCACGTGCGGCCCGTCAAGGAGAAGGTCAGAAAGCAGGCTCTAGAGAGGCAGGAGTTCATCACAGAGGAGATCAGGCAGCTAGAAGCGGAAGGTTTGGTGGAGGGGTGCTCCATCCGACGTGGTTGGCCAATCCGGTAGTGGTGCACAAGGCAAATGGGAAGTGGAGGCTGTGTATTGATTACACAGACATCAATAAGGCTTGTACTAAGGACCCCTTCCCGTTGCCGCGCATCGACCAGATTGTCGACTCCACGGCCGGGTGTGATCTGTTATCATTCCTCGATGCCTACTCAGGATATTACCAAATCTTCATGACAAGAGAAGATGAAGAGAAGAGAGCGTTCATCACCCCATGTGGTACGTATTGCTTTTTACGGATGCCTTTCGGGTTGAAGAGTGCTGGCTCAATGTTTGCAAGAGCGGTCCAAATTGGTTTTGAACCTCAGCTCCATAGAAATATGGAATCCTACATGGATGACATAGTGGTCAAAACCAAGGACGGGCCGACTCTTGTGCAAGATCTGGAAGAGACGTTTGCCAACCCGCGCAAGATCAACCTCAATTTGAACCCTTAGAAGTGCGTCTTCGGTGTCCCGTCCAGCAAGCTTCTCGGGTTCTTTCTGTCATAGCGCGGGATCGAGGCAAACCCAGACAAGATCAAGGCTATTGAGCAGATCGAGGCGCCCAAGCGGATCAAGGATGTGCGTCGGCTCACTGGCTGCGTTGCCGCCATGAGCAGTTCATCTCAAGTCCGCGGCGCCCTTCCCTTTTTCAAAATCTTGAAAAAGGTGGGCCCAGAGTGGACACCAGAAGCCGAGGCCGCGCTGCAGGACCTGAAGAAATACCTTTCCTCCACGCCGATACTAGTTGCGCCTAAACCACAAGAGCCGTTGCTGCTATATCTAGCGGCGACGAATCAAGTGGTCAGCGCCGCACTAGTGGCGCAGAGGGAGGTCGATGAGGAGGCAGCAATGGCGGCATGACCAGCAGAGGGCGAGCCGAAGATTCCTCCGGCGGGGCCGGTGCCGACAAAGCGCGACCCTGGCGAGTCGGTGCCACCAAATTGGCGGTCAGCGGTCGGTGAAGTGGTGCCCAAGAAGAAGGTGATGCAGCACCCGGTTTACTTTGTCAGCTCCATCTTGCAGGGGGCTAGGTCAAGGTATTCCGGTGTGCAGAAATTGCTCTTCTGCCTCCTTATGGCCTCGAGGAAGCTACATCACTACTTCCAGGCCCACGAGATCACTGTCATCACCCGCCTCCCATTGCAACGGATACTGCACAACCCAGACGCTACCGGAAAAATTGTGGAATGGGCCTTGGAGCTATCAAGCTTCGGCCTAAAGTTTGAGAGCACCTCGACAATTCAGAGCAGAGTCTTGGCGGAGTTCATCGCGGAATGGACCTCGACGCCTGACGAAGAAACCCAGGAGACAACTCTCCCCGGCAAGGAGGCAGACTGCAACTGGGTCATGTACTTTGATGGAGCTTTCTCACTGCAAGGCGCCAATGCCGGTGTGCTGCTCATCTGTCACGCCCAATATGCGACCCTATCCAAAAGGAACTCGACGGTCCCACCAAGGATAGACCCGCATATTGAAACGCTTTTGCAAGGTGGATATCATTACATCAACATTACATAATAGATGGGGATACATACATAAGGCACAAATGCCACAAGAATACATCACCATCATATACAAGATCAACATCCGACTACGGATGAAACATAAATGAAGCTCAAACGACATCCACCCTGCTAGCCCAGGCTGCCGACTGGAACCTATCCCCGATCGAAGAAGAAGCGGAAGAAGAACTCCAAACAAGCAAACATCGCTCTCATGTCATGATCATCATAAACCTGTACACTGCAACTGGTGGTGTAGTAATCTGTGAGCCACGAGGACTCAGCAATCCCATTACCATGGGTATCAAGACTAGCAAAGCTTAAAGGGTAAGGAAGAGGTAAAGTGGTGAGGTTGCAGCAGCGACTAAGCATATATGGTGGCTAACATACGCAGATGAGAGCGAGAAGAGAAACAAAGGAACGGTGCGTCAACTAGTAATGATCAAGAAGTGATCCTGAACTCCTACTTACGCCAAACATAACCCGAAACCGTGTTCTCCTCTCGATCAACCCGAAAAGAGACACTCACGGTTACGCTACGGTTGGTGTATTTTAGAAGAGTTTGCTTCAAGTTTACTACAACGGATATTAACAAATTCCCATCTGCCGCATAACATGCAGCACGGCTCTCGAAAGTTTATACCCTGCAGGGGTGTCCCAACTTAGCCCATGATAAGCTCTCGCGATCAATGAAGGATATTCCTTCTCCCCGGGAAGACCCAATGAGTCTCGGAATCCCGGCTACAAGACATTTCGACAGCAATAAAACAAGACCAGCAAAGCCGCCCGGATGTGCCGACAAATCCTGATAGGAGCTGCACATATCTCGGTCTCAGGGCACACCCGGATGAGCAGTCCGTACAACAGACCTCAAGTTTCCTTGAGGGGGCGCTGCACAGGGCTCTAGTTCGGGCCAGGCCTCGAAGGAGCACTGGTCCGGGGGGGGGGGGTTAAAATAAAGATGACCCTCGGGCTCCGGAAACACAAGGGAAAAAGGGCTAGGTGAGGCAAATGGTAAAACCAATGTTGGGCCTTGCTGGAAAAGTCTTATTCAAAGCGAACTGTCAAGGGGGTCCCATAAATCACCCGACCGCGTTAGGGACGCAAAATCCGGGAACATAACACCGATATGACGGAAACTAGGGGCGGCAAGAGTGGAACAAAACACCAGGCATAAGGCCGAGCCTTCCACCCTTTACCAAGTATATAGATGCATTAATTAAATAAGATATATTGTGATATCCCAACAAGTAAACATGTTCCAGCAAGGAACAACATCTCCATGTTCCAACAAGGAACAAACTTCATCTTCACCTGCAACTAACAACGCTATAAGAGGGGCTGAGCAAAGCGGTAGCATAGCCAAACAACGGTTTGCTGGGAAGGGTGAAAAAGGTTAGAGGCTGACATGGAAATTTGGGAGGCTTGAGCAGCAAGTGATAGGTAACGCAGCATAGCGAAAGAACGAAGCAACTAGCATAGCAATGATAGTGGTGAGATCCAGGGTAGCGGTCATCTTGCCTGAAATCCCGCTAGGAAGAAGAACGAGTCCATGAAGAAGGCGAGCGGATGAAGCCGAACCAAGCGTGAGCGAGCGAATCCTCACGATCGCAACAAAGCGAGAACTAACAAGAAGAAGCACACAACATAGTAAACACACCACACATGAACATGACAAGATGCACAACAAACATGATGCATGACAAATCTAGATGAGGCTACTCATGGCAATAGATGATGCAAACAAGAGCAACACATCAAGGCAAGTTTAAATGAGGCCGGGAACAACATATAACAATTCCGGTAAGTCCTCATATCCAAATTTCGAAATTGGTCCAGATCTGAATAACTTTATGTTCAAGTGGTTAAACAGCAATTTAAAATGCACCAAGATGATCTACACGAAATTCTAGTCAAGTTACATATAAAGTTCATTAGATTCAGAGCTACGGCCTAGAAGATATGAGCAAAACAAGATAAGCATGGCATTGATGCAAAATGCATACAAACATCAAGAAAACACCTCAAAACATGGATGCAACATGATAATATGCAACTACATGCAAAATCAAGCAAGTTTCATATAGAGCACGCTCAAAACGGAGCAACGGTTCAACACATACACATGAAACAAGTCATGACAACAATCTGTCCAAAACAGCAACTAGGCATAATGCAAGCACCAAAACAACATTCTACAGGACCTCAACAAGAAAACAAAAGGCATGGGCATGATGTACAGGTAAAGCATTACAAAACATGAACACTGAGCTATCTCCAGAAATCACTAGAACATTCTCAAACACACATGGCAAGATTGCAAATAATAACAGTTTCAGGCTTTGCAGAAGATAACATCAGGTTGCAATGGTTAGAGCTATCAAATAACATGTTACAGGAACTTATCATGGAAAACAAAGACATGGCATGAATCCACTAATTGCATAGAACAAAAGTCCCTTACTGACCATGAGCCAAAAAGGATCAGAAAATATGATGGCACCCATGTAAACATGGCAAGTTATATTACAGATTCATACATGGCAGGAACAACGATAAGTAGGCATGTTGGTGACCTTGAACCACTCACTACAGGGCAATACATGGCATGGAAAGGCAACTCACAGTAATAAGACATGGCATAGAAGCTATACATGGCAAGAGAAACATCATAGCATACACGGGTCAACTACAACAACCTTGGCAAAATTGAATAACATGTAAACAACCTGCCAGGAAACATTTTATAGCAAAAGTAGAGCTCGATTGACTCAAGCTATGGCACTCCATAATTGCAAACAAGGGCATGGATGGATAGAGAATAACCACATGTTCAAAACATCCTTACTGAAGTATCTCAAAATAAGCATGGATCTCTCGGTAGCAGCAAGTTTACATGGCATAAAAATATCAGCAGAACAGGGGCTGAAATCAGGAACATCATGAAGCCTAGTTTGCATGCTTGTTCTAGTCACCACAGAGATCACAAAAATACATGGCATACACCCCAGTAAAGATGGCATGGCATATTACAAAACACATGTAGGACTCAAGTTCATAGGGTGCACACATCAATCATGGCAAAAATGACAAAAGTGCATGTTCTGTTAAGAAACAGAAACTAACACCACATAGCACTCTTCTAACAGAATTTAGGGCATCAAGATGAGCTCACATGAAAATGATGCAATGAAATGAAATGATCTACTCTTCGGGACGAACAATTTGACATATTACACGCATGAAACGGAGCTAAGGATGCAGAGTTATGATGCGATGAAAATGCATGAAAATTACTGCAGAAATCGGGGACTTAGACGATTTTCACCTCCGGGAAAAGTCAACCCGGGACGAGGAGATCCCGGGACGGAGCGGATCCGGGACGGGGCACGCGTTTGGATCACGTCCTGGTGGACCTCATCCACCTGGACCGGATCTGGCTCCGGCGAAGCTCCGGCGGCAACGGGATGACGGGGGCGCGGGCGGCGAGGCGCCGGACGAGGGGAGGCGCAGACGGAGATGCGAGGCGCGGCGGGGTCCCGAGAGGGAGACGGGCGCCAGCGGGCGGATGCGGCAGCGCCGTGCTCAGCGAAGCTCCATGGCGGCGCCGCCATGGAGGTCCCGGCGAGGAGGTGCCGCAGGGGCGAGGCGCTTCAGCGGCGGGGTCGGCGAACGAAGCGGCGGCGCGACGCTGCGGACCTGGAGGGACGCGGGCGCCGGCGGCGACGAGGAGGCGGCGAGGCGGTCGCCAGCGAAGCGGCGCTTGGCGATGATGGACCAGCGGCGGCGGTGCGAGATCCGGCCGGGGCTCGAGGAGGCGCTTGAGGTGGCGTCTTGAACTGGCGGGCAGCGCTGGGCCGGCAGACGTGGTGGCTGGAGGAGGCCGGAGGCCACGTGGCAGGCTCGGGTTGGATGGGGCGGCGAAGCGGACATGTCCGGCGGCGGAGGAAGAAACGTCCGGCGGCGCGGAGGGGAAATGATCTAGGGTTTGGACTGCGCGAAAAATCCAGGAGGGGCACATATTTATAGGTAGAGGGAGCTAGGAGTGTTCAAATGAGGTGCGGTTTTCGGCCACACGATCGTGATCGAACAACCGAGAGCATGGAGGGGGGTTTGCTGGGTTTTGGGCCACTTTGGAAGGGGTGTTGGGCTGCAACTCAAAGAGGGCTTCTCGGTTACCGGTTAACATTGGAGTATAAACGACCTCAAATGGCACGAAACTTGACAAAGGGTCTACGGTGCTATACCAAGGCCGCTTGACAAACCTCGGTCCATTCGAGACCATTTAACACCCGCACACTAAAAGAGGTAAAAAGGCGCCGGGAGACATAGGAGTGCGGATTGCAAAAGCGGACAGCGGGAAAATGCTCGGATGCATGAGGCGAACACGTATGCAAAATGAAATGCACATGATGACATGATATGAAATGCAGATGATGACATGGCAAAATGCAACACGCAAGCACATGACATGGCAAAGACGACGAATAACTGGCGACACCTGGCGCATCGAATCCGCGGCGTTACATCATCGCACCCACCGGAGAGCACCTCAAGTACGTGGTCCAGATGCACTTCCCGAGGGAGATGTCCACCAAAAACACCGCCGAGTATGAGGGATTGCTTGCCGGTCTCAGGATCGCGGAAGACCTCAGAGTCAGGAAGCTCATCGTCAGGGGTGACTCGCAGCTCGTTGTCAGGCCAGTCAACAAATATTATCAGAGCCCATTGATGGAAGCATACGTAGATGATGTGAGGAAATTGGAGGAACGCTTTGACGGTATCCAGGCGGAGCACGTCCCCCGAGCAGGGAACCACGTCGCCAATTACCTGTCGAAGCATGACGCATTCAAGCTACCTGTGGAACCATGTAACTTTTTGCTCTGGCTAACTCAACCATCCGTCGATCCATCAGCAGGGCAGAGCAAGCGGAGAAAATCAGGTCCCGGCAAGTACTTTCCTACCGAGCCCCCCAACGGGGCGTCAGGCCCTGGCTGTAGAGACAGTCGCTCCGATGGCGGAAGAGATGCCTTTAGTCCTTGTCGTAGAGCCTCAGGCTCCGGCATGGGCGCAGCATACCGGCCAATTCCTCCAGACAGGGGAGCTTCCTGAGGAGCAGGTAGAAGCGGAGAAAGTAGCCCGTCGGTCCGCCTGCACCAGTTAAATCGATGACGTCTTGTACGAAGAAAGGCCGAACGGTGTGAAACTCAAGTGCATCCCCTGGGAGGAAGGACTCGAGCTGTTGGCAGAGATACATGGAGGCATATGTGGCTCCCACATAGGGTCAAGGGCCCTTGCCTGGAAGGCGTTCCGGCAAGGATTCTTCTGGCCCACCGCCCTCCAGGATGCGACGGCTTGTCACCAAGTGTGAAGCATGCCAGTTCCATTCAAAGAAGCTTCATCAACCAGCTCAAGCCCTTCAAACAATCCCTCTCTCTTGGCCATTCTCGGTCCCGGGGCTCGATACACTGGGCCCCTTCCCCTGCGCTGTCGGGGGCTTTGAGTACTTGTATGTTGCAATCGACAAGTTCACAAAGTGGCCAGAGGTGGAAGCAGTGAGAAAGGTGACTGCTTAGTCAACTGTCAAGTTTTTCAAAGGACTGGTCTGCCGTTTTGGTGTGCCAAACAGAGTCATCACTGACAACGGCACGCAGTTCACAAGCCACACCTTCATGCAATACATTCAAGACCTCGATAGCAAGGTCTGTTTTGCTTCCGTGGCACACCCACGGAGCAACGGCCAAGCGGAGAGGGAAAATCCTGAAGTGTTGCGAGGCCTGAGGACAAAGACTTTTGACAAGCTGCACAAGAGAGGAAGACGCTGGATTGATGAACTGCAGGCGGTTCTTTGGTCGATCAGGACGACACCAAATCGAGCTACCGGCCAGACACCTTTTGCCCTGGTATACGGGGCAGAAGCAGTTCTCCCCACGGAACTCATATACGGGTCACCTCGAGTGTTCGCTTATGACGAGCTTGAGCAAGAGTCGTTGCACCAAGATGACGCGACGCTCATTGAGGAAGATCGTCTTCGCGCGGTTGTGAGAGTAGCACGCTACCAGCAAGCCTTGCGCCGCTACCATAGCCGCAAGGTTCATGCCTGAAGCTTTGAGGAAGGTGACCTTGTTCTTCGGCGCATTCAGTCGGCCAAGAATTCCAACAAGTTGACGCCGAAGTGGGAGGGCCCTTATCGGGTAATACGAGTCACCAGGCGTGGTGCAGTCCGCCTGGAGACCGAGGATGCCGTACCAGTGAGCAACTCCTGGAACATCGAGCATCTTCGCAAGTTTTACCCGTAAGGCGCAGCTTGCCGGGCCTCTCGGCAAGCCACCTTTTGTACGAGCTTTGCCGCAAGGCATGTGACCCTTTGTACAAAGCCAGGCGCAGACCCTGAGCGAGAATAAATGAAGCGCTGGCGCCCTAAGTTATAGCATGCATCCTAGGTCGAGTCTCGTCCTTGATAAGGGTTGATAGTGCTTAGCGGTGGCTAACCCCTAGCTTAGAGGTGGAGTGGCGTCTTTCTGTTCTTCTCTGTCTTCTTTGGTTCGCAGGACACACGAATATCCTTGCCGAGCTGCTTTGGAAGAAAGGGGACAGACCGGCGCCCGGGCCCCGGTAAGCCAGTATTGCTGGGGGCTACAAGAGCAAAGATCCACCCGCGGCAAGCCAAGGTTGCCGAGGGCTACAGATTCAGATAAGTTCTTTATCCCTTATCATGTGTTTCGTTATGGACCGGGGTATGTGAAATCTCGTTTTATCCTTAGGCTACTGTGCTCCCCTCACTCCGGACCCCGGGACTCGTTTCCTGGGACAAAGTTTGGTCGTAGTCGCGGCAGCAAGGAAATGAAATGAGGAGCCTAAACCCACCTCATCCCTGCCTCCGCCAAGCGCGTGAGATAGGCCGAGCGAAGTGGGGGGACGGCAAGGGATGTTGCCGGGCAAGAAAACGTTTATCTTGAAAGTAACAAGGATTTACTCCTTGTCGTGGGTTTTACCTACGAACGAAAAGCCCGGCAAACATCCCTTTTTCATTAAAATCATTACATGCAGTGTACAGTTCATACGAAATGAAAAACATGAGCAAGGGGATTACAAGTTCTAAAATTAACAAAGGCCCGAAGGCTTACAAGACTAAAACGAGATAAGGTGCCCATAATCCCTTTCTTGTCCCTCTCCTCAGGAGGCGGGTCGAGAAGGCGAAAGAGCAAAAGGGGCATCTAGGCGAGCTACGAGGAGCAGAGAACATCTTGGTGGCCACCTGTCGGTGTCAAAACCGGCGGATCTCGGGTAGGGGGTCCCGAACTGTGCGTCTAGGCGGATGGTAACAGGAGACAAGGGACACGATGTTTTACCCAGGTTCGGGCCCTCTTGATGGAGGTAAAACCCTACGTCCTGCTAGATTAATATTGATGATGTGTGTTACAAGAGTAGATCTACCACGAGATCAAAGAGGCTAAACCCTAGAAGCTAGCCTATGGTATGGTTGTTGTTAGTCCCACGGACTAAAACCCTCCGGTTTATATAGACACCGGATAGGGTTAGGGTTACAGTCGGTTACAATGGTAGGAGATCTACATATCCGTGTCGCCAAGCTTGCCTTCCACGCCAAGGAAAGTCCCATCCGGACACGGACGAAGTCTTCAATCTTCTATCTTCATAGTCTTGGAGTCGGCCGATGATGATAGTTCGCTATCCGGACACCCCTAGTCCGGAACTCCCAAAGAGTAGCCCTGAACCAGGCTTCAATGACGATGAGTCCGGCGCGTATATTGTCTTCGGCGTTGCAAGGCGGGTTCTTCCTCCGAATAATTTATAGAAGATAGTGAACACCAGGATAGTGTCCGGCTCTGCAAAAATAAATTCCACATACCACCGTAGAGAGAATAATGTTACACAAGATCAATCTGTTGACATATTTTGTGGCGTGACGTCGCACCACTACCAAGCCTTTATTCAAATTGTTTTTACTGTTCCACCTCAACGCGTTTAGCGAAGCGGTTTCCTTGGCACGTCTTGTCGCGGCAGAGATCGTGTTCCCCTTATTCCGGGATTCCCATCAATACGGACGTGGGTAACCCAACAGCGCCATTGATTGTGGTGCTTGGGGGATAAGCGAGTTTTACCAGGCCGGTGGGGACACATGTTTTTGTCCGCCCATATAAGGGGATAAGGATCCAGCCCCTTTTACCTGCGCCTTCTTCCTCCTTGGCTTATCCATCTCCGCAAACTCGAGCTCCAGCGGCCAAGTCCGCACTTCTCACCTCAACCTTCTCCAACTATGTCTAGAGCGGGAGGCAAGTGGATGGCCTCCTCCGTCACGGAGGGGCAGATCCAGAAGCTGCGCGACGCCGGATATCTGTCCAGCTACATCGCGCAACGGCTTCCCGAAGAGGGAGAGCTCGTCCCCAACCCCAGGCCCCATGAGAGGGTAGTATTTCTTCCCCATTTCCTTCGCGGACTGGGCTTCCGCTTCATCCCTTTGTCCGGGGCTCATGTTCTACTCGGCCTAGATTTCCATGATCGCCCTGAATTTCATCCTCAACATCTCGGCGTTTATCGTCATGCGAAACATTCCTCTGCATCCAGCCCCACTTGACTTGTGGCTCAAGACCTTGATGTCAAGCGAAGGTTACGAAGGGCAGCCAAGCGGAGTGCGGAGGCGCCATGGTGGGCAGGATGTCCCACGTTACGTGGCTGGAGGGTACTTTCGTGGAAACCATCAAGGGGTGGCAATCGGGTGGTTCTACATCACCGAGCAGCGTGACCCTGATTGGGCAGCAGCCCCCAATTTAGATCTGGTATTCCCACACGGCTCTCCTCACGGAAAGAGAGTGGCGAATTTGGGGATTCGAGGAGCTGACGGACTCAAGCCTGTATCTAGAAGCTGGTGGACAAGAAGCTCAAGCTTGTCAACGTAGTCCAGGTCATGCTCATCCGCCGGATTCTCCCGTGCCAGCGACGGGGCTTTAATATGTGGGAGTTTGATCCGGCGCAGCATCAGACCCATAGCGGACTCTTCGACACTACGTACGAAGATGTCTGGAAGGTGTTGTTCAAGGGCGCCGAAGCTCCCGCATCCGCTACCGAAGATCGCGGATTCTGCTCGCATTGTCCAGCTGACGAGGTAAGTGATTTCACCACTTGTTTTCCATAGTTTGGCTCTATGCGTGATCTAAACTCCCCTTTCCTTTGATAGGAATGGCTCGCGAAGGCCGAACGGATTACCTGTCGGCCCCATTGCGGAGGACCCAGCGGACGCCCGCCCTAGCGGGGCTCTGGCTCCGGCACCCCACGTGGTGCGGAGAAGAAAACCAAGAAGGCGGCCACGGGACTCGAAAGAATTCCCGTTTTTAGGTGCTATCGGATGATGAACCCGAGGCCGACTCCTCCCACCAAGGTGAGGGGGAGAAGAAGAAAGCCTCTCCCCCAGCGGGGGGAGGAAAGAAAATGAAGGCCTCCCCAACAAGGGAGGCCGAAGGGTCCAAGAAGGGAAAAACTCTTCCTCCGGACTGCTCCATGGCGCCAAAGATTACATTTAAGACTGGCATCCAAGGGCCAAGACCCTGGCGAGATCGTAAGTATCAGGACTCCCGAATAACCTCAAGGTTTTTGTTTTCGCCACATAACTTCTTTCTAATGCCGCATACAACCCTGCAGTTCGCCCAAGGATGATCTTCCCGTTTCGTCGAGCGGGTCCTTGGGTGCGTCGGATATGGATTCCCTTCCGACTGCCTCCACCCCTCATGCCACGGATGACGCCGAGGTGGAATCCCAGAAAAGGACCCACCAGGAGGCGGAGGCCCCGGAGGTGTCACAGGACACCCTCCCGGACTGTGCACCGGACTCAGCCCCAGAGGCCGCAGTGGCTCCGGAGTCCGGCGGGCGACCCCTTCGTAAGAAGGGCAAGACCAAGACGCCGGCTGCCTCCGTCCAACCGGAGGTGCCGGATAATTTGCTGGAGGCGCTCAATGGCGCATCCATCAAAGAGGAACACCGCACTGTTATGAGTGCGGTGATTCAGAAGGTTCAGCTCGCCAAGAACGGGCTGACCGAAGCCTGCAATAGCCTTCTAACGAGCTTTGAGGTAAGAATTTCAATATATGTAAATGGTACCGCATAGACAGTAGCCCACGATGCTCGGTTCGGTGTTGGAAAGAAAAGCCGGACTGAGGATCTTTAGAAAGATAAACGCGAGTCGTAAAAATATGTCAATATGGGATTGCAGGCTGTCTTGCTGACCTCCGCCGTCTCGATCTGCGGAGGTCAATACTTTGAAAAAACCTCGGCGGTCCGAGAACGAGCTCGCCATGCCAAGAAGCAGCTCGAGGAAAAAGAAGGTGAGTAATACCTTATAAAATTGTACCTTACTGAAAAGGATTTGGTTGCAAGAAAATGACAAGGATAACGTGGGTATTGTAGGGGCCACTAACGAGGTGGCGACCACGAAGGAGGCGGTGGCGCGACCAACGTAATGTCGGACATGAACGCACCGAGCGAGAGAAGCAGAGAGGCGCGGGTGGCGGAGGTACAGCAAGAGCTCCAGGATCTCGTGAAAAACATGAGAACTTGGGCGTGACTCGAAGACTCGAGAGTGCGAGCTTGCAACGACTCTTGAGAGTGCCAAAGCCGCTAAGGCGAAGCCTACAAGGCCCTCCGGAGATTGAGGCGGTGAAGAAAATAGCAGCGGGTAAGGCATTTTCATCAGAGTAAGCATGTGAGTGTTAATTACCTGTTGCTTACCCGAATTAGAGCTCTCGAGGCGTTCAGCAGATCTTCCTCATAGCGTGTCCGATGCTGCCGCATTCTACCGGGCCGAGGAGGGAGCTCGACGGAGAAGGTCTTCTGGTCTCGGTATCTCGAGGCGGACATCCAGTGCCCTTAGCGATCAGTGAAGCAGCTGGTCGAGCTCCACAAGGCGGCCGAACAGGCCATGAAGGGCCTCATAGTTCGGGTGTGGCCTAAGGAGGCCATGCACAGGAGCTACTTCGGCCTGGTGTGGCGGCTGGTGGATGCGTGCCGTGGGTTGAAGTTATCAAGCATTCCGCTTGTATCGAGGGTGCCCGTCGGGCCCATGCCCGCGCAAAGGTGCACTGGGGCAAGATGGATGCTGAGAGGCTTGTGACGGACCCGCCACCGGAGGGCAAGGAGCATCGCACGCCCGAGATGTATTATAAGAGTGTGTTGAAGGCGCCCGCACTATTGCGGTGAGTGCTCCAAAGATGTAATATTTGAGTAGACTCGCATTTTGTTATCTGTGCGCTGAAAACTTAGTTCATATGCGCTAAGCAACGCTTGTTAATTTAAAATATTACCTTCTGTGCGGCTGTTTAACAAATTTGAGAGATGGGAAGTCGTCGGCTTCAGCCCCCATGCCACGAGTGCTGGGGTGTTCGGGATAAACTTGAGCGCTCTTGTTCCCATTTTTGGGTCCATCTAGGGAGGCGCTCAACACGACGAACAAGGCAACCAGACTTACAATTCTTGAACACTCTCACTTAGCCATATAAGTCTATAATTTTAAATTTCGGCGAGGCCCCTAGTCTTCGGAAGGCCGAATTTGGGGCGCTATCCACGCCTTGGCCGGACAGTATCCGGCTCCTCACTCTAAGCGGCATAAGTCTTTAAGGACTCGCAGAAAACCTCTCGAACAGCGACCGGTCTCTCGCCTCATCATGACGGTCAGTTTTAGCTTTCTCCAGGCGTTAACCCAGCCGAGCTGGGCGGAATCGCGATGGTTCTCCGGTGCTACCTTAGCCGATATAACGGGCGTAAGGTACCAAAACACGGAGCCGGAAAACCCAACTATTGTCCCAAGACATGATTCGAGCCGATGCATATAGTGCTATAAGTTCGGGTGCCGCACTTGTGAAAGTGTTAGGACTCATCACACCATAACGCTGGAAACATAAGCCCTGGTGTATATTAGCCGTACCAAAGTGTACGGATGCAACATGTAGTAAATGAACATATGTATGAAAAAGAAATGCAATTATAAACAAAAAGGTGCTGCATTGTTTTATTCAACAAGTACTGCTACAAATGCAGAACGACACGAATAGTGCGATAAGCAAGGTATGAGATTGTTAAACATGTCCCCCTCCAGGGGTAGGCTGCAGATTGGTGTATGAAAATGCTCGTAATGGAGACCACCTGTATATTCGTTGTAGCCTTTATCCTTCCCTGGCTGTTGCATCATGAGTTTGGCAGGTCTGCTGCCGGACAGGGCTTATGACAAACGGAGTCCTGTGGGTAAAAAGTAAAAGGTAAAAAGAAAAGAAAAAGGAACGACACACTTGAGAGCCCCTGGTGTGGTTGAGGCATGATCTGGGTTTATCGTGGTCGTGCCCTCTCCCCATGTCCATGGTATCTTCAGAGCGTAATGGTGTGCGAAGGACCTGCTGACGCTTCGCAGGGGCTGGGGTTGGGGCCGCACTGCTACGCGTGCTCTGAACGTGCTAGGTGGTCTTGTTGTAAGTTACTCCGGGCGCGCTTAGCTGTGTCCGGCCGCTTAACGGCCGGACTCGAGAATTGCCTTAAGAGGCTGCATTGCACTTCTGCCGCGAGAGCTGCTGTATGTTCCTCCGTGCGGAGAGAACGTTCAGTGTTTCCGTTGACCGTAATGACTCCTCGAGGGCCTGGCATATTGAGCTTGAGGTATGCGTAGTGCGGCACCGCATTGAACTTTGCAAACGCGGTACGTCCGAGCAAGGCATGATAGCCGCTGCGGAACGGGACTATGTCGAAGATTAACTCCTCGCTTCGGAAGTTATCCGGGATCCGAAGACCACTTCGGTGTAATTGAGCACAGCCAATTGGCTTCTACACTTGGTATGGCGCCTTTAAAGGTCGTTTTGGTAGGTTTAATCCTTGAGGGTCTATGCCCATCCTGCACTGCTGTATCTGGTAAAGCAGGTTCAGGCTGCTGCCGCCATCCATCGGGACTCAGGTTAGGTGAAATCCATCGACGATTGGGTCTAAGACCAGTCTGCGCGAATCCCC
Organism: Aegilops longissima; assembly: GCA_021605205.1. NCBI lineage: Eukaryota > Viridiplantae > Streptophyta > Magnoliopsida > Poales > Poaceae > Aegilops > Aegilops longissima. The sequence goes on from CM038677.1 coordinate 268,144,908, forward strand.
GTGGCGGATCTTTGGTGGGTTGGTCCTTCGGTCAAAAGTGATCGGGCAGGAGGACCATGGATTGAACTTCCGGGCAACTGGCTCCATCACGTAGACATCCCTGAGTGCATGCTTCCACTCCCTTTTGGGTATGTGTGTTACGTATATCATGTTCACCGTCCGCTTTGTGGGGAAACCTTACATCCTCTATTGTTCGGCGGTTGGGTCTCGTCCTCGTCATCACTATGCAGCCCCTTGTCATTGTTTTCGGCAATTAACTTGTCTGCCTGCTTGAATACCCAACAGTCCCTGTTAGTGTGGTTAGCTGGCTTTTCGGGGGTGCCATGTATTTGGCACAAGCGGTCGAGTATTCGGTCCAAATTGGACGGACCCGGAGTAGTTCTTTTGAATGGCTTTTTCCGCTGACCGGGTTTAGAGCCTCTGAATCCGGCATTGACTGCCGTATCCTCAATATTGTCGCCGTTAACGCGATGTTTGTTTTTATTAAGACGCGGCCTGCCATTTCGGTCCTTGAAGTCCGGACTACCAAAATTTTTGCTGAGGTTGTTGCTGCGTGCTAGCCAGCTATCCTCACCCGCACAGAAGCGGGTCATGAGTGATGTGAGGGCTGCCATGGATTTCGGCTTCTCCTGTCCTAGGTGCCGGGCAAGCCACTCGTCGCGGATGTTATGCTTGAAGGCCGCGAGGGCCTCGGCATCCGGACAGTCGACGATTTGGTTTTTCTTGGTTAAGAACCGTGTCCAGAATTGTCCGGCGATTCGTGCAGCTCTTGAATTAAGTGGCTTAGGTCATCGGCGTCGGTGGTCGCATTATAAGTGCCACGAAGTTATCGAGGAATGCGGCTTCGGGTCCTCCCAGCTCTAATTGACTCTGGCGGCAAGCTGTTGAGCCAATGTCGGGCTGGTCCTTTAAGCTTGAGGGGAGGTATTTGATGGCGTGAAGATCGTCACGCGGGCCATGTGGATGTGAAGGAGATAGTCTTCAATCCAAACCGCTGGGTCTGTTGTGCCATCATAGGATTAAATATTGACGGGTTTAAACCCTTGGGATTTGATGATCCATTACTTCGCCTCGTGAAGCATAGTGGGTGTCTTGGCGCCTCTGATCGGGCGATATCACGACGGAGCTCAAAAGAGCTTGGTTTGTTTTGTTCGGCCCGGCCGGACTTACTGTGTCCGGTGCGACGGTTGTCGTCACGTACCGTGGGGCGCCCACGCAATCCATAGATCGATCTTGATTGTCTTGCCTTGTCCTCCAATATATCTCGCAGGTCTGGAGCGTTCCCCTTTGGCCGTGTGCTTTTTGAGCGATGTCGGGGTACGGTTCTAGTGAAGGGCCTAGAGGCCTATCTGTCGCGGCCATGGGGTGGTCGGTCAGCCGTATTGTCTCCTGGTGATGCGGGTTCGTAAGCCTCCTCCTCTAATCGGGGGAGCAGCTTGCGTTTAGGGTATCTTTTGGAGGGGCGTTCGAGCTCATGCTCTTTGGCTGCGAGGACTTCGGTCCATCTGTCGGCTAGCAGATCCTGATCAGCTCTAAGCTGTTGCTGCTTTTTCTTTAGGCTGTTCGCCGTGGCCATAAGCCTACATCTAAAACACTCTTGTTCGACGGGATTCTCAGGCACGACGAATCCATTGTCGTCGAGGCTTGCTTCGTCTTCGGAGGGAGGCATATAATCCTCTACCTCTTCTTCTGCGATGGATCTTGCTGGAGTGGATTGTCTTTGGCGTTGTCCGGTGTATTGTTATCTCCGGTGCCGGAATCTTCATTCTTGTTGTGGCGGGATTTAGAGCGGCGCCGCTGACGCCGGCGCTTGGGCTGCTTCTTGGAGGGGTCATCCTCCGTTGTTCCATCGCCGTTCCCATCTTTTGGGATGTCCACCATATATATGTCATATGACGAGGTGGCCTTCTAGTGCCCTGTAGGGACTGGGTCTTGTTCGTCTTCGACATCGTCATCCATACCGTCGATGTCTTCGGAGTCGTAGTCTAGCATGTCGGTTAAATCATCGACAGTGGCTACAAAGTGGGTGGTGGGTGGGCGTTGAATTTCTTCGTCGTCCGCATCCCAACCTTCCTGACCGTAATCCGGCCAGGGCTCTCCGGATAATGAGAGAGATTTTAGTGAACTCAGGATGTCGCCAAAGGCGAGTCTTTGAAAGATGTCATGACCATGAACTCCATAACGGGCGCCAATCGGATTCGATTGGCGGCGCTGGGGTTCGAGTCCGGATAGGAGTCCGGCACCCTGGAGTCGAGGTCTTCGCAAAGGACAGGGATGGAGTTTGGCTCGATCGCCGTAGAGATTAAAGCCTCCGAGGCGGTGTCCAACCACTCATCCTCGATCAGGGAATCCGGCTCCGGATTAAGGGCCGGAGCGGATACTGGTGCGGCCTCCGTGGCCTTTGTTCGCTGCAGAGCTAGATCATGCCCATCGAGACAGGCGGCACGCTATGGGGCTCGAATCCGTCGAAGATCAAGTCTCCGCGGATATCGGCCGTATAGTTTAGGCTTCAAATCTGACCGACGGCCAGGGGCGTAGCTTCGATCTGCTCCAGATGGCTGCTTAATTGGCCCACTGATGCAAAACCGCCCGAACACGAAGATCTGTCCGGGAGAAAAGTCTCACCCTGGACCGCCTCGTTGTTGATGATCAAAGGAGCCATCGAGCCTATCGGCGACGACACAGAGGAACTCTTAATGAAAGCAGCAATGTCGGTGTCAAAACCGGCGGATCTCGGGTGGGGGGGTCCCGAACTGTGCGTCTAGGCGGATGGTAACAGGAGACAAGGGACACGATGTTTTACCCAGGTTCGGGCCCTCTTGATGGAGGTAAAACCCTACATCCTGCTAGATTAATATTGATGATGTGTGTTACAAGAGTAGATCCACCACGAGATCAAAGAGGCTAAACCCTAGAAGCTAGCCTATGGTATGGTTGTTGTTCGTCCTACGGACTAAAACCCTCCGGTTTATATAGACACCGGATAGGGTTAGGGTTACACAGAGTCGGTTACAATGGTAGGAGATCTACATATCCGTATCGCCAAGCTTGCCTTCCACGCCAAGGAAAGTCCCATCCGGACACGGGACGAAGTCTTCAATCTTCTATCTTCATAGTCTTGGAGTCCGGCCGATGATGATAGTTCAGCTATCCGGACACCCCCTAGTCCGGAACTCCCTCACCGCCCACGGGCGGGCCCGTGATGACGGTGCCGGGGAAGGAGCTGGAAGACGAGGCGGCAGGACCGGCAATACGCGATGAAGACGTCGGTGCCCGCGTACTCCGATTTGACGGCCTTGCCGCCTGCCCTCTTCCTCTTCCGCAGCGTCCCAACGCCAGCCGCCCAAGGAGACGGCCCCGAGAAGTTCAGGAAGCTGGCCCCGCCCCAGGCAAACTCCTCCCGGAGGAGCGGCCAGGTGCAGATGCTGCTGCTGCCGCACCCGCCCAGGAGCGGGGCGTCCGACGCCTAGTCGGCTCGTCCCCGCTGCCTGCCCCGCTGTCCTCCTCGTCACTCTCGCTCGAGGAAGGATATTCGTCGTCAGAAGAGCTCTCCACGCAGCACCTTGCGCGAGTCCCGAAGTGCCCGAAGATTTTCACGGAGAGGAGGCCACCCTCCATTAGTTTAAAATGGAGAGTGAGCCCCTCCGTCAAGATGCGGAGATGAGCGAACGTCTTCCACCCTCGATGGAGATACATGACGTGAGGGGCGGGGAACTCGATGTTAGCCCATGTGCCGCTGATCCCGCAGCCCCTCATGTGCAGCCGCAACAACTGCGGCGGATCCAGCTCCATCTCCCGCGCAAATGGAGTCGGTAGGCGAAGGCGACGGCGCAGCCTGACGAAGAATTCGCAGGGGTTGTCCCCAACATGGCCCTCCATCGGAGGAGGAGCTACTGGCGGGGGTGAGGCCGGCGCGCCACCCCATCCTTCTCTTCCCCGAGCGCTGTGACCTCTGCCCTGACCTCGCCCCCTCCCCCTTCCCCTCGCAGCCGGCTCTGCTACCGCGGTTACAGGAGGAGGAGGGACGCGTTGTCGGGCGGTGACCCTCGCCGCCACCGTCGAAGGACCGGGATTTCCTTTCTCCATGACGAATGGAAGGAAGGAGAAGAAGCAGAAGAATGGAGAAGATGGAAGAATGCGGGATGCCATCCCCCCTTCCCGCTCTTTATAAAGGAACGGGGTTGGGGCATGGCCACCCCGCTCGGCCAATCAAGACACGGGAGGCGCAGGGAACCAGGACCGACCCGCTGCCCCAACCAGTGACGGCCTGGTTTCCCGCCTCCTTCGTTTGCCATCCCAAGTGCATGGAAGACGCGTGGACGGTGTGCAGAACCGAGGGGACAAGTGAGGCGACCTCTCCCCACCCTGTAATCGTGGGGAGTGGACGCCTTGAAGACCGCGCCTCGGCCCCATTTCAGTAAATGAGCCGCGCCTCCACGCCTCCCACCTTTTACGGGGAAGGCGCGAGCCGCCTATTTACTGCGATGTGACACATGCGTGCGGAAACCGCCCCACGCATGCCGCCCACGTCACGCACGCCCCTCCACATCGCGCCGCGCGCGCGGGTCGTGGGAAGCGCAGCGCGCGAAAAATCTTACCGCGGTAAAAACCGCCCTGCCTGCCCACGCACCGTTTTGGGCCTGACCCAACAATGTGTCGCGCTTATGTGTGGCCCAGGCCCAGGGGCTCCTGTCGGCGTACAAAACTAGGGGCACATTTTTTTACCCCTTAACCTGTGCACGGGCAGTCAGAGCCACGCCCACGGCCACACCAAGCAGAGTGGAGGAGGTGAGCCAAGGTAAGACAGAAGCCCAAGACGATGCAACGCAACAACAAGGACCAAGGCCACAAAGATCAGATGGGCGAAGCAGGTTTCCCCTGCAAGGATCCTTGCCGGGGCGGCCCCAGCGTCCCCGGCAAGACCCTTGCCGGGGCAGCTCGCCCACGCTAGCCGAGCGAGCCACCCTTGAGCCCACCAACACTCAACACATGTGTTGGGACAGGGCTCGGGAGGCACCTCTGTGGTGGCATGCGGATCTTTGTGAAGACAAAGAATAGTCAAGATCAAGTGAGGATGGGAAGGCAGCCATCCTTGCCGAAGGAACCAACAAGACCCCCGGCAAGATCCTTGCCGGGGACGCCTGCGCGCCATGGCCAGACCCTTGCCGGGTCACCCGGCAAGACCCTGGCCGGGCCACACGGCAAGGCCCTCGCCAAGCGCACCAGCAGGGCCACCATCAGGCCCGCACCTACCAAGTCTCCGCCGCCGTTGGCATGCAGCTGTCGACCCAACCAACTGGGCGGGCACCTGCGTGGCAACATGTAGCCCTTCATGGAGGCTCCACCACCGCGCCACCTCAGCTGCCTGCCTGCCTACATGGCACCGCATGCATCGCTGGCTAGGGTGCGTGTCAAAGCCTGGAGGAGCGGCGACAGACGGGATGGGCCTCGCCCCCGCCCCCAATAAAGTGAGAAGACACCTAAGCGATGCATTAAATGCACCTTGTCCTGTAATACGAGGGATAACCTCGTGCCCCTATAGACCTTTCCACCTCCTGTGTGCCATTGTGGCAGCCCCTTTCACCTATAAAAGGAGGCCCGAGGCGACCAGGAGAAGGATTCGGCTTTTTGGAGCTCGTTACACCCCGTAGCTAGCTCAAGAACACAGAATACATCCACCAAAGCAGGAGTAGGGTTTTACGCATCCTCGCGGCCCGAACCTGGATAAACGAACTGCGTGCTTCTCTGTTACACCCGTTCTTCTCACAACCCCGCGCCCCGCAACCGCAGTAGGGATTCTTGTGATCCCATAGGTGTCGTTTCCCACCGACAATGGTTCAGATATTTCAGTAATTTTTAGTACCTGTAAAGTTCAGCGGGTTTAAAAATTCCAGCCCTAGCAATAGACACTAGTCATGTTGGATTGTTGTTCATAGTGACGTTGACCTAGATTACTATTGCATGCCAGGTTTGTTGACAATTTTACTTTTCTTTCTTACTCATTTGATATGATATCCAATTATTCACTTCAATTAGTTGCAAACAATAAGTGCTAGACCAACTTCTTAATTCAGAGTTTGGACGGACTCTTACTGCAGTTACAGTTCTGCATACTTGTCCTAGTAAGCTCACGAGTAATGATTGATTCACTACCTCTATGCTTGCCTTGTCATATTTGTTGTCAATATTCTTTTAGGGTGGACCACCCTATTTCAAAATACTGGAACCGCAGACATGAGTGAATAGTATTTCTCTATGTGATCTCTTCCATCATGTGTTGGCAACGAACACTGCATCGTATAGAAAAAAAAGTGTCATATCCACCTTTTACATAGACTACGATATTTTACATGGAATACAATCTGCCTACTTGCTTTGTGTCGCACTACTAGCACTCCACCCTTGAAGCTAAACATTATGCCACTCATAATTCCTTAGTTTATTTGTTCAAATACGAATTTGATATGATTCTAATGTTCCTACTTCATTTTTGAAACGGTGTCTGCCCCTTATAGAGACATAAGAGGTTTGTATTTCTCTGTGTGGTCTGGTCAGCATGGTTCCCTAGATAATCTGACTACTTTTATGTTTTCATGGATCTTGGATACTGAACATCATCATAATGATTATGAGCTTGCGCGCATGAAAAGAATAACGTAGAACAATGCCATGGCTGTCAAACTTGGCATTAACGGACTGAGATGTAGTCTTGATGCAATGCAATGCAAACGCTCTACAGCTACAGATTCGTGTTCAGAATATGATCCTAACAATGATTTTGAACTAGAGGGAGAACTAAGTCAATGTAGCTCCCTAATTCAGGAGTCAGAGGCGGATGCCCTATTTTATTCACCCATCAAGGTGCTTGCTCTAACTTTGCAAGGTTATATTGGTCGCACATATCTTGCAAATGAGGCTTTGCATTGCTTCTACTTTGTTGCACTGCCATTTGCTTAGTTTACACATCGTCTATGTGAATACGCCCTGCCTATCCATTTTCAGTACATATTCCATATGTCATCATACCATATTTATCCATTCAAATGATGTTCTTGTGTATCAGACGTTCAAAAGGAAGAGGGCGATTGCTGATCACGATGGAGCACGAACAAAGTATTTGGAAAAGGTAGTGACACCTGATAAATGAAATAGCCCATTAGGTGTAGTGGCAAAATCACCAGGCCCATAAAACACGGCTCCAACTCTGGCAGACTCTAGCCCTACTACACTGGCCATCTTTGATGCCCCAACTCAACAGACCCCAACTACAGCAAACAATATGATGATGCGAGTTGTCATAGCACCAGCTCTATGGTGCAAATCCCCCATCCTAGCAAAGAGTAGACCAAATCCAGTTGCCAAGTCGCTTTTTGAACACACACACAGAGAGCAAGAGATAGAGAGAGAGAGAGAGAGAGAGAGAGAGAGAGAGACCCAATTGCAACAAATAGGACTCCTATTCCACTTCTTACTAGTTTAGAAGACGAAGCTTATATTGTTGTCAGGAACTTTGTGCGCATCTTTCCTTCATGGAAAGACTATACCACAAACAAAGAACAATTTCCAATCTTCCTCTGCAACTTACGTGTAAGTAATGTACTAATGTTATCCATGTAAATTAGTGCATATGTTTTTGCTGATAGAAGACACAAGATTTCATTCTTTTAAATAGGCGAGTACCAAACTGGATAGTCAAGACGAGCTAGGCTTGGTTGCGCTTTTCAAGCACTCATTTTTGAAGTATCGTTCCTACCTGAGGCAAGCGCACTTCAATGGCAAGCCTCTAAAAGAAATTTCTGTAAAGTCTCCAGTGCTGCATTTAGTAGACAGTGACTGGAATAATCTTGTTACATATTGGTCTCATCTGCAGCGTAAGGTACTGTCTATGATATCGCATCCCAATTTGAATTACATTTCTGCATGTGCCTTACGATCTCACTTCTACGAAAACTGTTTGCAGTAGAATAGTCTTTCTCAAGGGACCACAGATTCTCGCAACTCTACACACTTCATTGCTCTTGTGTGTACCTCTTGCCCTGTATGACCATACTTACTTTCATAGCTGGTTGACTATGTAGCATCACTGCACATGTTATCCTGCTTATCCTCCATTCGGTGGACATTATGAGATCTGTATCGACCTTTTACATAAATTTAGAATCAACCCAATGCTTTTGAAGAGGTTTAGCTCTACAGTCCTCTTGTAAGCACCGAACGTCTTCTATCACTGTACTTACATTAACAGCTATTCACTCCATCCCAAAATATAAGAGCTTGTATAGTGCCTCAGTGTATAAAACACTCTTATATTATGGGAAGGAGAGATTGGTTCATTGTGTAGCATTACTCTGCATCTTATCTCCCTTGCCCACTATTTACTAAAAAAATATAAGATCTATATTTAATCTTACCAAAAAGTTGAATACACAAACCTTGCCAGTCAAGAAGTGTAGCCCATTGCTGTTGTCAGTACATTTTGTCCTTTAACGCTTGTACTTATAGGGATAGGTAGTTGATTATGTAGCATCAATCTGCATCTTATCTTCATTATCCTCTACCCCTTCTAGGATTATCATATCTATAATTTCTCTCTACAAAATGTAGAGTACAGGCACTGCTTATGAAGAAGATTCTGTGCTGAAATTCTTGAGTTATCCTTCCCTTGACACGGAGAAGGGCATTATAGAGCCGGTGTTAACTATTAATGTAAGTCAGTCCTTCTAAATCCTTTATCCTCAACTGATATTTAATTTCCTCATACTCCCTACTGTCAACTGGTGTTTAGTTTGTTGTTTCTATCAAAATGCATGTTCGCAACAACTATAAGTTCCAAGTTTTAGTTGTAAAATGAAATTCCTTATTCATACCATGCACAATACTCAATACTGATCTAATGATTTTCCTTAGCCCTGCATGTATGCTTGTTTTTGTTGATCTATAATCCAGTGTGTGGTGAAGCAGCCCACATTTGCGCCTTGTCAGTTCGTCCTTTATCTTACTGATGTGGCTGATGATATGAACAACATGCCGTGCACATTAACCAAAATAGATACGATGATTGTCTTTTGCCCTTCATCTATGCGTGTTTTATTGATATGGTAATCTAGTAGTGTGGTGAAGCTCCCCGCATTATGAACAATGCCAAATTATTCTATTGACATTTTGAATTGTCTCTTTATTTTCTAATTTGAAATTGGATGGAATTGACAACGCAATTATCATCTTTGTTTATATACATGCAAAAATTGTCATCTCTCTACTTGTTTCATGGTGATATGCCCGATGGCATGCACAAGTCTACTGAAGGCTGTGAGACAAACCCAACATATATTGTAGCAAAGAAGGCAAAACATCTTGAAGATAATGAGACAATCCCAAATTCATGTCTTGGTGTAGTGTTCAAGTTACTCGAGACTAGCGGTCACACAAGATCATAGAATTCACTGCCTGAATCAGTTCGACATCTTCACTGCCTGAAAAGGCATTCTGCAACTCAACATTGACTTGAAGTCCAATCTCTAAGGAAGATCGCGGCGAACTCCAATGAGAACCTCATTGCTAAACAGCTACAGCTGGAAGGTATGACCGACATGCTAGGCCGGTCTCACAGGCTTGCTCAGGTGCTTGCGTCGTAGCTCCCATGCAAGACTAACCTTTCCTGAATTGTCTTGGAAGTGGTCTTAGTTCAGTATTATTTTGTTACGCTGCAATGGCGACCAGTTTTTGTAATCTGCTTCTTCATTGTGCTTTTATGATCACTGGTGGCGAACTTTGATGCCCAGTGGATAAAATTTACCATAAATCCTTTATTGTATAGTTCAGGTTTATTCTTAGTTACTATGCCATAATTTCTTCATTGTATAGAGTAGGCTTGTTCTTAATACCTAGTTACCATATATGTCATCATTCGCTATCTGAAAAATGGTGAAAATCTGATGTAGGCGATCAGGCCGAAACAGTTGCCTCTAATGGGCCTGCATTTCAACGGGCCACAATTGGGCTGGCCTGCAACTTTCTTGGGCTTACGTTGACCGACCATTTGCTCCTTTCGTGGATACTGTGCGCTAGGCCCATAAATTACATGGGCCTTCATTGGGCCCAATGTTTAGTTGGGCCTTTAGTGGACCGAATGCTTAGTTGGGTCCATGTAGCTTTGGGCCATTAACAAGCAGAATATTCTGATGGCCTATTACAGCCAAGAAGATACCATGTGCCTTTAGCAGTGCATTTTGGGACTCAATTTTCCATATTCGTCCACGGGCCTTTAGCAGGCTAAATGTACACCGGTCCATTATTGGCCCAGTTATATGACGGGCCGTTACCAGGCCAAAACATATCTCGGGCCTTGGTTAGACCACTGATATCATGGGTCTTTAAGAGGCTGAAAGCTTAGTAGAGGCATCAACGGGCCGAATTATACATAAGGCCTTTAACAGGACCAAAGTCACATTAGGCTGAATTCTTGCCACCTTGATCATGGTCTGTTAGTGGGTCGGATGTCGCATCGGATCATATAAGGCCCATGGGCAACACCGGCCATTACCAGGCCAAAAGACACACCAGGCTGAAATGGGCCCATGTCTACAACAGGCCTCTAACAGGCCAAAGTCTCACTGGGCCGTAATTGGGCCCAAAGACTCGGGGAACCATTAATGGGCCAGATCTCGTGGCTGGCCATAAATTGGCCATGTTTAACCAGGTCGTTAGTGGGCTAGCCCACTCGTACCTGAGTAAATCATACGAGCCTCTGACTGGGTCGACCCTTTTAACCTTTATGGGCCTCTGTTGGGCCCTGCGACGTGTTGACGTATCATAGGCAAGCCTCCTCCATTGGATGGTCGGCATCTGGCCCATCACGGAGCCGGCACGTGTTTCCTCCGGCCAATGAGAATTTTACAAGTGAAAAATTGCCGTTGGTCGTTGCTGTTAACGGGTTATCGAATCCAAAACCGGACCCAATAGCTTAACAGTGACCCGTTACGGTGGATGCCACATGTCGGTTACCCTTGAAAAAAGCACTTCCATGACGCATTATTTATCGTCATGGAAGTGAACACTTCTATGATGATAATTTGAGTATTGTCATGGAACACTTCTACGACTGCACATGTATGACTATCTTGATTGTATCATAAAATCGTCATGGATGTACACGCATGACAGAAAACGTGACCTACTCTGTCAAACACGTATCATCATAGAAGCTTTTTATTAGTGATACTTCTCAAAGCGATGATGCAGTTCATTCATTATATCATTTGTCGAAGCTCTGATCTATACAATGACCAAAAAGGGGGAGATTGAAAGTGCCACTAATCCCCGGGTGGTTTTGGTAATTAGTAACAACATATATGTCACTGATCTAATGAACATTGATGATAGATTTCAGAAAAGATCAATTATTGGCATGGCATAGACGAATGAATGTGGACCCCTCAAAATGTGAAGGACAAAAATTGGCTACTCCAAGACTCTACATTTTTGGTTTCGTGATCCAAGACCACATTGAGTCCCTTAGGAAAGCCAATACTTCTAAAAAGGGATGAGGTATTATTGATGAGGTTGTTGCTCAAAGTGCTCAGTGATATTGCTCCAAAAAACCTCAACCACTTTCCCATGATCACAACTTTCCAAACCCTAATTCATCATTTAGGTCCCACCGATACTTTCTACCCCGGACCCACCGAGATGATCATTCTACTGCCATAGCGAAAACCATAACATTTTGTTCTGGCCGAGTTGGTTCTCGGTCCCACCGATACGGCCTTGCCAAGTTTCTTTGATGAAGTTGGTTCGTTTCGGAATCACCGAGACAAAACGATCAGAATTACTGACGCGCGGCTCTTCCCTAACCATTGCCCTTTGGCCTCACAGGGAGGGTATAATTCGTCACACAGAAAGCGCTAACGGGTCAAGTCTTTTCCACTAGTCGGTCTCACCGAGATTTTCATATCGGTGCCACCAAGTAGGGTCAAAGACTTGTAATGGTTGGGTTTTTGGTGCTGCCTATTTATACCCCTCCACCACCTCTTACCCTCAAGAGAGAGCCTTCAGAACGAAACACAACTTCCTGATACAGCTCCAACGTATCTATAATTTTTTATTGTTCCATGTTGTCATACTATCATTCTTGGTTGTTTAACAATCATTTTATAGCAAATTTATATCATTTTTTGGGACTAACCTATTGACATAGTGCCCAGTGCCAGTTGATGTTTTTTGCTTATTTTTTACTTCACAGAAAATCAATACCAAACGGAGTCCAAACGCACTGAAACTTTTTGGAGAATTTTTCTGGACCAGTAGACACATGATGTGCTGAAGAAGTACCAGAGGGGTGCCCCGAGGGGGCACAACCCACCAGGGCGCGCTTGGGCCCCCAAGCGCACCCTGGTGGGTTATCCCACCTCGGTGGCCTCCCGCACCGCCTCTTTGCTCTATAAATACCCCCAATATTCCAGAAACCCTAGGGGAGTCGAAGAAACACAATGCGAGCCGCCGCAAGTTCCAGAAACCACAGATCCAATCTAGACACCATCACGGAGGGGTTCATCATCCTCATTGGTGCCTCTACGATGATGCATGAGTAGTTCATTGTAGACCTACTCAGGCTCACTTCCCTAATAAATCATAGAATAGCCCAAAGTCTCACCAGCCCCAAGAAGGACTGCTGGTGGACTTCCTTGATATAGATAACCAGTACAAACCTAATATTACATTGGGTTGGGCCAGAGCGCTTTACATTATGTTACACACTCGTAAAACAGGTGGCGGTGGAATATCACAGTGGATGACGGTGATATAGCTCCAATAAAATAAAGTATGCCAAGCGTTAGGGTGAGGGTTGACAATTTTATTTGTGTAGTGGAAGCACTAGTGGATGATACACATGGTAGACTCCATGCCCACGGGTGACTGACTGGGAACTCCTCTACGCGTCAGGCCCGCTAGCGCTATCTTCCTCTGCAAGCTCGTCCTCCTCCTCGTCTGGCCAAGACAATAGCCAAGGACAAGCCTGTGAGTACGTTGGAATGTACTTGCAAACATTATGAACAAAAGATATAACGGATGCAAATGCTCATGATGGGCTATGTTAAATGCACATGCTGACCAGAATTAAATCATGGCATGATAATGTTAACTTGGTGTGGATAAAGTAATCATATAATAATAGTAACACTCAGTACAGTTGAATAGGAGAAATGGGTTAGTCCATCACAACAATAATATGCATAACAATAATATTCATGACAGCCTCGGTGGTGACCATATATATCCTGCAAGATGAATCAAGCTCAATTTAATTATTTTCCTCAAAAGGCCGACACCGGGACCGATTCTTGACCCTTCCCAACTGTGCCCTTGATCTTGGACACGGCTATTCGAATAGATGTAACTCTGCAGAGGGTGTACTCTCTACCCATGTGTATGGAATTTCTGTAGCCAATATCTAGACATTGGCTAATTTCCATGGCGGTCTTAGGGTTGGAAACACACCTGACCAGTACACACCAGAACAACTTTCCGGATGCCAGGAATCACCCAATCATCTTTCAAGAAAAACTCTAAGTCGGGGAGACCATCGTCTCGAATAGTATGGGATCACTATTAATACACGTGGATTACAAGGGGTGCCCCCTCTCGGCCCAGCTGGATACACCCATGCCCCCTGACCCGATGACTGGCATTAGCCCATGGCCGTGGAACCCTCATCGTGGCATCTCTAAGTGGTGTGTACATGGAAAGGGGTTAACAACTTACTAAACCGCACTCCCCTTGCAGGAAGAAAAGTGGCACCATGGTGTTTAGTAGGGTTAAATGGAATAAGACTCGATCTAGGTCGACTTAGGAGGTGCTGTTATTAAGACTGGCATGTCTCACGTGACACAATGACACCATCGTGTCATAACACAGCCCGTGCCCATCGGCACGTCCAGGGAAGGAGTTACACTCCTGGATTCTTACCATATCCACAACAATTTGACAGTTAATAAAAAGTGAAACAAGTGACTGCAACATGCCAAAGATGTTATGAAAATGCTAACTACGTACACTAAAACATGTATTCGATAACACTGCAGGTATCACACTGAGTGGCCAAAGCAAGCATTTCTTCCGGCGCAACTCCAGGGCGTTCAGAAGGGGAACGTGGACGCGTCACAAGATACAGTCGGAGTGCGGCATGCACGTGATGTGGCACAAGACCGGCAATACCTTGACGGTGATGGTCCAGGGCCGGAACACGGGCAGCAAAAAGGTTCTGGTGCTGCACACCAACAAGAACATCGACCAGCAGAGGAGCAACTAGGTGATGCACCAGTACCACCTCAAGGACCTGGAGCAAGAGAAGGAGTGGGAGCTAGTCCTCCGTAAGATTTTCTACCAGACGAACACTAGGGCCAAGACTAAAAAGATTATAAGTTAGTTTGGTATTGGTACTTGTACTATCTGGTCGTCTACAAGTTGGTATCGTTTTTAACGATCTTTCGGTATGAACTTGGCATTTTCTTCCAACCATCATGTCGAGGGTCAACTTGGATATAAAGCTGAATCATTTGTTTCGAAACGAATTTTCAGGCACCTGATTTTTATTTGATGGGTAGCATCAGCACCTACCATTCAAATTCCCAGTTCTCCAAATTTTTTACATCTTCGAAATAAGCAGGGGATCCATCCGGTTTCACAGGCTGATAGTTGGACACAGCACGTCGGAACTGGGCTGTGCCATGCCAAGCCCAGCTGTAAATTGTTAAAAGAGGAGCGATGGATTTGGGCTTCCTAGAATTGTTAAGTGTCGCGACCTCGATCGTGAAGCGCCTCCCATGGACTAAATAAGGCCTAGTCTATTATTATTAGTTGAAATATGTAAAATATTCTATAATGAAAATAAATATGTAAAATGCAATGAATTTAGTCTGCTTTCACTGAAAACCATCCGATTTGCATGAAATTCGTCCGTGGAACCACAAGACAACTATCCATTTAGAGCCTAACCGTACGGAACCAGCAGGTCCATGGCCATACGCAAGCAAGTGCATACACTTATTATCACAATGGAAAAATAATGCTGACGTCTGAGACGGTGAAACCCACGAAGTCTGCAATGTACTTAATAAACGAGAGAATTCTGCAATTGCAGACTGATAACAGGGATCCAGTAGGTATATTGTTTTTTCAGGTCGAGCAAGTTTCAACTGGGCTGTAGACTGCCCAGTCTTGGTTTTGTTTTTAATAGGACTAGCCCATGACGACAACGTGGCACAAAGATCCAGAAGGTATCTACTGGCCTCTGGCCCACCATCGTTAGTTATATTTTGTCTTATAACATCCGCAGGCAGTTTTTTACTGAATCCAACACACAGCCCAGTTCTGTTTTCCTCTTGAAACGCCGTGTCCTACTTCTGTTTTCTAATCTCTACCTATAGTTTTACTAGTTAATATGCACGTATTATTATATTGATGAAAATACATAAAGTTCCCTTTTCATAATTACATCCTTATTTTTTTTTGTTTTCCCTCTGAGCGCTGAATTTTTACCACTGGTTTTCCCTTAAACCAACTCAACTGTCCCACGTCTTATTTGCTTACAAAAACAAAATGATTTTTTGGCAAATCAATAAGTTTCTAAAAATAAATATTTATCATTTATGGACTAAAATAGTTCGGACTCCACTGAAATATGAAAATAGGGTTGAACTTTTTTACCATGGTCCTTTGCAGAAAATGGGCTGTAATAAATTCCTAAAGAATTAGAAAATGGGCTGCAGATTATTAAAAAATAGCAAATGAGCTCTGTGTTGTCTGCCATAGATTTGGAGGCTGACTTGTCGGCCTACTAAGTTCTTGCGTACACAAGGTTTCTCAAAAAAGAAACTTAGTCAACAATCGACTCTACCAGCGTCAGACCGTTAGATGTCAATCTAATGGCAATCGTGCTTCTTTAGTCTCTGATCTTCCTGCTCCAGTCGCCCAAACCAGCGCCGACAGAATCGCCTGCTCCCGCCTCCCTTGGCCGGCTGTGTTGCTGGGCAGGCCTCACGGCCCCACCATACTCGCATCCCTGGCCAGGCTATCCCTCTACTCACCCACACCTCTTGTTAAACCCTCGTACCCACTCCACGTGGGAAACAACTATCGAGTCTTCCTCGGCTCCGGATCATTCCCTTACTTGGCCTCGCCGTCGTCCACCACCTTGGTGCTCTCGGCACAGCGTGGTCAACGAACGACATCCATCGTAAGAGGACTATACGTGGAGAGGCTGACAACTGGGTCCATGGCCGCACGCAAGGAAGTGGCTCCTTTTTTTGCGTGTACGAAGTGTCTCCTAGTTACCCACAAAATAATGATTCCTCCTCCTGACAACTGGGACTCACTGGAAGGGCCTCTGTATTTTGCGAAAAAAAATTCCTCCGCTGACAACTCGAATCAACCAGCTATTACGCACAAAAATAATCAATACCCCGCTGCTATGTCGGTCCCACCATATTTGGAGGCTGACTTGTGGGCCTACTAAATTGATGCGGACTCATGGCTTTGTTAACTTAGTCAATATAAACGATTCCAGCTGCAGTGACCGTATGATGTCCATCAAACGATCATCGTGCTTCTTCAACGTCTGGTCTTCTTGCTCCTGCAACTCAAACCAGCGCCGGTCGTGTCGCCTGCTCCTACCTCCCGTGGCCGGCTGTGCTGCCATGCATGCCTCACCGCCCCACCCTACTCCCACCGTTGGCCAAGCCTTCCCTCTACTTACCCACACCCCCTATTATTCTTCGGAGACGACAACCTGACACCACATCTGAACCAGTCAATCCTCGTACTCCTCTCCGCGTGGGCACCCACTTCCGCGTCTTCCCCGGCTCCGCGTCGTCTCCTTCCTAGGCCTCGCCGTCATCCACCTCCTTGTTGCTCTCGGTGCGGTGTGGTCAATGTGGTCAAGGAATGACTTCCATTGAAAGAGTAATGTACGTGGAGGGGCTGGCAGCTGGGTCCATGACTACAGCAAGGAAGTGCAACCTTAGTGCGCATAAAATAATGATTCCTCCACCTGACAGCAGGGACCCACCGGACGGGCCACCGTATTTCATGAAAAAATGTTTCCCCCCTGACTACTGGGACCCACCAGCTACATCTTCGCACGCAAGGAAGTGCATCCATATTACGGGAAAAAAATATGATTCTCCCCTTGACAGCTGGGACCCACCATCTATATCTTCGCATGCAAGGAAGTGCCGCCTTATCCTCCCTGATAGTAGGGACCCACCTGGTCGAAGCGTACGTAGCGTTGTCATTCTGGTAGCGAACGTGTAAGTACATACGATCGGTCTGTTTGTAGGCTGCATCGATGAACCGTTGCCGAGTAAGGAAGGGCACGTGTCCTAGTAGAGGCACAGACGTAGCATGTCACACAGTCCCGTCAATATCGTGTACACGTACGTAAAGCCACGGTGCAAGAAAGTAAATACCTCCACGTACGTACATATGGGCGGGGTCTCGAACGCCTACTCGCGCATACGTGTGGCCAGGGCTTGTGTATATGGAGAGGCAGCGACGGCGTCCTGTTCATTAGCAGCCAACCGACTGGGTCTGAATGGAGAAATTGCGTCATCGTGTTCATCGAGAGGCAATGGAATGCATCGTGTTCCTCGGGAGCCAAACGACTTGGATGGAACAGCCGAAATGAGGCCTGGCGTACTGTAGACTGGAGGAAATGGCCTTGTGTTCGACCACCTACGGTTGAAATGGGATCATGTTCACCGGGAGGGGTGTGGCATACCGCAAGACAGAGGAAACAGACCTCTCTTCAACCTCCTATGGTCGAAACATGGTCCTGTTAATCGGGACGGGTGTGGCATGCCGCAAAACGGAGGAAACAGTCTTCTCTTCGACCTCCTATAGTCAAAATGGGGGTCCTGTTCATCGGGAGGGGTGTGGCATACCGTGAAACAAGACTCCACGGGCTACTGTAAATCCGTCGTCTACTGCCTCGCACCAGCCTCCACGAGCTATTGTTCATCCATCGTCGATCTCCTCCAGCCTCCACCTGCGACTATTCATCCACGGCGTCACACTCCTGCCTCCACCAGCTACTATTCATCCATGGACTCCTGTTCATCCAGCCTCCACTGCTCCTCCACCGGCTACTATTCAACCAGTCCTCTCCACGGGGTCCTGTTCAACCACCCCTCCACGAGCAACTGTTCATCCAGCCCTCCACCGGCTATTGTTCAACCTGCCCTCCACCGGCTACTGTTCATCCAGCCCTCCACGGGGTCCTGTTCATCCACCCCAACCGGCTCGATCGGGGTCCTGTTCATCCAGCGGCAATGGCCTCTACTACCACAGGGTCCTGTTCATCCAACCCCCACCGGGATCTGTTCATCCAACCCCCGACAATGCTCATTGTTCAACAAGAGGCATCAGGTTCGATCGGCTTCAGTAGCAGCAGTAGCGAAGGAATCGCTCGATCGGGTTCAGTTAACAGCCAGATCGATCGATCCTCTGGGTTCAGTAACATGTAGCCTGCAATGCAATAGCTCGGGTTCATTAGGCGAACGCCTCAGTCGGGTTTAGTTAGAGCCCAATGCCTTGCACCCATGTGCATACATGTACAAGAGAAATGCACATCGCTCGCCCCGACCACCCACTGTAACCGGGAACTCCCCGATAGTTTCCTCGCCCTCGCTTCTACCAGAGTTTTTTTCGTCATGGACGGCCCAAAGAATGTCATGCAGCTACGTCTCCGGCCCGCCCAGGACAAAAATCCCATTTTCTGTCATGATTTTTTGTCATAGAAGTAGGATCCCACCACATCTATGATGATACCAGGTTTCATTACATTTATCATCGTAGAAGTGTCATAAGCATGACAGGAAAAAATAGTTCGTTCCAAAATGTCACGGATGTGTCTTTTTTTGTAGCGAATGGGAATTTTTCATTATAGAACTTTGCTTGTATATTCCAATGATGGGCTTCCTCAAATTACCCTAGGTCTTCATGAGGAAACAAGTTGGGTGCGCACCCACTTAGGTTTCTTTCGAGCTTTCATACACTGATAGCTCTAGTGCATCCGTTGCATGACAATCCCTACTCACTTGCATCGATATCAATAGATGGGCATCTCCATAGCCCATTAATTCGCCTATTTGATGTGAGACTTTCTCCTTTTTGTCTTCTCCTCACAACCTCCAGCATATTCTATTCCACCTATAGTGCTATGTCCATCGCTCACGCTCATGTATTGTGTGAGAGTTGAAAAACTTGAGAACATTAAAAGTATGAAACAATTGCTTGGGTTGTCATCGGGGTTGTGCATGATAATTATTTTGTGTGATGAAGATAGAGCATGATAAGAATATATGATTTTGTAGGGATAACTCTCTTTAGCCATGATATTTTGAGAAGACATGATTGCTTTATTATTATGCTTGAAGCATTATTGTTTTTATGTCAATATTAACTCTTGTTTTGAATCTTATGGATCTGAATATTCGTGCCACAATAAGAAAAATTACATTGATAAACATGTTAGGTAGAATTCCACATAAAAAATTCTGTTTTTACCATTTAACTACTCGAGGACGAGCAAGAATTAAGCTTGGGGATGCTTGATACGTCTCCAACGTATCTATAATTTTTGATTGTTACATTCTATTATATTATCTATCTTGGATGTTTTATGTGCATTAATATGCTAGTTTATATCATTTTTGGGACTAACCTATTAACCTAGTGCCAGTGCCAGTTGTTGTTTTCCCTTGTTTTTTTCCTTTTAAAGAAAAATCAATACCAAATGAGTCCAAAAGGAACAAAACTTTTTGAGGATTTTTCTTGGACCAAAAGACAACCAGGAAGCTTCGGGAGGAGGCCAGAGGGGCCATGAGGGATCCACAAGCTTGTAGGGCGTGGCCCCAGGATTGTGGGCCCCTTGGGACTCCCCAACCCTAATTCCAGCTCCATAAATACCCTAATATTCCCGTATACTAGAGGGCACACCAAAAATAATTTTCCGCCACCGCAAACTTCTGTTCTCGTGAGATCCCTGATGTATACTACACAAGTTGTTCTAGTACACTCGTGTTGGGCCTCCAAGTGCAGAGTTTTGTAGGGTAGTAGCAAATTTCCCTCAAGTGGATGACCTAAGGTTATCAATCTGTGGGAGGCGTAGGGTGAAGATGGTCTCTCAAAAACAACCCTGCAACAAAATAATAAAAAGTCTCTTGTGTCCCCAACACACCAAATACAATGGTCAATTGTATAGGTGCACTAGTTCGGTGAAGAGATGGTGATACAAGTGTAGTAATGATAGTACATATTAATTTCTGTAATAGGAACAATAAAAACAGGAAGGTATCAAGTAACAAAAGTGAGCACAAACGGTATTTCGATGCTTGAAAATGAGGCCTAGTGTTCATACTTTCACTAGTGCAATCTGTCAACAATGCTTATATAATTGGATCATATAACCACCCCTCAACGTCTCATGAAGAATTCCTTGAAAGTTCTTATCTCGCAGAGAACATAAGAAGAAATTGTTTGTAGGGTACATAACCACCGCAAAGTTATCCTTTCGATCGATCTATCCAAGAGTTTGTACTAAAATAACACCATATGATACACATCAACCAACTCTGATGTCACCTAGATACTCCAATATCACCATGAGTATCCATGAGTTTATCATACGATATGCTTGAAACAATTTCAGATTCATAATACTCAATCCAACACAAAGAACATGAAAAAGTGTCCCAAGATTTCTACCGGAGAAAGAAAGAGGAGAACATGCATCAACCCTCAAGTGGACGACCTAATGTTTGTCAATCCATGGGAGGCGTATGATGAAGATGGTCTCTCTCAAATAACCCTCCAACCAAATAGTAAAAAGTCTCTTGTGTCCCCAACACACCAAGTACAATGGTAAATTCTACAAGTTTGCCAGTTCGGTGAAGAGATGGTGATACAAGTGCAATAATGATAGTAGATATTTATTTTTGTAACAGGAACAATAACAAACAGCAAGGTAGCAAGTAACAGAAGTGAGCACAAACGATATTGCAATGCTTGAAAATGAGGCCTAGGGTTCATACTCTCACTAGTGCAATCTCTCAACAATGCTAATATAATTGGACCATATAACCATCCCTAAACGCGTGATGAAGAATCACTCCAAAGTTCTTATCTAGCAGAGAACATAAGAAGAAATTGTTTGTCGGGTATTAAACCACCTCAAACTTATCCTTTCCGATAGATCTATCCAAGAGTTCGTACTAAAATAACACAGTATGATACACATCAACCACCTCCAATGTCACCTAGATACTCCATTGTCACCACGAGTATTCATGAGTTTATCATACGATATGCATCAAACAATTTTAGATTCATAATACTGATCCAACACAAAGAACTTCAAAGAGTTCCCCAAGATTTCTAACGGAAAAACAAAGAACAGAACATGCATCAGACTCTATGCATAGATTACCCCAATGTCACCTCGGGAATCCGCGAGTTGAGTGACAAAACATATATCAATTGAATCAACATGATACCCCATTGTCACCGCAGGTATTCATAGCAAGACATACATCAAGTGCTCTCAAATCCATAAAAGTATTCAATCTGACAAAAACAAAATCTCAAAGGGAGAACTCAATTCATGACAACAAGATAGAGTGGGGAAACACCATATGATCCAACTATATTAACAAAACTCGTGATACATCAAGATCGTGCCAAATCAAGAACACGAGAGAGAGAGAGAGAGAGAGAGAGAGAGAGAGAGAGAGAGAGAGATTAAACACATAGCTACATGTACAAACCCTCAGCCCCGAGGGTGGACTACTCCCTCCTCATCATGGTGGCTGCCGGGATGATTAAGATGGCCACCGGTGATGATTTCCCCCTCCAACAGGGTGTCGGATAGGGTAGAGATTGGTGTTTCGTGGCTACAGAGGCTTACAGCGACGGAACTTCTAATCTAGGGTTATTTATGGTTTTTTATATTTATAGGATTTTTTACGTCGGTTTCACGCGAAGATGGGCTTCGAGTCGCCCACCACCCACCAGCACACGGGTAAGGCCCCTGGCGCACCCTGGTGGGTGGTGGCTACCTCCTTCACCTTCTGGTCCTCCCATGAAGCTTCTAGTGCCTCTTTTGTTCCAAAAAAATCGTCAAAAAGTTTTGTTGCTTTTGGAGAACTTTTATTTCTGCACAAACAACAATTCCATCTTGGGGCCTTTTTTGGTACTCTGCCGGAGGGGATTCTATCAAGGAGGGCCTCTACACCAACCTTGCTGCCATACCAATGATGTGTGAGTAGTTTACGATGGACCTACGGGTCCAAAGCTAGTAGCTAGTATCATGATCTTCAAAACAATGTTCTCCTCGATGTTCTTGGAATTATATTTGATGTAATCTTATTTTGCGGTGCGTTTGTTGAGATCAGATGAATTGTGGTTTTATAATCATATTATCTATGAATATTATTTGAGTCTTCTCTGAATTCTTTTATGCATGATTAAGATAGCTTTGTATTTCTCTCCGATCTATTGATTTGGTTTGGCCAACTAGATTGATCTTTCTGAAGGATATTTTCCCTAGAGGCAATAATAAAGTCGTTATTTATATTTCTTTATATCATGATAAATGTTTACTATTCATGCTAGAATTGTATTAACCAGAAAGTTCATACATGTGTGGATACATACACAAAATGCAGTGTCCCTAGTGTGCCTCTAGTAGACATGCTCGTTAATCAAAGATGGTTAAGTTTCCTAACCATAGACATGTGTTGTCATTTGATGAACGGGATCACATCATTAGGAGAATGATGTGATGGAAAAGACCCATCCGTTAGCTTAGCCTAATGATCATTAAGTTTTATTGCTATTGCTTTCTTCATGACTTATACATATCCCTTTTACTATGAGATTATGCAACTCCCAGATACCGGAGGAATACCATGTGTGCTATCAAACATCACAACATAATTGGGTGATTATAAAGATGCTCTACAGGTATCTCCGAAGGTGTTTGTTGGGTTGGCATAGATCGAGATTAGGATTTGTCACTCCGAGTATCGGAGAGGTATCTCTGGGCCCTCTTGGTAATGCACATCATGATACGCCTTATAAGCAATGTGACTAATGAGTTAGTTCCAGGATGATGCATTACGGAACGAGTAAAGAGACTTGCCGGTAACGAGATTGAACTAGGTATGAAGATACTCACGATCGAATCTCGGGCAAGTAACAAACCAATGACAAAGGGAATTATGTATGTTGTCATTACGGTTTGACCGATAAAGATCTTCGTAGAATATGTAGGAACCAATATGAGCATCCAGGTTCCTCTGTTGGTTATTGACCAGAGAGGTGTCTTGGTCATGTCTAGATAGTTCTCGAACCCGTAGGGTCCGCACGCTTAACGTTCGTTGATGATAGTGCTATATGAGTAATATGATTTGGTGACCTATTGTTTTTCGGAGTCACGGATGAGATCATGGACATGACGAGGAGCTAAGAAATGGTTCAGAGGTAAATATTGATATATAGGATGATGGTATTCAGACATCGGAAGTGTTTTGGAGTCTACCGAGTAGTAATCGGAATACCGGATGGGGTACCGGACACCCCCGGGAGGGTAATGGGCCTATTGGGCCATAAGAGAGGAGCACACCAGTCCACAAGGGGCTGGCGCACCCCCTATGTTAGCCGGCCAAGTGGGAGAAAGGGAAGGGGGGATTCGGCCTCCCCCTTTCTTCCCTCTCCCCCCTTTACTTCCCCTCTTATAAATATGGAAGGGGGCGCAGCCAAGGGCAGGAGCCCAAGTAGGATTCGGCCCTGCATGGGGCGTCCCTTGGCCTCTCCCCTCTCCCCCACCTATACATATGTGGGAGGGGGCGCCTAGCACAACCACGCCAATTGCTTAGCCGTGTGCGGCGCCCTCTCCACCGTTTACACCCTCGGTCATATTTTTGTAGTGCTTAAGCAAAGCCCTATGGAGTTAGCTTCACCATAACCGTCAGCAGTCATCGTGCTTCCGGAACTCATAGACTACCTCGCTGAGGGAGTCCTGGACTAATGGGTACTCGGGCGTCCGGCCTGTTGGACATGGGCCGGACTAATGGGCTGTGAAGATACAAGATCGAAGACTTTCTCCTATGTCCGGTTAGGACTCTCCTTGGCATGGAAGGCAAGCTTTCCGACAAAATATGAAGATTCCTTTCTCTGTAACCAACTTTGTACAACCCTAGGTCCCTCCGAGGTGTCTATATAAACCGGAGGGCTTAGTCCGGAAATGGAGACAGTCATACAGGCTAGACTTCTAGGGTTTAAGCTATTACGATCTCGTGGTAGATCAACTCTTGTAATACTCATATTCATCAAGATCAATCAAGAAGGAAGTAGGGTATTACCTCCATAGAGAGGGCCCGAACCTGGGTAAACATTGTGTCCCCTGTCTCCTGTTACCATCGACCTTAGACACAAAGTTCCAGACCCCCTACCCGAGATCCGCCGGTTTTGACACCGACATTGGTGCTTCCATTTAGAGTACCACTATGCTGTCCCCAAAAGATTCGATGGCTCCTTCAATCATTAACAAGATGATGTCCAAAGGGAAACCTTCCTCCCCGGATAGATCTTCGTGTTCTGCGGCTTCGCACTGCGGGCCAACTCGCTTGGCCATCTGGAGCAGATCGATAGCTATGCCCCTGGCCATCAGGTCACATTTGGGAGCCTGAACTACATCGCAGATATCCATGGAGACTTGATCTTCGACGACTTCTAGACCACGGCAGCCGCTCCCTGTCCCTACGGTGAACATGACTTAAATCTGTCACCGGTCCATACTCAGGAAATTGCACTTGTAACTACTCTGGGTCTAGATCCGGAGTAGATCGCGACATCCGAGGACGGGAAGCTCAACCCCGCCACGGAAGCCGCAGACACCACGGAGTTGAAGCCGCACATAGACCCAATCTCGGGTGATATCTGTGTCTCCGGAACCTCGAACTTGTTTCCGGTGATAAGTTCTGAACCATGTGTATCCGCTTACGTCGAGCTGGATCGGTCATCGATCACCGAATTTAGTGCGGCGGACATCTTTCGGCACTCGCCTCTAGGCGACATGCTGAACTAATTAAAAAATCTGTCCTTAGCGGGGGACTCATAGCCGAACTATATCAGGTTCGGACTAGAGGCTGATGATGGGGAATTTCGCTTCCCACCCGCCACCCACTACATAGCCACTGACGAGGATTTAACCGACATGCTCGATTACGGCTCCGAAGACATCGACAGTATGGACGATGATGCAGACGAGGAGCATGGCCAAAACCCGTTGTTTACCGGACGCTGGACGACCACTTCGTCGTACGACGTATACATGGTGGATACACCCAAAGAGAATAGCGGCGAGGACAAGGAAAAGCCAGTTGAGAACGAGCCTCCCAAGACACAACCAAAGCGCCGGCGTCAGCGGCCCCGCTCTAAATCCCGCCGCAGCAAGGACAGCAACGCAAGCACAAGAGACGATCACACTCCAGACGGTGCCGAAGACAATGAAGATCCCGGCGAGTAAACAACCGAACAGGATGAACAAAGACGGGCATGTTAGCCCTGACAAACAGGCCATAAACGAAGGCTCGGAGGACAATAATTATCTTCCACTCTCCGAAGACGAAGAGAGCCTTGGCAAGAGGATTTCATCATGCCTGAGGAGCCTCTTGAGCAGGGGCGCTTGAAGCGCCAGCTAATAGCCACTGCAAGGAGCCTGAAAAAGAAGTAGCAGCAGCTTCATGCCATCAAATACCTGCCGTTAGAACTCAAAGGACCAGCTCAGTACTGGTTAAACAGTCTGCCGGAAAACCCTATTGGCAGCTGGGAGGACTTGGAAGACGCCTTCCACAACAACTTCCAAGGTACATATGTCCGGGCACCAGACGCCGATGACTTAAGTCACGTTGTCCAGCAGCCCGGAGAGTTAGCCAGGAAGCTCTAGACTAGGTTCTTAGTCAAAAAGAACCAAATCGTCGACTGCCCCGACGCGGAAGCCCTAGAGGCCTTCAAACACCGCGTCCGAGACGAGTGGCTTGCCCGCCACCTTGGTCAAGAAAAAACAAAATCCATGTCAGCCCTTATCGCTCTAATGACCCGCTTTTGCGCGGGAGAAGACAGCTGGCTCACTCGTAGAAGAAACAGCGCCAGCGATCCGGGCACTTCCGAAGTACGAGATGGCAACGGCAAGCCACAGCACAGCAAGCACAAGCGTCGCAATGATAACGAAAGAACGCGCGACACTGCGGTCAACGCCAGATTCAGCGGTCCCAAACCCACTCAAAGGAAAAAGCCCTTCAAGGCAAATAGAGACGGACCATCCAATTTAGACAAGATATTGGACCGGCCATGCCAGATTCATGGCCACCCCGATAAGTCAGCTAACCACACCAACAGAAGCTATTGGGTCTTCAAGCAGGCCGGCAAGCTCAATGACGAATACAAGGGAGGAGGCCACCCGGTGATAGCGACGATGAAGGGACTCACCAACCAAATACCGGGGGTCAGAAGAAATTTGCCCCTGAAGTAAAAATAGTGAACATGGTATACGTGACACACAACTCCACATGGGAGTAGGAGAAACACTCCCTCGGGACTAAATAATATAATATGGCAACTTCAGCCGAAGTACAAAGCAGTTTTATTAAACCACACACCATGCTGGCCATTAAGCCACCGGTCTCCATACAACAGGATCAACCAATTCCGGAGCGGACCTAGCAGTTCAGCTTCCGCCGCCCACCTCATATACCAGCGAAATTTGTATCACGCATACATGACTATGCACTTAAGATACTCTGGGCATCGACGGAAGAACAATACGGACGAGCCTGCAAGCACTCCCGTAACTTTTTTCCAACTTTCTTTCTTCATTATCCTACAGGTGACGCAAAGGCTAAACATCTAATGGACTCTAGCGGAGTTCGGATCCGTACACTCACCTAGGGGGATATTTCCGTCAAGGAGCCCCCTAACTGAGGATAGGCGGCGCAGACGTGCGACAGGAGGTCCAAAACAACTTTTTGTAGACCGCACTCTCTATTTCGAGCCTGTAATGTGCCTTTTTCCTCCGCCTGCGACCCCGGGCATGTCAAATAGCTGGGGTTGCGGCTTTGTTATCTATAAAATAAATATTGGCATATCACTCAGGTCCCAGTAAACATAAATCCGCATTCAGCATTCACTTTTTTCCAAAAAAACTGAATTTGGCTCCTATGGTTGTTTCACACACATACCTCAGCATAACTTGCCAGGGGCTCGGTACGGGAACAAATGAGTTGCCGACAAGTCCGAACAGCTTTATAGTGTACTTCGGCGTCGCGAGTTTGGCCTTATATGCATCAGCTCCGAATCATGTCTTGGGTCAATAGTTGGGTTGCCCGGCTCCTGTGCTTGCTACCTTATGTTCCACTCTATCGGCTAGGGTAATAAAGGGAGAACTACTGTGATTGTGCTTCTGGTTCATCTGGTCAAGCACCTTAGTAGAGAAAGCCGAAAACAGACTGTCATGATGCGGCGAGAGCTGGTCAACCACTCGATGACTTATAGGAATCTTTTGCGATTCCCTCTGTATTATACGAAGGACCTCTTACTTCAGGTCATATATTTAACGCACCATATTGGAATAAGCCGTACACATACCAGGGGCTATATCGTAGTCCCCCCTATAAAACTCCTATGGCTAAGTGGAAGTGTTAACGCCCTATAGTCCGATTGCCTAGTTCACCGTATTGACACCTCCTTAATGGACCAAGACGTTGGGTTAAGAGTGATCAAATGCTTTTCCGAACACACTCGTACTTTATACGAGGGGGATGAAGCCGACGACTAGAAAACTTTCAGATTAATACAAAAACGGCCGCACAGGAGGAACAAAAGTTTTAGGCGAAACTAACATATAGAGTGTTATCATAATATTGTCTTCTACAAATACATTTCACTCGAATATCATGTTTTTCGAGCATTGACCCTCTATCAAGCGGGCACCCTCCAGGACATCCTCGAAATAATGCTCTGGTGCATGACGGTCCTTGCCTTTGGGTGGACCCTTCGCGGCAACATCTGTGGCCTTCATCTTCGCCCAGTATGTCTTAACACGGGCAAAGGCCATCCGTGAACCTTCATTGCACGCCGACCGCTTAACGACGTTGATACGCGGCACCGCATCAGCAAGTCGCCGCACAAACCAAAATAACTATCCGGAATTGGCTCGTTCTACCACAGCATCCTTCATGGCAGAACCGGATAGTCTATGGAGTTCGGCCCATTGGGTCATCTGTTCGTTCAGCAACAATGGGCGTTTTGACGCACCGAACTGCGACCAGAAAAGCTTCTCCGTTGCATACCCTTCTTGCACTTGGTAAAACTGTGCCGCATCGGAAGCACTCTTCAGCAAGTCCAACATTTCATCTGGAGAACTCCACACTTTATTAAGTGGAGCATAATTCAGATCGCCGAACTTAGTTTGCAATAAAAAGGGCTTCCCAGCCGTGATCTCCCCAGCTTGTCGCATCTCCTCCCGGGCCGCTCTAGACTCAGACCGCACTTCTTTCGCCTCTTGCAAGGCCTTGTCAAGATCAGCCGTTTTTGCTGTATTATCCTTCTCAAGGATTTCACAGCGGCTAGCGGCATCCTTTAGCTCACGCGCCATCATGGATATTCTCCTCTCGCATTGGCGCCGAGCAGCCTGGTCGGCCTTTTGCTCGGCAGATGCCTTCTCGGCAGCCGCATTAGTAATCCGGGCCAGCTCAGCCCGAAGGATCTCGACCGCAGCGGCACCATCTGCAGTCATGCATATTTCAATATAAAATTCTTAGCGTCATGATCAATTACAGGCACGTGCATGTAATGACAAACCTCGAGACATACCTTGCACTTCGTCAAGTCGCCTGTCGATAAGCGTAATGTCATCATCCGCCACATCAAGCTTCTGCTGCAGCTCTGCAACCTTCGTAGTCCAGGCAGTCGCCAGGGGGGTAACAACCTGTGTTCCAATTAGTCATTATTTCCTGGGCATATCTTATTGATCCTCATATCGTCCCCCTTTGGGAAGACAATCAGTTTCTCAGGGGCTACTACCTATACACAGATGCAGTTCGTGAATAAAACACACTCAATTATTTTTTCAGTACAAACCTCGAAGCCTCTTAACAGGCTGGCGCAGGCTTCGTTCAATCCGCTTTTCGCGGAAAGAACCCTTTCAACCACCATACCCATCAAGGTACGATGTTCTTCCGAAATGGACGCCTGTCGCACCATGCTCATCAATATATCCGGTGCTTCTGGACCTCTGAAAGCTGCTGCAGGAGTACGGCCTCCCTTCGAAGGGATCCGCTCATCTGTTCCCAGAACCGTCTCCGGCTGTAAACCGGACAGTCCAGGGGCTTTATTGTTGGCCCCTGGATCCTGGGCTACCAAAGTATCACCTTTGGGCTGTGTCTTCATCACCCTTCGCACCACTTGTTGATCAGGAGAGGTCCTCTGGGACGACACCTCAAAGTCGTATGCCTTATTAGGCGAAGAGACCGGTGGAGGTGTCTCGCTTTCCATCATCTCTGGGAGAAGATCTTTCGAAGAAGAGGATTGGTGAAGAAGACTATTTGCTGAGCCGCGAAAGCATATATTTTAGAAGTTACCCTGGTAACAGGAAAGGAACGGGATACATTTAAAGAATACATCCTGGACCACTCACGATTCGGCTGGAGGCTTGCCCTCATCACGGGAATGTGCAAAAATGCCATCCTCCAAGCCTGAACCGCCCAATTGGGGCACCTTGCCTCGCTTAGGAGCCTCTTTCTCCCAATCTTCGAAGGCATCCCTTTTCTTACCATGCGGTGAAGAGACGTCAACTCCTCCTTCACTTTTCTCTTCGGATGAGGGAATTTTGATTCCCCCGGGCACAATGTTCGGTATACCTTCAGGATGAAGACCGGCTTTGGACCTCTCACTTTCAGCCTTGTGCTCCTCCACAGGCATCTGGTATGGTGCCGGGTGCCAGCATCCTTGTTAGCACGGGATCTGCGGAGTCTTCGAGGAGAAGAGCCAGACACCAAATTCGCTCCGCTTTCTTTACCTAGCCCTGGAAGAAGATAGTTTGCTCAGTAACATATTACGACACGCTTAACTACAAAGTGTTCGGGGATTGAGCGCTTACCGAGGTATCCAGATGGTTGCAGTCGAGGCCTATGTCCTCGGTGGTGTCCAGCCACTGTTTCCGTTTCCCGAAAAACAACTTCCACATCCCTTTGTGCGTAGTGCCGAAGAAGTGTTGGAGGGTTGATACGTATCCAACGTATCTGTAATTTTTGATGTTTTGGATGTTCAATGGGCTTTATTATATACTTTTATATTATTTTTGGGACTAACCTATTAACCGGAGGCCCAACCCAAATTGCTGATTTTTTTGCCTATTTCAGTGTTTCGAAGGAAAGGAATATCAAACGGAGTCCAAACGGAATGAAACCTTCGGGAACGTGATTTTCTGAACAAACGTGATTCAGAGGAATGGAGTGGAC
Organism: Aegilops longissima; assembly: GCA_021605205.1. Classification (NCBI taxonomy): domain Eukaryota; kingdom Viridiplantae; phylum Streptophyta; class Magnoliopsida; order Poales; family Poaceae; genus Aegilops; species Aegilops longissima. The sequence continues at coordinate 268,175,483 of CM038677.1, forward strand.
GACAAGCAAGCAACGAGGAGGCCACGAGGCAGGGGGACGCGCCTACCCCCCTGGGCGTGCCCTCCACTCTCGTGGGCCCCTCGTGGCTCCACCGACCTACTTCTCCCTCCTATATATGCCTACATACCCCGAAAACATTAGAGGAAGAGCCAAAACCCTATTTCCACCACCGCAACCTTCTGTACCCGTGAGATCCCATCTTGGGGCCTTTTCTGGTGCTCCGCCGGAGGGGGCATTGATCACGGAGGGATTCTACATCAACACCATAGCCTCTCCGATGATGTGTGAGTAGTTTACCTCAGTCCTTCGGGTCCATAGTTGTTAGCTAGATGGCTTCTTCTCTCTGTTTGGATCTCAATACAAAGTTCTCCTCGATTCTCTTGGAGATCTATTCGATGTAATCTTCTTTTGTGGTGTGTTTGTCGAGATCCGATGAATTGTGGGTTTATGATCAATATTATCTATGAACAATATTTGAATCTCCTCTGAATTATTTTATGTATGATTGGTTATCTTTGCAAGTCTCTTCGAATTATTAATTTGGTTTGGCCTACTAGATTGATCTTTCTTGCAATGGGAGAAGTTCTTAGCTTTTGGTTCAATCTTGCGGTGCTCGATCCCAGTGACAGTAGGGGAAACAACACGTATTGTATTGTTGCCATAGAGGATAAAAAGATGGGGTTTATATCATATTTCATGAGTTTATCCCTCTACATCATGTCATCTTGCTTAAAGCGTTACTCCGTTCTTGTGAACTTAATACTCTAGATGCATGTTGGATAGCGGTCGATGTGTGGAGTAATAGTAGTAGATGCAGGCAGGAGTCGGTCTACTTGTCATGGACGTGATGCCTATATACATGATCATACCTAGATATTCTCATAACTATGCTCAATTCTATCAATTGCTCAACAGTAATTTGTTTACCCACCGTAATACTTATGCTCTTGAGAGAAGCCACTAGTGAAACCTATGCCCCCCGGGTCTATTCTCTATCATGCTAATCTACCGTTATTTCTATTATCGTTTATTTTGCTTTCTTTACTTTTAGTCTTTATCATAAAAATACCAAAAATATTATCTTATCATCTCTATCAGATCTGACTTTTGCAAGTGTCCGTGAAGGGATTGACAACCCCTTTATCGCATTGGTTGCAAGGTTCTTATTTGTTTGTGTAGGTGCGTGGGACTTGAGCGTGGTCTCCTACTTTATTGATACCTTGGTTCTCAAAATAGAGGGTAATACTTACGCTACTTTACTGCATCACCCTTTCCTCTTCAAGGGAAAACCAACGCAGTGCTCAAGAGGTAGCAAGGGTCCTTGGTCCTTCCGGATTAAAATCCCACATGCGAAGAGGCCTAAGCTGGCATGGCAGGACTCGGCGGACTAGCATTACTTGAATCATGTTGACAAGGTCGATTTACTTCTCTAGGAGGGTTCGGATGCGGCTCTGTGGAGTCTGCACTTCGTTAACTGATCCCCAGTCCAGCCCCTTAATGATCCATGATGCAAGCTGTAACGAAGGACCAGAACGGAATGCGGGTATAGCCGCCCACTTGGTACTGCGGGGTTCGGTGACGCAGAACCACTCCTGCTGCCATTGGTTGGACGCTTCGGCGAAAGAGCCTTTTGGCCAGGGAATATTGGTAAGCTTGGTCACTACAGTGCCGCTGCACTCCGCTTGTTTCCCGTGGACCACCTTTGGCCTCATGATAAAGGTCTTGAGCCATAAGCCGAAGTGTGGGGGAATTCCGAGGAAAGCCTCACATGTGATGATGAACGCCGAGACACCGAGGAAAGAATATGGGGCTAGATCGTGGAAATCTAGTCCGTAATAAAACATGAGCCCCCGGACGAAGGGGTGAAGAGCGAACCCTAGCCCTTGGAGGAAGTGAGAGATGAATACGACCCTCTCGCCGGATCTGGGAGTCTGAACAACCTGTCCTTGAGCAGGAAGCCTGTGGAGGATCTCCGCGGTCAGATATCTGGCCGCCTAAAGCTTCACAATATCCTCCTGTGTAATAGAGGAAGCCACCCATCGGCCCTGAGAGCTGAGCCCGGACATGGCTGGGAAGCTTGAAGCAATGGAGTCGAACCTTGGATGCTAGAACTCGAGGGTGGGAATGCTGAAGAGAGGTTTGGCGTAAACAAAAATGTCCCTTCGCTCCTTTATAAAGGCAACGGGTATCAAACGCCCCCTCCTAAGCCTGAAAACCTGCCTATTCCCAGGGAATCTTTCCAATGGAACGGTTGGGTTAACCACGCTCGCACTAATAAAAATTCCGCGATAAGGGGACACGATCTTTGCTTTGACAAGGCGTTCCAATAAAAACCGTGCCTCGAAACATGGAACGGCAGGACAGAAACGGTTCAAAATAATGACCGGGCGAGCGTGATGTCATGTTACGAAAAGACGTTGACGGATTTGACTCGTGAAGTATTATATTCTCTTGTGATGTTTGTGTTGTAATCAGGACACATTTGTCCGAAGCCTACCTTGGAATATTTGGGAAGGGGAAGCTGCCTTGTAATGCCGAAGACAATCTGCACGCCGGACACCTCGTCATTGAAGCCTGGTTCAGGGGCTATTGAGGGAGTCTTGGACTAAGGGGTCCTCGGGAGTCCGGCCTATTGGACATGGGCCGGACTAATGGGCTGTGAAGATACAAGATCGAAGACTTTCTCCCATGTCCGGATAGGACTCTGCTTGGCATGGAAGACAAGCTTGGCGACCAAATATGAAGATTCCTTTCTCTGTAACCGACTTTGTACAACCCTAGGTCCCTCTGGTGTCTATATAAACCGGAGGGCTTTGTCCGGAAACGGAGACAGTCATACAGGCTAGACTTCTAGGGTTTTAGCTATTACGATCTCGTGGTAGATAAACTCTTGTAATACTCATATTCATCAAGATCAATCAAGCATGAAGTAGGGTATTACCTCCATAGAGACGGCCAGAACCTGGGTAAACATTGTGTCCCCCGTCTCCTATGACCATCGACCTTAGACGCACAGCTCGGGACCCCCTACCAGAGATCTGCCGGTTTTGACACCGACACTCGCCATCTTGCTGCATCAAGAAGGCGGATGACGTCACCGAGCTGAACGTGTGCTGAACGCGGAGGTGACGTATGTTCGGTACTCGATCGGTTGGATCACGAAGAAGTTTGACTACGTCAACTGCGTTATCACACGCTTTAGCTTACGGTCTATGATGGTGTGTAGACACACTCTCCCCTGTTGTTGTTATGGATCTCCATGGATAGATCTTTGGTGTGCGTAGAACTTTTTTGTTTTCCATGCAACGTTTCCCAACAGTGGCATCCGAGCCAGGTCTATGCGTAGATGATAGGCACGAGTAGAACACAAAGAGTTGTGGGCGGTGATAGTCATACTGTTTATGACCAATGTCTTATTTTGATTTGGCGGTATTGTGGGATGAAGCGGCCCAGACCAACCTTACATGTCCATGCACATGAGACCGGTTCCACCGACTGACATGCAACTAGTTTTGCATAAAAGGTGGCTGGCGGGTGTCTGTTTCTCCTACTCTAGTTGAATCGAATTTGACTACGGTGTCCTTGAAGAAGGTTAAGGGCCTGTTTGGTTCATGACTAACTTTGCCACAATTAAGATTAGGCAAAGTGTGGCTGCCACAGAATGTGTGGCTAACAAAATGGCCACCACAAGTGTGGCAAGATTTGGCAAAAAATTGAGTCTATGACATGTGGACCATGTAGCTAGGCACGACTAAGCTTAGGCATGGCAACCTTAGGCTGCAAACCAAACATGCCCTAAAATAGCAAACTTGATGAATCACTGTTGTGGTTTTTGCGTAGGTAAGAACGATTCTTGCTAGAAGCCCGTAGCAGCCACGTAAAACTTGCAACAACAAAGTAGAGGACGTTTAACTTGTTTCTGTAGGGCATCTTGTGATGTGATATGGTCAAGACATGATGTGATATATGTTGATGTATGAGATGATCATGTTTTGTAATATTGACAACCGGCAGGAGCCTTATGGTTGTCTCTTTATTGTATGAAAAGCAAGCGCCATGTAATTTCTTTACTTTATCGCTATGCGGTAGCAATAGTTGTAGAAGCAATAGTAGGCGAGACGACCCGGACGCAATGGTGGAGATCAAGGTGTCGAGCCGGTGATGATGGAGATCATGACAATGCTTTCGAAATGGAGATCAAAAGCACAAGATGATGATGGCCACATCATGTCATATATTTTGATTGCTTGTGATGTTTATCCTTTATGCAACTTATTTTTCTTAGAACGACAGTAGCATTATATGATGATCCCTTCACTAAATTTCAAGATAAAAGTGTTCTCCCTAAGTATGCACCGTGGCCAATGTTCATTGTTTCGAAGCACCACGTGATGATCATGTGTGCTGGACTCTACATTCACATACAATGGGTGTAAGACAGCTTTGCACATGCATAATACTTGGGTTCAACTTGATGAGCTTAGCATGTACAGACATGGTCTCGGAACACTGGAGACCGAAAGGTCAAACATGAGTCATATAGTAGATATGATCAACATAGAGAGACGTTCACCATTGATGACTACCCACTCACGTGATGATCAGACATGGGTTAGTTGATTTGGATCATGTATCACTTTAGATAACTTGAGGGATGTTTATTTAAGTGGGAGTTCATTAGTAATTTGATTAATTGAACTTAATTTATCATGAACTTAGTCTTATAGTTTTTGCATGTTTATGTTGTAGATCAATAGCTCGCGATATGGCTCCTCTATTTTTGATATGTTCCTAGAGAAAACTAAGTTGAAAGATGATAGTAGCAATTATGCGGACTGGGTCCATGATATGAGGATTATTTTCATTGCTGCACAGAAGAATTATGTCCTTGATGCACCGCTGTGTAACATACCTGCTGCAGGAGCTGAAGCAGATGTTATGAACATTTGGCAAGCTCGTGATATGTCTCGATCGTATCTATAATTTTTTATTGTTCCATGCCAATATTCTACAACTTTTACATACTTTTGGCAACAATTTGTATGATTTTCTTGTACTAACATACTGATCCAGTGCCCAGTGCCAGTTCCTGTTTGTTGCATGTTTTTTGTTTCATAGTAAATCCATATAAAACGAAGTCCAAACACGATAAAAATATACAAAGATTTTTTCTGGAATATATGCGATTTTTTGGAAAAATAATCAACGTGAGACAATGCCCGAGGAGTCCACAAGGCAGTGGGGCACGCCCCATGGGGTAGGACACGCTCTGAGCCCTTGTGGCCACTCCTTAAGGCGGTTGGTGCCCTTATTTCTCTGCAAGAAAGCTAATATCCGGATTAAAGTCGCTTAAAATTCCAGCCCAATCGGAGTTACGGATCTCCGGGAATTTATGAAACGTGAAAGGCGAGAAACTGGGAATGCGGAAACAGAAGGAATCAAAGAGAGAGATCTAATCTCAGAGGGGATCTCGCCCCTTCGCCGCCATGGAGGCCATGGACCAGGGGGAAACCCTTCTCCCATCTAGGGGGGAGGTCAAGGAAGAAGAATGAGGGGGGCTCTCTCCCCCCTCTCTCCCGATCGTGCTGGAACACCGCTGGGGCCATCATCGTGACGACGATCTACCCCAACAACTTCGCCGTTGTCATCACCAACCCTCTCCCCCTCTATGGAGCGGTGTAACACCCCTTGTACCACTGTAATCTCCACTTAAACATGGTTCTCAATGCTATATATTATTTTGCAATGATGTATGGCTATCCTATGATGTTTGAGTAGATCCGTTTTTTCCTATGGGTTCATTGATGATCGTGATTGGTTTGAGTTGCATGTTTTATTATTGGTGATGTCCTATGGTGCTATCCATGTCGCACAAGTGTGAGGGATTCCCGCTGTAGGGTTTGCAATATGTTCATTGTTTGCTTATTGTCTGTGTTGTGTGAGTGATAGAAACACAAACAAGGATAAGTGGGTTATGGCGTATGGGAATAAAGATGACTTGATAGTTTAATTCTATGATTGGGTTTTACCTTAATGATCTTTAGTAGTTACGGATGTTTGCTAGATTTCAAATCATAAGTGCATATGATCCAAGGAGAGAAAGTATGTTAGCTTATGCCTTTCCCTGATATAAAATTGCAATAATGATTACTAGTCTAGTTATCGATTGCCTAGGGACAAATAACTTTCTTGTGACAAAAAGCTCTCTACTGAAACTAACTTAGTTGTGTATTTATCTAAACAGCCCTTAGATTTTAATTACGTGCTCTTTATTATCTTGCAAACCTATCCTAGCACACCTACAAAGTACTTCTAGTTTCATACTTGTTCTAGGTAAAGAGAATGTTAAGCGTGCGCAGAGTTGTATCGGTGGTCGATAGAACTTGAGGGAATATTTGTTCTACCTTTAGATCCTCATTGGGTTCGACACTCTTAATTATCGAAAGAGGCTACAACTAATCCCCTATACTTGTGGGTTATCAAGACCTTTTTCTGGCGCCGTTGCCAGGGACCAATAGTGTGGGGTGAATATTCTCTTGTGTGCTTGTTTGCTTTATCACTAAGTAGATTTTATTTGCGATTCCATATTTGCTTGTTTGCTTTTTTGGTATTACTATGATGTGGAACGAATAGAAGAATTTGTTGCTTTTAAGGGTGCTTATGAAATTGAATCTTTGTTTTAAAAGTATGAAGCTTTTGATGATGATGTTTATAGGCCTGAAAATTTTCCTATACTTAAATATTGCTAGGAGAATTATGAATACAATGCCGATATTGATGTGTTTATTGATAAAGTCTCCACTGTCCAAGAAGAGACTAATATTTTGCAGGAATCTATGGAAGAAGAAATTGCTGAAACTGTGGGCTCATTAGATGAAAAAGATGACGAGGAGAGCGAAGAACAATAGGAGGAAGAGCATATTGATCACTCATGCCCACCTTCTAATGAGAGTAACTCTTCAACTCATACATTGTTTAATTTCCCTTCATTCTTACCGAAGGATGATTGCTATGATAATTGCTATGATCCCTTTGATTCATTTGAAATATGAATTTTTGATGAACTTGATGCTCGCTATGGTTGTGGCCATGATGCCAATATGAATTTTGCTTATGGAGATGAACTTGCTATGGTTCCTTATGTTGAGAATTAAATTGTTGCTATTGCACCCACGCATGATAGTCCTATTATCTTTTTGAATTCTCCCAACTACACTATATCAGAGAAGTTTTTGCTTATTAAGGATTATATTGATGGGTTGCGTTTTACTACTAAACATGATGATTTAAAAAAATATAATATGCATGTGCTTGTTGCTCCTACTTGCAATTATTATGAGAGAGGAACTACATCCCCACCTCTCTATGTTTCCAATAGGATAAAATTGCAAGAAATTGTTTACGCTATGTATCGGCCTTTACTATGTGTGCATGAATTGTTCTTTTATGACATGATGATGCATAGGAAGAGAGTTAGACATAGATGTTACATGATATATGTTGCTTTGTGTTCACTACCAAAGTACAAATCATTGTTAATTAAAATTGGCTTTGATATACCTTGGGATCCGGGTGGATCCATTACTTGAGCACTATATGCCTAGCTTAATGGCTTTAAAGAAAGCACTGCCTGGGAGACAATCCGGAAAGTTTTAGAGGGTCATTTATGTCTATTTTGTGCTTTTATAAAGTTTAAAAACAAAAATAAATAAAATGGGTAACCTAAAACTTTTTGAAAAATAAAAGTGAAAGTAAGAAAGATGAGCACTGTTGAAGTGGGGGAGCTCCTTGAACTTTGTTCGTGCCCATGGAAACTTTGTGAATCTCGATTACAGAAACTTTTCAACAGAAATAATTATCCCCTTTTATAAATCCATTGTATTATAAAAATAATGTGCCAATATTTGCCTTTAGGATGATTGGATTGCTCGTTTGGTTTGTGAAGTGGAAAAACAGACACTTTGGCTGTAGTGCGTGAATTTACATTTTTTTACTGGAATGTCAAAAGCTTCTGAAACTTTTTGCATAGTACTTATAAAAAATTTGTTATTTTGTCCTCATTTTTTAGAATTTTTGGAGTTACATAAGTATGGTTGATGTTCAGATTACTTTAAACTGTCCTGTTTAAGACATATTCCGTTTTTGATGCATTGTTTTGCTCATTTTGGTGAATCTATCGATTGTATCGATGGTATAAGGCATGGAAAAGTTATATTACAATAGCTACAATGAAAAAATAAAATATGAATTAGTTTGCAACTATACTTAAAGTGGTGATTTGTTTTATTATACTAAGGGACCTCACGTGGGTTTTCTTAAGTTTTGTGTGATTGAAGCTTTCATGTTGGTGAGATCACGATGGATGAAGGAATAAGGAGTGGCGAGAGCCTAAGCTCAGGGATACCCATGGCACCCTAAGGTAAAATTCAAGGAATCCCAAGCAACTAAGCCTGGGGATGCCCCGGAAGGCATCCCCTCTTTCTTCTAACTATCATCGGTAATTTTACTTGGAGCTATATTTTTATTCATCACATGATATGCGTAAATCTTGGAGCGTTGTGTGCTTTTTCTTTTTCTTTTAATAATCCACCATGCTGGTATGAGAAAGTCCTTGGTTGATTTATAGAATGATCTTTCCACTTCACTTATATATTTTGAGTATGGCTTTATAGAATGCTTCATGTGCTTCACTTATATCATTTGAAGTTTGGATTGCCTGTTTCTCTACACATAAAAAAACCAAGTTATAGAATGTCCTTTTGCTTCAGTTATATTTGGTAGAGCGTGGGCATATCTTTTGTAGAAAGAATTAAACTTGTAGATCACTGAATATGATATGTTTGATTCCTTGCAATAGTTTTGCGATATAAAGATGGTGATATTAGAGTCATGCTAGTGAGTAATTCTGGATTGGTAAGAATACTTCTGTTAAAGTTTGTGAGTCCCGTAGCATGCACGTATGGTGAAGCATTATGTAACGAAGTCAGAGCATGATTTATTTTTGATTGTCTTTCTTATGAGTGGCGGTCGGGGACGAGCGATGGTCTTTTCCTACCAATCTATCCCCCTAGGAGCATACGTGTAGTACTTTGTTTCGATAGCTAATAGATTTTTGCAATAAGTATGTGAGTTCTATATGACTAATGTTGAGTCCATGGATTATACGCACTCTCAACCTTCCACCATTGCTAGCCTCTTCGGAACCGTGCATTGCCCTTTCTCACCTCGAGAGTCGGTGCAAACACGCCGGTGCATCCAAACCCCATGATATGATACACTCTGTCACACATAAGCCTCCTTATATCTTCCGCAAAATAGCCACCATACCTACCTATCATGGCATTTCCATATCCATTCCGAGATATTTTGTCATGCAACTTCCATCATCATATACATGACTTGAGTGTTCATTGTCATATTGCTTTGCATGATTGTAAGATAGCTACCATAATATTTCCATGGCTTGTAGGTTTTTTGATATCTTTCCTATGCTAGATCATTGCACATCCTGGTACACTACTAGAGCCATTCATATAGAGTAATACTTCATTCTAGATATCGAGTTATAATATTGAGTTGTAAGTAAATAAAAGTGTGATTATCATCATAATTAGAGCTTTTGTCCCAGTGAGGAAAGGATCATGGAGACTATGATTCCCCCACAAGTCGAGATGAGACTCCGGACGAAAATAAATAAATAAATAAAAGGCCAAAAAAAAGAGAGAGCCCCATAAAAACAAAAAAAATGAGAGAAAAAGTGAGAAGGGGCAATGCTACTATCCTTTTACAACACTTGTGCTTCAGAATAGCACCATGTTCTTCATATAGAGATTCTCTTGAGTTATCACTTTCATATACTAGTGGGAATTTTCATTATAGTACTTGGCTTGTATATTCCGATGATGGGCTTCCTCAATTGCCCGAGGTCTTCATGTGCAAACAAGTTGGATGCAAACCCAGTTAGTTTTTGTTTTGAGCTTTCATAAACTTATAGCTCTTAGTGCATCTGTTGCATGACAATCCATACTCCTCCCATTGACATCAATTGATGGGCATCTCCATAGCATGTTGATTAGCCGCGTCGATGTGAGACTTTCTTCTCTTTTGTCCTCTCCACACAACCTCCACCATCATATTCTATTCCACCTATAGTGCTATATCCATGGCTAAGCTCATGTATTGCGTGAAAGTTGAAAAGGCTTGAGAACATTAAAAGTATGAAACAATTGATTAGCTTGTCATCGGGGTTGTGCATAATGAAATACTTTATGTGGTGAAGATGGAGCATAGCCAGACTATATGATTTTGTAGGGATAACTTTCTTTGTCCATGTTATTTTGAGAAGACATGATTGCTTTATTAGTACGCTTGAAGTATTATTGTCTTAATGTCAAATGGTAGACTATTGCTTTGAATCACTCGTGTCTTAATATTCATGCCATGATTAGATTATATGATCCAGATTATTCTAGGTAGAATTCCACATAAAAAATTATATTTTTATCATTTACCTACTCGAGGATGAGCAGGAATTAAGCTTGGGGATGCTGATAAGTCTCCATCGTATCTATAATTTTTTATTGTTCCATGCCAATATTGTACAACTTTTACATACTTTTGGCAACAATTTATATGATTTTCTTGGACTCACATATTGATCCAGTGCCCAGTGCAAGTTCCTGTTTGTTGCATGTTTTTTGTTTAACAGAAAATCCATAATAAACGAAGTCCAAATGCGATAAAAAATTATAAAGATTTTTTTGTAATACATGTTATTTTTGGGAAAATGAATCAACGCAAGACGATGCCCAAGGAGTCCACAAGGCAGGGGGCGCGCCCAGGGGTAGGACGCACCCTGGGCCATTGTGGCCACTCTTTAAGGTGGTTGGTGCCCTTCTTTCTCCGCAAGAAGGCTAATATCTGGATAAAAATCGTGTTAAAATTTCAGCCCAATCAGAGTTAGCTTATGCCTCTCCGGAGGCGAATATTTGAGTTACGAGTTTGGCCTTCACATAAAAGAATGTGGAATTATTTCACAACACACGCCACCTGGAACAACACAGTGTAATGGTGTGTCTGAACGTCGTAACCATACTTTATTAGATATGATGTGCTCTATGATGTATCTTACAGATTTACCACTATCGTTTTGGGGTTATGCATTAGAGACAGCCGCATTCACGTTAAATAGGGCACCGTCTAAATCCGTTGAGATAACACCGTATGAACTATGGTTTGGCAAGAAACCTAAGCTATCGTTTCATAAAGTTTGTGGTTGTCATGGGAAACCATGGCCACCTATGGGCCAAGAGACCATTTTGGTTCGGCGGGGGATGGGCACGTCGCACAAAGAGCGGAGAAGCGTAACACAGCACGACAGAGATCACACGGGCAGTTTTACCCAGGTTAGGGCCGCCGTGAGGCGTAAAACCCTACTCCTGCTTTGGTGGATTGATGGTGGATAATGGTAGAGAACACGACGCTCTTGCCCGGCAGGGTAGCCTCGGGGCGAGAGTGGCTACGCGCGTATGAATATGCGAGGGTACGAATCCTCTCTACGGTAGCCATGGGCCTCCTTTTATAGATAAAGGGGTCACCACAGTGGCAAATCAGTCTTGACATACTGATTAGATAGCAAATAGTGCTATCATACCTAACTCTGCAGGCGGACAGAGCGCATTAAATGCGGCACTCCATGTCACATCACAGCGTGCCTGAACAAGCCTTGTCAGTCTGTTTTGCCAGCTTTGTGCCTGCTTGCTTGACACGTCTCAGGACGGGTGTCATTTGGAAGTGTTTTCTGTAGGAAGTGGCTGCCATGTGGTAGGAAGCAGCCACTTAGGGGCTTGACACCACACTGATCGATGACGTGCATTGCTGTGAGGTGGTGCGGTGGAGTAGTTTGCCTCCGCAAGCCTCGGCAGGCCAGCCGGGACGATCTGGAGGCTTACTTCCAGGGTAACCCCAACCCCGCCAGGCTCGCCTGCCCGACAAGGGAGGTTTTTCCCTTAGTGACATCTTGTCTCTTTGGCTTGACTTGGTATTCTCGACAAGCTCTCTGATTCTTCAAACAGTTGATCCCTTCGTGCTTGGTTAGATCTAGGGCGCTGCAAACTTGTCCTTAGGCCTGTGCATAGTCTGGGCAACAGACCCAGTGTTTGTTGCACCGACAGGAGCCTCCAGGCCTGGCCTGAACACGCTGCCGAGCATTGTCGGGGTAGGCCCTAACAAGTGCATAGGCAGGAGCGTAGTGGTGGCTTGCCCTTTTGGGATCTTCTTTGCTTCTTCATTAACCCAAGCCCAGGTCAGTTTCCGGTTCTCCCGCGCGTCATGCAACGCCAATTGTAGTGGGGTATATAATGGGCCACACCTTGCGGAGTGCCCACGGCCCATGTTCATGGGGTGATAACTACCATCCCACTATTCTTCCCGCTCCAAGCGCTTCCGCCACGTGTACTGCATGCATTGCGCATGGTTGGTGGCGGATGCAAAGGGTACGGGAATGGGTGCCATGGGAGAAAGCCGGGCGGAGTGGATTGGAGAAGAGGGTCGACCTTGATTCTTCGAGCCGTTAATGGTGAGGAGGAGTCGGATTGGTCGAACGGGATGGTGATCTCCATGGAAAAACACGGCCCCTTCCCTCGCCCGCCTATAAAAGGGGACGCCAAGGTTTCTGGGAGCTCGGGTGCTTCGCGGAGATGTCGACCGACCATGAAAGCTCCTCCTCTAGTGATAGCGACGAGGAGGACAGTGATGGCAATGAAGACGGTGCCGACCGGGAGGGTGACTACTTTAACTCCGGCTAAGCATCAGCCGCACCGTCACCGCCAGGCGGCGGCATCACCATCTGCATCTGCATCTCCTCTCTGTCAAGGTGGTTTGCCTAGGAGTTGGGAGCAGGAGTCGAGTTGGTGCTCCCGGCTCCTCCTGGAGCCTTCCAGCTGGGCCCTGGCAGGCTTCCTCGTGGGCTGCAGCTTCGTTCACCCTGTCATGTCCTGGTGGCCCGGGTAGTGGCGGTTGACGGGTCGTCTCCGCTGATTTCTTCACCATCGTCTTTGTTCGTGCCCTTCCGCTCTTGCCTGGCTCCCTCTGCTGGAGTCCGAAAGGGGTCAGGCTGGGCTTCTTCCCAGGTGCCCCTATTGCCCTCTTCACCTCCTATCGAGTGCACTTATCTTTTTTCAATCTTAAATCTGTAGGCACTTGCCAAATTTTAGTTCAAATTATGTAATCTCTTTTAATCCATGTTTGTGTCATGTAAGGTCAGTACTTGTTTGTTCAGCCTATTAATGAAAATGATAAACCTTGCAGGTGGGATGCCTCTATACTTTTAAGTAAATAAGTTTCCCCCAGCAAGCGATCCTGCCGGTTCCCTCAGTCTAGTTGCCGTGGAGTTAGGCCTACCGGGCACAAATCATGAAGAGGGGACAGCCCCCCGCCATTCCTTTTTTGTCAAAGGCCACTGCGACCATCCTGACTGAAGCAATGTTCGAGTCGAAGGATGGGAGCACCTAAGTTTTGAAAGGTAGCGAGGATTTCTCATGCAAAAGTCCTTACTTACAGAACATGTATGGATAAGAGAAAGAACTTATATGTTTGGCTTGCCGGATACCGCAGTGTAGGCTCGTCTTCTCATCTCCTCTTGGGGACCAAGTCCATGGCAGGAGCCTGCAGTTTATGTAGATAAAAAATGATGCCAGATGCGATCTTATCTACATGAACATGCGATGCTCATGGTATGCTTATACATGCATGCAACTTGTCGGGGGCCACCAGCGCTTCATTTATTTCTCTATTGTTCAGGGTCTGCGCCTGGCATTGTACAAGGGGTTGCATGGAACTGAGGCAAGGCATGTACAAATGGGTGGCTGCCGAGCAGGGCCCAATAGCCGCGCCTTACGGGTAGAAGTTGCGGAGATGCTCAATATTCGATGAGTTTTGCAATTGAATGTGATCTCCGGTCTCGAGACGGACTGCGCCAGGTCTGGTGACTCGTACTACCCGGTAAGGGCCTTCCCACTTTGGCGTCAACTTGTTTGTACCCTTGGCGGACTAAAAGCGCCCAAGGACAAGGTCGCCTTCCTCAAAACACCGGGCATGAAGCCTGCAGCTGTGATAGCGACGCAGGGCTTGCAGGTGGCATGCAGCAGGCGTAGCAGCCCGGACACGGTGTTGTCCCTTGGCTATATAATCGTAGGCAAGCACTCGAGGTGACCCGTAAATGATTTCTGTGGGGATAAGGGGATAACAACTTCTGCCCCATAGACTAGAGGGAAGGGAGTCTGCTCAGTAGCTCGATTCGGGGTCGTTCTGAGGGACCAATGAACCACCGGCAGCTCGTCGATCCATCACCTGCCGCACTTCTGCAGCTTATCAAATGATATTGTCTTGAGTCCTCGAAATACTTCAGCCTTCGCCCTCTCAGCTTGTCCATTGCTTATGGGATGTGCTACAGAAGCAAATGAGATCTTATTTCCGAGGGCATGAACATATTGCATGAAGGCGCGGCTCATGAATTGGGTGCCGTTGTCAGTGATGATCCGAGAAGGGACCCCGAAGCGACACACCAATCCTTTCAAGAAGTTGATAGCTGACTGAGCAGCCACCTTCCTCACAGCTTCTACTTCTCGCCACTTTGTAAACTTGTCGATTGCAACTCACAAGAATTCAAAGCCCCCGGCAGCTCGAGGGAAATAGCCGAGGATATCGATCACCCAGACTGAAAACGACCATGACAAAGGGATTGTCCAAAGAGCTTGGGTCGGCAGATGGATGTTCTTGGAATGGAACTGGCAGGCTTCACATTTGGTGACTAGCTCGGTCGCATCTTGGTGGTCTCCGGGACAATAAAATCCTTGTCAGAATGCTTTCCCAACCAAAGACCTTAATCCAATGTGGGAGCCGCACATGCTTTTGTGTATTTTTGCCCGCAGTTCCTTTCCTTCTTCCTGGCAAATGCACTTCAATTTCGCACCGTTGGGCCTTCTTATGTATAGTGTGTCATCAACAAACTGATACATACTGGCCCTCCAGTCTACTCTTTCAGCATCTTCTTGCTCTTTGGGAAGTTCTACGATATGGAGGAAATGGACTATGTGCCTTGCCCAAGTTGGAGCTTGGGGCTCGAGAACGAGGACTAGCGGCACCTCCTCCTTCGTGGGAGCGCACCTCTCGACCATGAGGACTGGTGGTCCGGTGGGAGGGGATAGCTCAGCAGCTGAAGGGGAGTTGTTCCCGTCAAGCTATCTACCGGGAGCCCGGGAGGCTCTACCGGGAGCTCGGGAGGCTCTACCGGGAGAGGCTTGCCGAAGTCCAGTTTCCTCCTCTTTCGGGCCATTGTTGCCGGAGATACGGAGGGCTGAGTAAGATGGAGAACAAAAGTTCCTGGTTCCACAGGAAGCTTCTGCGCAGTGCACTTTGACAGATGATCAGCATGCTGTTTTCAGCACGGGGTACGTGTTGTATTTGCAATCCGTCAAAGCGCTCCTCCAGACTTCTCACTTTCTCAACGTACGCCTCCATCATTGGACTTTCCCTGGTGAAGCGACGTGCTATACAAACGGTTTTGAACCCCTTTCCGTGACGTCATTTGGAACCGTCGCCAAGTGAGTGTGGGCGATAGGGGGGTCCTTCCCACACCGCCCAGAAACAGTCGGGGATATGTCCTCCTGGCACACAGGCTGGGGGAAAATGAGCTCGTGTGCGACAGTGCGAGGCATCGACACCCAATCATTTCTATTCGTATGTACATCCCACACGGTGAATCCTGGAAAAACATTTCCGTTCGTATGTATATCACCCACAGTTTTTGTCGGTGCAACAAACCCTGGGTCTGTCGCCCAGACTGAGCATAGGCACGGGAACGAGATTGAAGCACATACCCAACTCAGAGTACAAGGGACTAAGAGATCCAAAGGACCAATATGCAGATCAAAGGGACCAAGTTCAAGCCAGAGAAGCAAGATACCATTAGGAGAAGGGCCTCCCTTGCCGGGCAGGCGAGCACGGCAAGGGGCGAGGCCAGCCCCGGAAGAAGACATCCAAGGCATCCCGGCAGGACCTGCCAGGATACACGGAGGCAAAACCACCTTACCAACTACTCTGCCACGACCCACGTCATCAATCAGTGCGGTGTCAAGCTGCAGAGTGACTAAGTGGCAGCCATTCGCTAAATGGCAGCCTCTCACTACAAGAAATACCTACAGATGACACCCGTCCTATGTCGGCGTGCTAGGAACGGGGGTCCCCAGACTTGCCTACCTGCGGCCAGCGGCGTGGCTCCACTAGCAGTCCTGTATGGCCCATCTTCACCAGCAAACAATCAAGACCCTCGCGAGGGGCCAAGCCTCGCGAGGTGGATGACGCAGGACCTCCTCGGGGGCGGCCTCACCAGGCTGGCTCACGAGGGTGCGGAGAGATCAAGGAAAGGGGCACCTCTTGAGGTTCCGTGATGCAAGCCATGATGATCGAAGCCAGGCGGGCGCCGGCGCGCAATGTCCTCATTTCCTCTTTGGTGCTGAAGAGGCGAGCGCAGGCGAGGAGTCCCGAGGCATCAGGCAAAGGTTTCCATATCGGCGCAACAACACCAAGACTAGCAGGACGACAAGAGGGAGGTCACCGTGGAGCCCAAGATGGCGTCACCACTAGAGCCTTTGGCTGGCGAAGTCCACCTTTAGTCAGGATAACTTGTACTAGTTGTCTCCCTTAGAATTTGGCCGTTGTGGGATCCCTTCCCGCCTAACATTTGGGGAGAGGACCAGGGCCTCTATAAATAGGACTAGCCACCACCATAGAGAGGGACCGATTCCATCCACACACGCACAAACTCACCAAGCATAAGAGAACCTCTCCTCAGGAGGTTGTTCTTCCCTTTGTAATTGTTCATCCTGACCCCAAGAGGCAATCCACCAGACCACACTGGAGTAGGGTATTACACCACATCGGTGGACCGAACCAGTATAAACTCTCGTGTCTCTCGTTCTTTGGGTTCATCGAGCTAGGCCTTGCGATCGTTGCGAGAGCGAGCAAGGGGGAGAGAGATCTTCATGCGCATCCCATTGTTCGAATCTCAAGGGTTTGCCGGAACCCATAATCCCATCAGCATACACGCCAGCACTCCGCAGCACCGATGTCAGGTGACCTGAGAGCCGGCGTCGACCACTGGGCAACTTGGCCAGCCTGAGCGACTTCGTCTGCCCAAGAAGACCTCAACCCCGCACTCCAGGAGACACGCGCACTGCAAAACACTGCGGGCCGCGGGCGGCACGGCCCGACGCGATCCACCCTTACTCCGCGGCGCGCGCGGGCCGTCGCAATGGCCTCAAGCTACGCTGCGGCGATGGCGCCGCACACCCGACGGGAACAAGCGATCCCGACTGATGGAAAGCAGCCAAGAATCATTGCTGGAGCGCGTTGCTGAGCTGCTGGACGCTGCAGCCAGGGGTACACTGCCATTCTGCTCCTTGCGTACTGTTGGATTTCGGGTTCCGACAAAACCCTCAAGGTTCGAACACTGGGGTGCGCGCGAAGATCTCCTGCTATCAAATCACGCCCTCAGCCTCACCTAGATCTCTAGGCTTAGCTCGATGAACTCGCGACACAAGAGACACAAAATATATTGGTTCGGCCCACCATTGTAGTGTAATACCCTACTCCAGTGTGGTGGTGGTGGATTGCCTCCTGGGCTGGGGATGAACAGTACAAGGGGAATAACAGGCTCCTGAGGAGAGGTGTTCTTGTGCTCGGTGGATGTGAGGATGGAATGGATCCAGTCCAAGATCCGATGCCTCCTACTATGGTGGCTAGTCCTATTTATAGAGGCCCTAGTCCTCTCCCCAAATATTGAGCGGGAAGGGAGCCAACAACGTCCAATTTGAAAGGGGACAACTAGTACAAGCTATCCTGACTAAAGGCGGTCTTCGCCTGCCAAAGGCTGTGGTGGTGACGCCGTCTTGGGCTCCACGGCGACCTCCGTTTTCCGTCCTGCTTGCCTCCTTAGCACCAAAGAGGAAGCTAGGACACTGTGCACGCTGGCGCCCGCCTAGTCTCCATCGTCATGGCTTGCGTCATTGGAACCTCGCAAGGTTTGCCTTGCCTTGATCTCTCCGCCCCTCGCGAGCTAGCCTGGTGAGGCCGCTCCCGAGGAGGTCTTGTGTCGTCCGCCTCGCGAGTCTTGGCCCCTCGCGAGGGTCTCGAATGCTTGTTAGTGATGATGGGCCATACGGGCCCGCTCACAGAGCCACGCCGTGGGCCGTAGGTAGGCAAGTCTGGGGACCCCCATTCCTAGAACACCGACAGTAGCCCCCGGGCCCAAGGCGCACTCGGACTTGGCTCCGAGGCGAAGCCAAAGGGCAAGTGCAGAGCGCCGTGGGCCCCAATAGCCTGCGGCCTTGGTCGACGCGTGGCGGTTGATTGGACATGGGCATCTCCGCTTCCCCACGCTAACTCGGCAATTGCCTGATTTGACGAGTCCCTGCTGCATGCAAGGAAAAAACCATCATTACCTGTGATCGTGAGGGCTACTTGCTGGCCTTCTCCTGCTGTAAATGGGGAGGAGGGCAGAGCCCCCGTCGCCCATCTCTCCATTCCGCTCACTTCTCCCCCTTTACTCCATTGCCATTAGCGACACCGATGGCGCCGCCGAAGAGGTTCTCCGCCACGGAGAAGGGGAAGGCCCATCAGGAGGGGCCCGGCTCTCCGGTGTGGCGTGGACGCAGCCATCCCATAAGCACACCACGACCCCACGGCCCCCCCCGCTCTGGCGAGTGCCACCAGCGTGGTGGGGGTTGCCAGGGTCGAGGTAGCCCCGTCGATGAAGGGAGACATGTCGTGGTCACGCGGCCTCCCCGGCTGCGCTTCCACTTGGCGGAGGTGCTGCCGGAGTTTGTCATCTCGTCGGAGAACCTGGCCGGCAACTGGCTTCAGCTCCCGCGCTTCTTCGCTGACGAGCAGCCGGCCACAGATCCAGGCGGGCTCTGGCTGCAGGCGGATGGCTGCTGTAGCAGGGTTTCCTAGGTCGCAGTTGAGGTCTCTGTCGCGGGCAACATAGCCCTGGCCCGCGGCTGGCAGACGTTCACCCGCGTGCGTGGCCTGGGCAGGCGGTGCACCCTCCATTTCAAGTACGACGGCGACGCGACCCTCTACGTGAGGGTGTTTGGGGAAGATGGTCACCGCGCGCGGGTACTTTCCGCAGGTCAACGAAGGCGATGAGGTGCTCGGCCTTGGTGATGGTCGTGACGAGGATGAGGGCGAACTCGCCCTTGGTGCCGACAACATCTCGTCCAGCTACGTCGGTTCTTCCTACGGATACAGCTCCAGCAGTTGTGGTTACGACCAGCCGCCGCGCCCACTTCGAAGGCGACAGTGGGTCATATCATCGCCGCGCCTCTGTGAAGCGCAAGGAGGGGTCTGGCTGAGCCGGCGCCAAGAGCCGGCCCTCGCGGACCGTTGTGGTGGCACGCGCCGCTTTTATTTCGTTCTTCCTTTCCTTCCTGTATTAAGAAAAAAAACAGTATGGGGCCATGGAGGGGCATTCAACGAACTATGATTTCCCAGTTATTATGCTATGTTTATCGTTTCAGTGTTGTGTCGCAGCATAAATGTCTCATATATGTGCGGTGGAGTAACTTAGCTTGCCGTGTTTGAAGTAGTCTCCGCCTCACGAGGCACACATTCTTCAGCAACTGGCCAGGCTTTTTGGGAACTACAAAAAAAATTAGTTAGGGAATTCCGAGCCTTGATCGTAGGCACCGCCACCAGCCATGACTCAGCGCCTTGCATCGCGGTACCCGTGGGGCACGGATTAGGGGAGGAGCGCCCGCTTGCGGCTCGAACGAGGGTGCTTCACGAAAAACAAGACGCTCACGGGGGCACCTGTCCAGCCCTCTCAAGAGGCACGCGCGAGAGAGTACAGACCAAACAGAGAAATAAAGGCAGAATAGAGGCAGATAGCGACAGGGCGAGACCAGCAAGAGAACACTAGAAAGCGAATTTGGATGAAAAGCCGCGTTCAGCACCTAGTCTAGTCTTCTTGTCTTCTCACCAGCGCAGAGCTAAGTGCTGCCACTAGGACGTGGGAGGGAGCCCCAGAGGCCCGAGGGCGGCACTCCTGAGACTCCGGGGCAGGTACAGCTCCACTCATTATTACATGAGAGTGTCATGTGCGGAGACCTTCACAGGCACTGGGCCTTCTTCACATGCGCTGGGCCTTTCTTCATGGGTAGAACTTCCATAGGTGCTAGATGTTCCAGGCGTTCTGGATGGGTACCCCGTCCTGCGTCTCCAGGCGTGCGGCGCCAGGCCCGGAGACATGGACGACTTTGAACGGGCCCTCCCACATGGGTGAGAGCTTATGCAGCCCTTCCCTGGAGAGCACCCGCCTCAGTACCAGGTCACCCACCTCGAGCGTCCTAGAGCGGATGTTGCGGCAGTCATACCGGCGCAGCGCCTGCTGATATCTTGCCGCTCGTAGCATGGCTTCACGGTGGTGTTCCTCCCCCAGCACAAGGTCCATCCCCCGCATGGCGTCCTGCTGCGCCTCATCAAATGCCGGGACCCGCGCAGAGCGATGTTTGACCTCGTGAGGGAGAACCGCTTCTGCTCCATAGATGAGGAAGAACGGGGTCTCACCCGTCGGCTTGGTGGCGGTGGTGCGGATGGACCACAGCACGGACTGGAGCTCGTCGTGCCAGCCCCTGCCGCAGGCCTGGAGCTTCTTCTTGAAGGTCCTGGTCTTGAGGCCCCTCAGGACCTCTGCGGTTGCGTGTTCGGCCTGACCGTTGCTCCTGGGGTGCGCCACCGAAGCGTAGCAGATCTGCGTTCCAAGGCTAGCACATTATGTCTTGAAGAGGTTACTAGTGAACTGCGAGCCGTTATCGGTGATGATGCGGTTGGGGACCCCGAACCGGCTCACGAAACCCTTGATGAACTTGACCCTTGCAGACGGCTTCTACCTCCGCCCACTTGGTGTACTTGTCGATGGTGACGTAGAGGTAGTGGTAGCCCCCAGGCGCTCGAGGGAACGGGCCCAAGATATCCAGCCCCCAGACCGTGAATGGCCATGAGAGTGGGATGGTCTAGAGGCCCTGAGCCGGCTGATGAATCTGCTTGGCGTGGAACTGGCAGGCCTCGCAGGACCTCACCAACTCAGTCGCGTCGTTGAGTGCCGTGGGCCAGTAGAATCCACAGGAAACACCTTGTCGATGAGGGTTCGTGACGATGAGTGGTGCCCGCAGTCCCCGTCGTGTATGTTGGCCAGTAGTTCTCTTCCTTGCTCCCAGGAGATGCAACGCAGCGAAACGTCATTTGGTCGCTTCCTATATAACTCACTGTCCCGGATGTAGTACGTCGTGGCTTGTTGGGCCACACGCTCCATGTCCACCTCCTCTTCCGGCAGCGTCCCTTGAGTCAACTATTCCTTGAATTCCTTGATCCAGCACCCCTCCTGAGGTTCGAGCACCAAGAGCAACCACGCTCCCGAGGTCGGGCCGCAGGCCGGGGCTCCTGACGCAGGTGGTTGAGGGAGCTCCTCCCGAGGTAGCACAGTTCTTGAGAGCGGCGGTGTTGCTGATGGTTTGAAGAGCCGCTCCTTAAAGACGCCAGGCTCTTGGGGTAGCCGCTTGTATGCCCTTCTGGCGATGTCGTCGGCTTCCTTTTTGGTGCCACGGGGCACATGCTGCAATTCCAGGCCCAAGAACTGCTTCTCCATCTTGCACACCTCCACGAGGTATACATCCATGTGTTTGTCCTTCGGCTCGTATACCTTGTTGGAGCAGTTGACGAGGAGCTGCGAGTCGCCCTTGATGGTGAGGCGCCTCACCCCCAGGGCCACCGCAGCCCTGAGGCCAGCTATGAGGCCCTCGTACTCTGCTATGTTATTGGAGACCTTCTCGCCCTGCTGAAAGGAGAGCTGCACGGTGTAGTAGAGCTTGTCCTGGGTAGGTGAGATGAGCACCGCTCCAGCCCCCACGCCCTGGAGTGAGAACGTGCCGTCGAAGTACATGACCCAGCCGTCCGGCGCTTCTCTCCCTGGAAATAGGGATTGGTTCTCGCCTGCTTCGAGCTCTGGGGCATCGGTCCATTCCGCCACAAATTCTGCGAGTGCAGCCCCCTTGATGACCCTGGTCGTGCTGAACTCCAAGTCAAACACTTGCAGCTCGATGATCCATTCAGCGACTCTCCCGGCAGCATTGGAGCTCCTGAGCACTCTTTCCAGCAAGTAAGCTGAGACGACCTTGATGGTGTGACCCTGGAAGTAGTGGCGCAGCTTGCGCGAGGCCACCAGGAGCGCGAGTAGGATCTTCTGAGGCATGGGGTATCATGCCCTCGCATCCCGTAGCACTGTGCTGACGAAGTACACCGGGTGCTCGATGAGGGCGGGAGAGCCAACGGAGTCTTCGGCTTCCGGGGGTTGAGGTATCTCTGCGGGGTCTTTGGCTTCAGGGGCTTGGTGGTCTGTCGAAGCAGCAGCTGCTTCGGGAGCTTCGCCTTGGTGCCGCGCCGCTTCGTCCGGCTTGGAGGTTCCACTTGGCGGGCCCTTGACCTGGCGCTCTTCTCTAAGGGCCACCAGCGCTGTGTTGGCAAAGTGTGGTGTGGCAGATAGGTAGAGCACAAAGGGCTCGAGTGGTCGAGGCAACACCATCACTGGCGGGCTGGTCAGGTATCTATTTAGGTCTTGAAACGCTTGGTCGGCCTCCGGAGTTCACTCGAACGGGCCTTTCCTCTTCATCATCTTGAAGAACGGTAGGGAATGCTCCCCCAACTTGGAGATAAAGCGCCCCAACGCAGACACACTGTCACAACCCTAGTCAGTATATGCATTAGAGTGTATGCATCATGTCTACTTTGCTTAGAGAGTTGAAATGGGGATGACAGAAACCCCCAGCACCCCCTTAATCCAACTAGGGTTTACCGAAATATTTTTCAATGAAACTGAAATGCCCTTCTAAAATTTCATCATCTTTGTCTTGGTCTAGAACCCCTGACAAAAATGGTGCACATTTTTCTAGGACACATAAGTTCACTGAATTAAACATATGCTATTTGCAATTGGGCATTTAAATGCTATATAATATTTTAAATGCTCAGTTAGTTATGAACTTAAGTGAGGGCTGTTGGGAATATTCAAAACAGAGCGCACAATTATTTTCAGGATTTTTGGAGACGTTTTGGTATTTTTAATAAAGCCCAGAAGTTAAAGAAAAATAGAAAAACATTAACAAAAAAAAGAGAGAGAATACGTGGCGCTTACCTGGCCGGCCTGGCACTGTAGCAGCCCAACAGGCCCATCTGCCAGTCGTCTCCCACCTCGCGCCAGAAGGACGCGAGGCGTGTGTTCGGCGCACGCCGGCACGCGCCCGTGCCACCTCCTGCTTCCGCCGCTTCTGGAGCCAGCCCCGAGTGCTACGCACTCCACCTCACCCCCTACACCTTTCCTCCCTCCCCCTGGACCCCAACCCCTCCTCTGCTCCCCTCCCACGTGCACCACCGAATGGAGCTCGTCGACGCTCGCCGTTGTCGCGACCACAGCCTCCGCCGTGCCTCTCCGACGTGACCTCGAGATCCGCCGTCGACCCCTACATCGTCTCCACCGAGCCACGTGACGGGAAGAGCCACCGAGCCCATCCCCGATGTCTTCTTCCTCCTCGGGTCACCGAGATCTCTGGCGACCCTGCGCTGCCCCCGATGCACCCCCGCCCTCGTCTCCGCCTCGGTTGGATCCGCTGTGAGCTCCTTCTGCTTCCCCTATGCTCGCCGCCTCCATTCCCGTCCCCTAGCTCCGTCTTCCACCACGGCCGAAGCTCGCCGCCGCCGTGCCTCGTCGCCGTCGTGGCCAGAGCCACCGTGGCTTGAAGCCCTGCACACCACCGTGCTCTACACCTCACCAGGAGCAGATAGCACACACCAACTCCTCCCCTAGCGCCCTGCATCGCCTAACCCGCCGTTGGCCGAACTCTGGCCGCCGCCGCGAGCTCGCTTCCGACGAGCTCGGTCCACCTCAGCTGCTCCCGCTTGCCCCGTTAGACGCGCCTCGTCGCGCTGCTCCCGTAGAGCCTCTCCGCCGCCCATTTGGACACCCGTGGGCGATTTCCGAGCCGCGCCGCCGTCTCGGGCCTCGCTGGCGTCGAGTCGCCGGCGAGTTTGACCCCGCTAACCGTTGACCACGGGTGGACCCAGTTTGACCCCCTGGGTCACTGACGTGTGGGCCCCAGGCCACTAACTAAAATAGGTTAGTATTAGTTTAACGCTAACTAAACTTAGTTAGTTTAACTAACTACTGACCGACGGGATCTACTAGTCAGTTTGACCTGGACCAGCCCCGTTGACCGCTGACGTCACAGAGATGTAGTGCTGACGCAGTTAATTATTTTTTGGATTTATTCTTATTCAGGAAATTCCAGAAAATAGAGCTAACTTCTAAAAATCATAGAAATTAATCTATAACTCCAAATGCAAAGTTTTATATATGAAAAATGATCAGAAAAATCTGTACTGGTTTCATGCATGTTTAAACAAGTTAACTTGCTGTTTAGTGCATAACATGATAAGGCACTATTTAAGATCACAAATGAGTTTGAACTTTGAACCTTTGGTTCAAAATGGCTCAAACTCATCTGGTTGTAGTTGCATTAGCCCAACACACTCATTTTTCCATGTCATGATCATGCATCATATTGTTGCATTGCATTGATTGTGTTCCTTCTTGTTTGCCCGTATTTGTTCCCCTTCAGTAGACGTGGTTCCGATGATGAGTTCGATGACACCGATGAAGAGCTATTTTATCTTCAGAAGTGCCAGACAAGAAAAAACCCCTTGTTCATTCCGATACAATCCCACTCTCTCGCTCCTGCTCTATTTTAATACATTAGGACAACAATGATTCATTTGTTACTTGCTGCGGTAGTTGAACCCTTTATCCTCTGCATGACCTGTCATTGCCACAGTAAATAGATGAAACCCACTAGCATGAGTAGGAGTTGATTGAGCCCTGATGTGCCTATTCATTCATGCTTGTTTGTCGTGCCTGCTATTGCTTAGAGTTGTGTCAGGTCTGATTCATCGGGGATGAATTGGAATGGTGATGAACATGTCCTACTGTGTGTGAGCTAAGTCTGTGAACACGTTTTGGTAAAGGTAGCAATGAGAGGCCATGTAGGAGTACATGGTGGGTTGTCTCATTGAAGACGTCCTCAGGAGCTGAGTTCTGTGTTTGTGATCCATGAAACAACTACTACCATGCATTGGGCCATGAAATATGACCCTGCTCGACTTCTTAACCACCCTAGTCCTCTGTCTAGGAGTTGCAAGTAGTCTCTGGTGTTTGTAGTATACCGGAGGCCGTGCGCAGCGCTGACTCGAGGGGGTGGGCTGTGATGCGGTAGGCACGTGGCCGGGTATACTGGGCGCCCGTTTGGTGTCGTGGAACCCTGTACACATCGTTCGGGGCCGTATGTGGAAACCTCGGCAGGACTCCCTGCGGATGGAACCTGAATTGGCGATAAACCTGGATTAGAGACTTGAGTGTTTAGGTAGGTTGTGGTCTACACCCACGTCGGCTTTCGCTTGAAGTCTGCCGAGCACATGTCGTGTGCAGAAGCTAAGTGGTGGAAACATGTATGAAAAAGTACACCCCTGCAGGGTTAACATCATCTATTCGAATAGCCGTGTCCGCGGTAAAGGACTTTTGGGTTGCCTATAACAGTTCATAGACGAGTGAAAGTGGATACTCTAAAATGTGCAAGATAAGCGTGAGTACTATGGATGGCCTTCTCGTAGGGAGAAAGGAGCGGATCCATAGTGGTGTATTGATATGGTGAATATGTGGACTCGTGTGCGCCACCTCAAAAGAGTTACTTGCAGTCGTAGTTAGGATAGCCACCGAGTCAAAGCTAGCTTGCTGCAATTAAACTCCACCACCCCCTTTCTTGATACTGATGCATATGTAGCTAGTTCTGATGTAAGTCTTGCTGGGTACATTTGTACTCACGTTTGCCTATTTTATGTTTTGTAGAGAGATGTCAGTCTTGCTAGTAGTTCCGTGTGGACCTCGATGTTTAGCTTGATACCTTAGCTACGATCTTGTGCCCTCGGCAGGATTTGGTAGATAGTCAGGCTTCTCAGCCTTTTTCAATTGTAGATGTCTGTACTCAGACATGTTAAGCTTCCGCATGTGCTTTGACTTGTATGCTCTGAATGTAGGGTCATGAGACCCATGTTTGTAATATCTCGCTCCTCGGAGCCTAATGAATAAATACTTTGAGTCGTAGAGTTTTGTTGTGATGCCATGTTGTATTTACACATATCGAGCATATTGTGTGTATGATTGAAATGCTTGGTATGTGTGGGATCCGACAACCTAGTTGTTTATCCTTAGTAGCCTCTCTTATGGGGAAATGCAGTCTTGTGCTTCCATGAGCCATAGTAGTCGCTTCAGCCAGTTCACGGAATCCCGCTAGCCCAGCACTCTGCTCGAGAACACTTGGTGGCGGCATGTGATTCACTTCATTCCTGTATACGTCCCTCGGGAAATGTCACGCGGTGACATCCAAGTCCTGCCTAGCCTGCTATAGCCGGTTCACGAGTCTGTTAGCCCGATGCTACAGCCCGGATTCGCCTGCTCGGCGACCGACATGCTCGATGTTGATTCATGTATGCCTGTCCCCGTAAGTTAGCGACACTATCATATACGTGAGCCAAAAGGCGCAAATGGTCCCGGGCCATGGTAAGGCAACACCCGTGGGAATACCGTGTGTGAGACCGCAAAATGATATGAGGTGTTACCGGCTAGATCGATGTGACTTGGAATCAGGGTCCGGAGAACGTTGGTATCAGAGCCCGACTGCTTGTAGGATTACCAAGCCAAACTGGTCGAAGTTGAGTCTAGAAATGCTTTAGTTATATAAGGGAATTGATTGTGGAAGGGAACGTAAGGCTCTTTTTACTCCTTATACCTCATGACCTTCTGATCTGAGTCAATCTCTTCTTTTCTGTGGGGATTAAGAACTAGGCTTCTCATCTTTCTATCAGGATCACGTGTTACTAATCCGTAGAATCTTAGGATTGTTGGTTCCAGGCCTCAATTCAGTTTCTACTACTTTTAGTATGTTTTCAGTTGAACCAGAACTTTGATTTGATGTTGTTAAGTGACTATTCAAATCCTTGTGAATGTCTCAAATCATTTTGAGCATTTACAACCCTTATGCTGTCTGAGTCATCCCAGGTTTCTAAATAGTCTGATGCATTTGCAGTCCTTCCTCCCAGTTCCCGATGTTCATTTGGTCCAGATTAATCACACTAATCGGTGAGTTGAGGTACTCCGTTGCCTCGACATATATGTTGGAGCTATTATTATGACCCTAGGTGTTTTAGGGAGTCACCTAGTAATCTAGCCATGTTTTGTGTTCCCGGTGTGATGATTCTGGCCACCATTCTTGAAGCATGCCGTGATGCCATTTAGTAGTAGGTTTTCTATTCCTGGGTTCTTGAACCCGAGATTCACCCTACTTACCTCATGTTGATAGTGTTGCTACTTCCTTTAGGATATCAGTAACCTTTGCGATAGTCCTCGAGGTTCGTGGTACATCCTTCTTCCAATTACCATGAACCATTCTTGGCAGGAGTTCTTTTGAACCAAAAGGTCACGACCAGAGTGCTCTTGATGAGTTCTCCATTCTATATTGTGAATCTGCCAGCTCTACCCCCTTCCGCATGGGTTATACAGAAGATATGTTGAGCTTCGCTTGACATACTAATCTATGCATCCACAACTCAGAAAAACATCTGTTCCTTTGAGTTGTCCCTCTTTAGTTGTATCCTGACCTCCGTCTATCAAGTGATAGTCGGGAATAGTTGTGACGTCGTGTTCGTCAGTGTCTATTATCTTTGTGGTCCGTCGAGCCGTTCTATTTCAGGATGACTAGGAGAAACAAACTCCAATACCTCATCCATATCCAGGATTGGGTCAAAGCAGTTGTAATCCACAGATCGAAATGCAACCCAGCTTTTGATTATGTTCTACACTAAAGTATTGCCCTCTTGATGTCAGGAATGTCATGATAATTGCACCAACTCTTACGAATTCTTGATGCAGTGATACTTCTAGCCATCATCATTCGCTCTTCGGTTCCGTGTTGTTGCAACCGGAATACCGACAAGTGAACCATGATGTGTGCAATCAATACCCCTAGCAGCAGTGTTGCTTGGTAGTTAATGGACATTAATATCATTCTTAGCGTGTTGGTTATCGACTCACTATTCTAGGATTGATCGTGCTACCTTGTCCTTATTTCTGGTGCACCCGACGATCCTTGAGTTAGGATTGAATCACTTGCTCTTCTGATCATGTCATCTTGCCTTGAAAATCAAGATTGTTCTCGAGCTTAGTAACATATCGGTGGTTCGTGATGTTCCGAATATCTTCTCAGAAGTATTACCAGGTTGTCACTTGACCGATATGTTGAGTTCATGATCGAGTTGGTTTTCCAATAAACCACTCTTTCTCCAAGAATCTATGTTGGATACCCCAGAGCTAGTTGGTTAAGCCAAACAACAACTTGGAGAGTTGGAAGATAAAAGCTTGTCTGACTTAGTTCATGTTAAGGGATATCTTTTTTGTGTGTGTGTGTTGAAGAAAGATGATATCTCCATCGATTGGTCCTCGTGATCAGTTGTTGGATCTATTGCCTTGTCCAAACTTTGACTTGAGTATGGGCTATCGTCAAGTCAAATCAGAACCAACGATGTTCGTAACGTTGTCTCACTTGTGGTTGATCCCTCGAGCATACACCATTACATATTTTGGTCTGACCAATGCTATCACCGTGTTCACATGATGGTGGAAGTCCAGTGATATGGGAATTCCGATGAGTTGTTGTTGAGCCCATCAGCAGCATTTGTCTCCCCCATGATTCATGTTGAACATTAACCTAGTGTTGGAAACTTTGTAAGAAATGCCTTCGTGTTCCGTTCATGAAGCTTATGCTTGGATGGAAGAAGTGACCCCCTCGAATTCATGTGCATTTGGTGCAAGTTGCCACCGTGAGTTCGAGAAAGATTGTTTTTGTTTCCTCCGGTACCATCCCAAGTCATTTATGCATGTGCGGATGTATTCTATGGTTTGGTCGATTAATTAACTCCACTCCATATGTATTCCCTAACACACCAAGATACTGATTGACTTGTTCAAGGAAAAGAAGTCTATGCTTGGGATCTAATCCATGGACTTGCGTAAAGACTTTGAAATCCTTGATGATGGTTCCGGATCAGAACTCGGTAGTGTTTTATTATAAGATTACTATGTGGTCATTCTTGTCTTGGACAACATGCTCACATGTATGTAGTAGAACCGGCTCATGTTTTGGAGCTTACTATCGTAGTTCATATCCCGAGAATCTCGCAACGTCATCCCGTCGATTTGTGTTGCAAACTTTCTTTTGGACATGCTGAGTCTGAAGTATCCTACCACCAATCGGATCTAAATCTCAGGCAGATATGATGGTCGGAACACTTCCAACATTTACATTTTGTTCCCAGCTTGCACCCCATCGTGCCAATTTTCCATGGGATGCCCTTCTCAGCAGTTGCTGTCCAGGTTCATCTTCAAAGGTGGACTTACCATGGGTCCCATCCATTTCCGATGATAAGCAAAATCATCCATTGCGTTGTCTTCAACAAGGTAGTCCACATAATCCATTCGCATCCGGATATGCCATTCTTCCGAACTCCTTCAAACGGTCATTTATGAATTTCCTTAGGCTGGTATAGAGAGTTTCAATGATCTCTATATCAAAAGTAATTCTTTTTCCACTTAAGGTAATAATTCCACGAGTCACCTCCCCCAAGGTGCCCCATTATGGGATCATAGCAGTTTCTCCTCGCTACTTTGAAACCCTCGTCAAAATTGTTTTATCCGTCCTTCCTGATGTATGTTTGCCTCTCAGCTCGAGAGATGTTGCTATGTCTCACTCTGTGAGTTGATCCTGAGTTGTTTGATCTTTGAGGAGATCGATCCTTTTAGAGTTTTTCCTTTCCTCTCGTTGTTGTGTTGGTTGGAGTTCTCGGAGCAAGACATCAAGATAAAGATGGTGATCAAATCAACGTACTTATGAAGTGCAATCTGGATCGTGAAGATTGTATTAGTCTGCTTCCCCCCCCCCCTTCATCTTACCCTACGCTTGAATCTCGGGACGAGATTCTTGTTTAGTGGGGGTGAGTTGTCACAACCCTAGTCAGTATATGCATTAGAGTGTATGCATCATGTCTACTTTGCTCAGAAAGTTGAAATGGGGATGACAGAAACCCCCAGCACCCCCTTAATCCAACTACGGTTTACCGAAATCTTTTTCAATGAAACTGAAATGCCCTTCTAAAATGTTCATCATCTTTGTCTTGTTCTAGAACCCCTGACAAAAATGGTGCATATTTTTCTAGGAAACATAAGTTCACTGAATTAAATCATATGGTATTTGCAATTGGGCATTTAAATGCTATATAATATTTTAAACGCTCAATTAATTCTGAACTTAAGTGAGGGCTGTTGGGAATATTCCAAACAGAGCCCACAATTATTTTCAGGATTTTTGGAAACGTTTTTGTATTTTTAATAAAGGCCAGAAGTTATAGAGAAATAGAAAAACATTACCAAAAAAAGAGAGAGAGAATACCTCGCGCTTACCTGGCCGGCCTGGTACTGTAGCAACCCACCAGGCCCATCTGCCAGTCGTCTCCCACCTCGCGCCAAAAGGACGCGAGGCGTGTGTCGGCGCACGCCGGCACGCGCCCGTGCCACCTCCTGCTTCTGCCGCTTCTGGAGCCAGCCCCGAGTGCCACGCACTCCCCCTCGCCCCCTGCACCTCTCCTCTCTCCCCTGGACCGCAACCCCTCCTCTGCTCCCCTCCCGGGCGCACCACCGAACGGAGCTCGTCGCCGCTCGGCGTTGCCGCGACCACAGCCTCCGCCGTGCCTCTCCGACGCGACCTCGAGCTCCGCCGTCGACCCCTACGCCGTCTCCACCGAGCCACGCGACGAGAAGAGCCCCAAAGCCCATCTCCGACGTCTTCTTCCTCCTCGGATCACCCAGATCTCCGGCGACCCTGCGCTGCCCCCGATGCACCCCCGGCCTCGTCTCCGCCTTGGTTGGATCCGCTATGAGCTCCTTCTGCTTCCCCTGCACTCGCCCCCTCCGTTCCCGTCCCCTATCTCCGTCTTCCACCATGGTCGAAGCTCGCCGCCGCCATGCCTCGTCGCCGTCGCGGCCAGAGCCACAATGGCTTGAAGCCGGGCACACCACCCTGCTCCACACCTCACCAGGAGCACATAGCACACACCAGCGCCTCCCCTAGCGCCCTGCATCGCCTAACCCGCCGTTGGCCGAATTCTAGCCGCCGCCGCTAGCTCGCTTCCGACGAGCTCCGTCCACACCAGCTGCTCCTGCTTGCCCCGTTAGACGCGCCTCGTCGCGCTGCACCCGTAGAGCCTCTCCGCCGCCCATTTGGACACCCGTGGGCGATTTCCGAGCCGCGCCGCCGGCGTCGAGTCGCCGACGAGTTTGACCCCGCTGACCGTTGACCCCGGGTGGACTCAGTTTGACCCCCCTAGGTCACTGACGTGTGGGCCCAAGGCCACTAACTAAACTAGGTTAGTATTAGTTTAACGCTAACTAATCTTAGTTAGTTTAACTAACTATTGACAGACGGGACCCACTGGTCAGTTTGTCTGGACCAGCCCGTTGACGGCGACGTCCACGGTGATGCAAGGTCTTGCAGATTAATTATTTTCTGGATTTATTCTTATTCAGGAAATTCCAGAAAATAAAGCTAACTTCTAAAAATCATAGAAATTAATCTATAACTCCAAATGCAAAGTTATATATATGAAAAATGATCAAAAAATCCAATCTATCCATCTGTACTGGTTTCATGCATGTTTAAACAAGTTAACTTGCTGTTTAGTGCAAAATATGATAAGGCACTATTTAAGATCACAAATGAGTTTGAACTTTGAACCTTTGGTTCAAAATGGCTCAAACCCATCTTGTTGTAGTTGCATTAGCCCAACACACTCATTTTGCCATGTCATGATCATGCATCATATTGTTGCATTGCATTGATTGTGTTCCTTCTTGTTTGCCGGTATTTGTTCCCCTTCAGTAGACGTGGTTCCGACGATGAGTTCGATGACACCGATGAAGAGCTATATTATCTTCGGAACTGCCAGGCAAGCAAAACCCCCTTGTTCATTCCGATACAATCCCACTCTCTCGCTCCTCCTCTATTTTACTGCATTAGGATAACAATGATTCATCTGTAACTTGCTGCGGTAGTTGAACCCCTTTTCCTCTGCATGACCTTTCATTGCCACAGTAAATAGATGAAACCCACTATCATGAGTAGGAGTTGATTGAGCCCTGATGTGCCTACTCATTCATGCTTGTTTGTCGTGCCTGCTATTGCTTAGAGTTGTGTCAGGTCTGATTCATCGGGGATGAATTGGAATGGTGATGAACATGTCCTACTGTGTGTGAGATAAGTGTGTGAACAAGTTTTGGTAAAGGTAGCGGTGAGAGGCCATGTGGGAGTACATGGTGGGTTGTCTCATTGAAGCCGTCCTCAGGAACTGAGTTCTGTGTTTGTGATCCATGAAACAGCTACTACCATGCATTGGGCCCTGAAATATGACCCTGCTCGACTTCTTAACCACCCTGGTCCTCTGTCCAGGAGTTGCAAGTAGTTTCTGGTGTTTGTAGTATGCTGGAGGCCGCGCGCAGCGCTGACCCGAGGGGGTGGGCTGTGATGCGGTAGGCACGTGGCCGGGTATGCCGAGCGCCCGTTTGGTGTCGTAGAACCCTGTACACATCGTTTGGGGCCGTATGAGGAAACCTCGGCCGGACTCCCTGCGGATGGAACCTGAATAGGCGATAAACCTGGATTAGAGACTTGAGTGTTTAGGTAGGTCGTGGTCTACACCCACGTCGGCTTTCGCTTGAAGTCTGCCGAGCACATGTCGTGTGCAGACGCTAAGTGGTGGAAACATGTATGAAGAAGTACACCCGTGCAGGGTTAACATATCTATTCGAATATCCGTGTCCGCGGTAAAGGACTTCTGGGTTGCCTATAATAGTTCATAGACAAGTGAAAGTGCATAATCTAAAATGCACAAGATAAGCGTGAGTGCTATGGATGGCCTTTGTCGGATTTCGGGTTCCGGCAGACCCTTGAGGTTTGAACACTGGGGTGCGCGCGGAATTTCGCCTTCTACCTACCTGTACCCCGCCGCCTCGCTAGGATCTAAACTACGAAAGGATCAGCATAAGAGACACAGGGTTTATACTAGTTCGGGCCACCATTGTGGTGTAATACCCTACTCTTGTTTGTGGTGTGGTGGATTGCGTCTTAGGCTGATGTGATGAACAATACAAGGAAGAACAGCCTCGCGAGGGTCTGTTCTTGGCTGGTGCGATGAACTGCTAGGGAGAGTTCAGTCGCCTCTCTCTATCTCTCTCATTTGTTCTCTTGCTATCTTTCTGAATGCCTCATCTCGGATCTCTCTTCACTAGGGTGGCTAGCTCTACTTATATAGGAAGAGGCCCTGGGCCACTTCCCAAATATTGAGCGGGAAGGGCGCCAACAATTGGCCATTTTGAAGGGGATCATATGGTACACTTATCCTGACTAAAGTTGGTCCTCGCTTTGTCAAAGGCTCGTGGTGACTTGGCTTGGGCTCCACAATGACTTCCTTCCGCCGTTGGACTGGTCTTGGTCTTGTTGCACCGAAATGGACGCCTCGCTTGATGCTCTCGCCGCGCTTGCTCCCTTTGCACCAAAGAGGAAAGGAGGACACTGCTGGCTGGCACCACCTGGCGCCCTTGGTCGTCATGGCTTGCGTCATGGGCACCTCGTGAGGTACCCCGCCTTGATCTCTCCGCCTCCTCGCGAGCCAGCCTGATGAGGTCGTGCCTGAGGAAGCTCCTTGTCGTCCGCCCCGCGAGGCTTGGCCCCTCGCGAGGGTCTTGAGCTCGTGTTGATGAAGATGGGCCGTGATGGTCCCCCCTTTGAGCCACGCCGCAGGCCGCAGGCAGGCAAGTCTGGGGACCCCCGTTCCTAGAACGCCGACAGTAGCCCCCGGGCCCAAGGCGCGCCCGGACTTGGCCGAGCAGAGAGGCGAAGGGGCAAGTGCGAAGCGCTGCGGGCCCTAACAGCCTGCGGCCTTGGGCGCCGCGTGGTGGTTGATTGGACGTGGGTGCCTCCACTTCCCCACGACGCCTCGGCAACTTCACGAATTGACAAATCCCTGCATGCAAAGCGGGTCATGATTTCCTGCGATCATGGAGGTCGCTGGTTGGCCTCCTCTGGCTTTAAGTACGGAACGATGAGCGCTCCTCTGGCCCACTTCTGCCTGCTTCTTCTTCTTCCCGGTTCTTGCTCCGTCTTGTTGCAGTGGCTCCGATCCGCCGGTTCTCCGCGGCAGAGAAGGGAAAGGCCCCTCGAGAGGGTCCTGACCCGCTCCATCCGAAGAAACAGCTGACCCTTTGCCATCGGGACGAGGGTGCCCACCAGGTGGTGCCGAGGCCCTAGTGCGAGCGGCCACCATCGGGGTTCCCGCTTCCCTTGTACGCCCAGATCGAAGGCTCTGAAGGGGTTGATGTCGAACGCCACGGGCGACGCCGTCGTCGGCGCCGGCGGGTCGCGAAGGTGCGCGTCGCTCCTCCTGGAGTCCACGCCGAGGGTTCCTCACGGGAGTTCGTA
This sequence comes from Aegilops longissima, assembly GCA_021605205.1. Taxonomy (NCBI): domain Eukaryota; kingdom Viridiplantae; phylum Streptophyta; class Magnoliopsida; order Poales; family Poaceae; genus Aegilops; species Aegilops longissima. The sequence continues at coordinate 268,210,219 of CM038677.1, forward strand.
CTCTATGCCGCCATGCCTCCTCGGTCTTGGATTCGCATTCCTCTCTTCTTCGCCTCCGCGATTCCGCGGGGAGGACCCTTGGAGATCTGGCTGCAGCACGCCGGCTGCGGCACCCTTGCAACCGGGGCAGAGGTTGAGGTCGTTGCCCCGGGCGAGGTCTTCATGACTCGAGGCTTGGTGAGATCGCTCGGGTCTGCAGGACAAGGGGCGATCTCGCGATCCACCTGGAGTACGATGGCGCTTCGGTCATGCTCTTCAAGGTCTTCGATGCGGAAGGGCGCCGGCTGGAGTGCTGCCCCGGGAGAGGTGTTCGAGGCCCAGCCGTGGCGAGGGCCAGGCCCGCTGGCCGCTCTCTCGGCAGCTCCTCAGGCGGTGGAGGCGTCGGAGGATCCAGCGACTCCGCCGAGCTCTTCACGACTCCGGAGACGAGCGACGACAGCTACGAGCCTCCGAGCACCCGCAGGCCGTCGCCGCCCCTGATCTGGATGGGGTTGGCGCCGGTGCCCGACGGTCCGCTGTTGATGATGGCATCTTTTGCAGGGGCGCGTGTAGCTAACGTTCTTTAGGATTTACTCCCTGCGAGGAATCAAAAGCGCGCCCCGTGGTGGCTTGTAAGGTGCCTGTGGCCTTGTTTGTTAATATGATCCTTGTTGTGAATCAGCGTGAGTTGCTCATCCCGCCTTAGCTCGGTTCTCCCTTTCGAACCTCGCGAGGGCTTGATGCTCTGCGCCGACAGGTCCCAGTCCCAAGGCAAGCTTCAGCCGTCGCTGGTATGCCAGGTCGCGATGCCGTGGTCAAGGCCAGGAGGTGAGCGGCCCGGGGTCCGGTAAGAGCCCCTGAGTCGCGATGCTCAGGAGGTCCCCCTGAGCGCCCAAGCGGCAATCATTCGGTGAGAAAGGGGAGCGACGTTGCTAACTCGGGATTGCGTTTGGTGAGGGGACGGTGCCGTGTTAGTTAATGCTTCCGGAGGGTGACTTATCTCGAGAATCAGGAGTCGCTTCCTGGTGCGTTGCCGGGTCCTTGCATCGGCAGGCGAGGGGTCGCTTGGCGAGGTCCTCACGTGTCCCTCCCGTCTCGCCTTTGCTCCCCTTTCTGCTCTACGTCCTCGGGTCCCGGCCCTCGAGCGAGTCTCAGTCGTCGCTGGTATGCCAGGTCGCAATGTCGTGGGCAAGGCCAGAGGGTGAGGGCTGGAGAGCAAGTAGGAGCCCTGAGTCGCGATGCTCAGGCACCCCCCCTTCAACGTGCAAGCGGTTCGCGCGGGTGAGAGTGAAGGGGACACCGTGGGGGCCTCGCCTGACGCTGCTCCTTGAAGAAATCCTGTGGGCTCATGATAGAAAAAACGAAAGTTCACCGTTACGACCGTCAGTCAGCCGTTGGTTGTCCCGGAAGGGTGAAGAGGCACTGAAGGCTTGACGAGGTAGCGCTATGCGGGGCTGCCGCGGCTAGAGCTCAGCCATTCAGGTTTGTCGGCGTTGCGGGGACGGACCCACGCGCAAGTGCCGTGCCGTTAGGGAGCAGCTCCATCAGTTGGTGTCAGTCGAGCGGGCAACTAGGTCAAGCATGTTAGTCACGAAGGAGCAAGTCCATTTAGATTAGCGCAAGGAAGACAAACATCGCTCGGCCGGACCCTCGCGACTTGGGGATGATGCAGCCCGAGGAACAGGAAGTAAAAGAGATACACGCCGCAGGGACGGGCCAACACGGCCTGGGAATAATGCAGCCCTAGGGGGGCGCTCCCAGCTGGAAATGAAACTTGAACGATGTCACCTGGTAGCGTTGAAGAAGAAAGGTTGTTGGTGCGGCAGACTCGGTGGGCTGCGGGAGCCGATCCTCACGAGCCCCCAGGCCTAGGGGCCTCGGGAGGCTCCGGAGGCGCTGGTGGCTCCTCATGGACCATCTCCATCTCCGCCAGGGCTGTGGAGCGCCTGGCCTCTTGAGCCTACAGGATGCTCCTCATGAGGCGCTGGTACGTGGCTGCCGCGTTCGGCAAGCCGTAAGGCATCGAACGTAGGCGTGGGTGGGCCTCGCAGCGCCCCACGCGAGAGGGGCCAGAGGCGCTCTGAGAGGCGGCTCGGTTGAGCCCCTGGTATGACGATCTGGACGCTGCAGCCCACCATCCTCGCCTGGACGGGAGCCACGAGAAGGTGGCGGCTGCCACTCATGACTCTTGACTCTTGCAGCTCCTGAACGATCTTGCTAACGAAATCCTGAGGGTTTGGCCCTCCTTGCCTTGCTCCTTCTTGAGGGAAACGTGCTTAGAAACACGCCTCCAAGTGGTGCCCAAGCGCCTCCCTCGTGACCCTAACAGGGTCGGTGGCCCTCCAGGGGGAGCCCCCGAGCCCTTTCTGAGGAGGGCGCCGGGCGCGCTTTCCTATGCGATAGAAGGAGGTTCCCCCTGAGCAGGTGCGGACCCTGAGGGGCCTGCCTCCTGAGGGGCCGGGCCGGATGATGTCTTCTTCTTCTTGGGAGCGATCTCGGGAGGCCTCCTGCTTCCGCGATCCGGGTCCTCCAGTGATGCGGCCCGAAAGGCTCGCTCCAGGGAGCACACTGCGTCTTTCTCTTCGCAGGGTACTGTGATGACTCCGCCACTTCCTGGCATCTTGAGGACGTTGTAGCCGTGGTGGGTTACGGCCATGAACTTGGCCAGCACTGGGTACCCGAGGATGGCGTTGTATGGCAGGCGAATGTGTGCGACATCGAAGTCGATGAGCTCGGTGCGGTAGTTGTCGGTGACCCCAGAGAAAGGATTGGTCGGCTGGAGCTGATTGTAAGGCACTTGAAGATTGTTGAACGTGTCCACGGACAGGACGTTGAGCCCTGCCCCGCCATCGATGAGGGTCTTGGTGACTAGCACGTTGCTGATGTTTGGGGAACAAAGCATCGGGAGGACTCCGGCTGTGGCCGCACACTTGAGCTGATCTGCTGAGCTGAACGTGATGGCGCACGCCGACCACCTGAGGGGGCGTGTGGCTTCGAGCTTGGGGAGGACTGCATTCACTTCATGGGCGAGCTGCTTGAAGATGCGTTGAGAGGCTGGGGCTTGAGCTCCGCCCAGGATGCAGGCGATCGCGCGCGGCTCCTGGAAGCCTCCAGCCCCCTCATCCTGATGATGGTCTTCATTCCCCCTTGGTTGCGGTGGCAGAGGAGGGAGGCCTGCGTTGCCTTGCGGGCGATCCTCGCGAGGCTGATACCTCCAGCCTCCCTCGCGAGGCGAGTCTTGCCAGCGATCCTCGCGAGGCTGGTCACGCCACCCTTGGCGTGGGCCGCGGTCTTCCTAGCGTCCTGCGTTCCTTCCTCGTCCTCGGCCGTAGCCCCCGTCGCTGCGATCGGGACATCTGCCGATCCTCCCTTCTCGCAGGGCTCGGAGTTCTTGACATTCGCTGGTGTTGTGGGTGTGGAGATCGTGGTACACGCAGTACCGGCTGCCCTTGGAGGACTCGGGCTGATCTCTGCCCCGCTTGGTGTCCGGTTCTGCCACGAGCACGGCAGCCCCCTTGCGCTTCACGTCCTTGGCCTTGGGTTTCTTCTCTTGGAGTGCGGCGGGCAGTCGAGGAAGACAGACGCCTTCCTCGTACTGGCGCACTTGGTCGCCAAGTTGAACAGCTCAAGGAAGTGCCAGATCTTCATGCATTGCTAGCTCCTCCTTCATCTTGGCGTCGCGCACACTATCGGACAAAGGCGGAGATGATGGCCTCCTCGGTCACCTTAGGAATCTTGAGGCGTGCGTTGTTGAGCGGCTGGATGTACTGCGGGGTCTCTCTGGTTGCTGCTTGATGCGGGCATATGTCGCTCCGGCGGGTGGCGATTGCGAGTACCTTGGAAGTTGGCGATGGGCGAGTGCGCATCTCGTCCCAGGAGGGATCGTGCACGGGCCAGGTTACGAGCAGTCACGGGCCCGTCTTTGGCGCCACGGGAAACCAGTTCGCCATGACCTTCTCGTCTCGTTGGCGGCTTGATGCCCAGCTCGTAGAGCTGGAGGAACTTCTTGCGAGTCGGTCGTACCCGTCATTGTCGAGGAGGCAGGTCGGCTTGAACTTGCCGGGCCCGACGCTGCTGCTTCGGGGTGAAGGCACGACAGCCTGTTGTGTACAGGAGGCCTTGGATGACGAAGCTCAGTCTTGCGGGTCCCCATGTGCTGCGCTTGGGAGCAGCGGGGTCTTGAGCGTCTTGGGAGCAGGCGAGGAGCACTCGGGCAGCTTCTTGCGGGCGAGGACCTCTGACAGCTCTGCTCTTGCCGTGGCTTGGCGCCGGACGGAGGCGGTCCTGCCCAGGACCATGCGCCTTGGGGCCGAGGCACCTTCTTGAGGGAGGCGGCCGAGGCGCCCTGGCAAATCGCCCGCCGCGGGGCGGGGTTCGATGCAGCGGAACAGATGGCGTGAGGAGCCCCTGCGGCGCGGCGAAGCTTAGCGTCGGTCGAGCCACTCTTTGTAAGCGTCATCGGCGGGGCCAGTAGCGCAGGAGCTTCGTTTGCGCGATGAGCACAACTCGATCCTCCATGGGCGCCCGAGCGCGGGGCGAAGAACCAGCCAGGCGGCGAGGGTAGCAAGTGCGGCCGTCTTGCCTCACGGAGGATCTGGGGCGATGCTTGCTGCTCGTTCCCGCCAGGCCGGTGGCAGCGTTGGCGGCATGTGATGAGGAGCGACGAGGGCGCCCGCCAAGGGAGCCATCTGGGCGGCAGCGAAGCGAGCGGCTTCGGCGCTCGGCACGGGCCCGCGAGCGCCGGACATGGATCACGGTGGTCGACGGAGAACGGGGCGGCGGAAGACGAATCACGGCGAACCCCTACCTGGCGCGCCAAATGTCGGATTTCGGGTTCTGGCAGACCCTTGAGGTTCGAACACTAGGGTGCGCGTGGAGTTTCGCCTTCTACCTACCTGTACCCCACCGCGTCGCTAGGATCTAAACTACGAACGGAACAGCACAAGAGACACAGGGTTTATACTAGTTCGGGCCACCATTGTGGTGTAATACCCTACTCTAGTTTGTGGTGTGGTGGATTGCCTCTTGGGCTGATGTGATGAACAATACAAGGAAGAACAACCTCGCGAGGGTCTGTTCTTGGCTGGTGCGATGAACTGCTAGGGGGAGTTCAGTCGCCTCCCTCTATCTCTCTCGTTTGTTCTCTTGCTATCTTTCTGAATGCCTCATCTCGGATCTCTCTTTGCTAGGTTGGCTAGCTCTACTTATATAGGCAGAGGCCCTGGTCCTCTTCCCAAATATTGAGCGGGAAGGGCGCCAACAATTGGCCATTTTGAAGGGGAACATATGGTACACTTATCCTGACTAAAGTTGGTCCTACTTTGTCAAAGGCTCACGGTGGTGACGTCGACTTGGGCTCCACAATGACTTCCTTCCTGCCGTTGGACTGGTATTGGTCTTGTTGCACCGAAATGGACGCTTCTGCTTGATGCTCTCGCTTGCGCTTGCTCCCTTTGCACCAAAGAGGAAAGGAGGACACTGCAGTGGGGCTGGCGCCACTGGCGCCCTTGGTCGTCATGGCTTGCGTCATGGGCACCTCATGAGGTACCCGCCTTGATCTCCGCCTCCTCCCAAGCCGACTGATGAGGCCGCTCGAGAAGCTCCTTGTCGTCCGCCCAGATTCTTGGCCCTCGCGAGGTCTTGAGCTCGTGTTGATGAAGATGGGTCGTGATGGGCCCCCTTTGAGCCACGCTTGCCGCAGCGAGCAAGTCTCGGGACCCCCGTTCCCAGAACGCCGACAGCCTTCTCGTAGGGAGACGGGAGCGGATCCATAGTGGTGTATGGATATGGTGAATATGTGGACTCGTGTGTGCCACCTCAAAAGAGTTACTTGCAGTCGTAGTTAGGATAGTCACCGAGTTAAAGCTGGCTTGTTGCAGTTAAACTCCACCACCCCCTTTGTTGATACTGATGCATATGTAGCTAGTTCTGATGTAAGTCTTGCTAGGTACATTTATACTCACTTTTGCCTATTTTATGTTTTGAAGAGAGATGTCAGTCTCGCTAGTAGTTCTGTGTGGACCTCTTTGTTTAGCTTGATAACTTAGCTATGATCTTGTGGCCTCGGTAGGATCTGGTAGATAGTCAGGTTTCTCAGCCTTTTTCATTTGTAGATGTCTGTACTCAGACATGTTAAGCTTCTGCATGTGCTTTGACTTGTATGCTCTGAATGTTGGGTCATGAGACCCATGTTTGTAATATCTCGCTCCTCGGGGCCTAATGAATAAATACTTTGAGTCGTAGAGTTTTGTTGTGATGCCATGTTGTATTTACACATATCGAGCATATTGTGTGTATGATTGAAATGCTTGGTATGTGTGGGATCCGACAACCTAGTTGTTTATCCTTGGTAGCTCTCTTATGCGGAAATGTAGTCTTGTGCTTCCATGAGCCATTGTAGTCCGCTTATGCCCAGTTCACCGGAATCCAGCTAGCCAGACTACTTGCTCGGAACACTTGATCGGGCCGGCATGTGATTCACGCCGTTCTGTGTCCGTCCCTTGAGAAATGTCACGCGGTGACATCCGGAGTCCTGCCTCTTTGCTACAGCCCGGTTCACCAGAGTCCTGTTAGCCCAGTGCGACAGCCCGGATTCGCAAGCTGCTGACCGACATGCTCGATGTTGATTCATGTATGCGTGTGCCCGTAAGTTAGTGCCACTTTGGGTTCATGACTAGTCATGTCAGCCTGGGTTCTCTGTCATATGGATGCTAGCGACACTATCATATACGTGAGCCAAAAGGCGCAAACGGTCCTGGGCCATGGTAAGGCAACACCCGTGGGAATACCGTGCGTGAGGCCGCAAAATGATATGAGGAGTTACCAGCTAGATCGATGTGACTTGGAATCGGGGTCCTGACACACACGACCGGCAAGCTTTTGCATCTCCTTGAGGGTCTACGGTGGGCTCATGTCTTTGATTGCCTTGACCTTCTCTGGGTTTGCCTCGATCCCTCTATAGGATACGAGAAAACCCAGCAGCTTGCCAGAAGGGACAACGAGCACGCACTTCTCCGGGTTGAGCCGCAAGTTCACCTAAAGTAGGCTCACGAAGGTCTCCTCCAGGTCTTGGATCAAAGTTATCGCCTCCCGAGACTTCACCACAATGTCGTCAACGTTGGCCTCCGTGTTTCTCCCGAGCTGCCGCCCTAAGGCGATGTGCATCAGCCGCTGGAAGGTCGGTCCCGCGTTGCACAGTCCGAAAGGCATGCAAGTATAGCAGTACACTCCACACGGGGTCACGAAGACGGTCTTCTCCACATCTTCTACCGCCATCTTGATTTGGTGATAGCCTGGGAACGCATCAAGGAAGCACAGCAAGTCGCACTCGGCGGTGGAGTCGACGATCTGGTCGATGCGTGGAAGTGGGAACGGGTCTTAAAGGCAGGCCTTGTTGAGGTTGGTGAAGTCAACACACATGCGCTACATCCCTCCTTTCTTCGGCACAACAACGGGGTTCGCCAGCAACTCGGGGTACCGAACCTCGTGAATGGCACCCGGCGCCTCCAGCTTGTGGGTTTCTTGGACGATGAAGGCCTGCTTCTCCCTGGACTGTCATCTCGCCCGCTGCTTCACAGGGAGCACGTTGGGGCACACATTTAAGCTATGCTCAATCACCTCTCTCGGGACCCCCACCAGCTGTTTTGGTTCCCATTCGAATATGTCCTTGTTTGCGTGCAAGAACTTCACCAACGCTCCTCTTGATCAGGGTCGAGGTCGGCACCTATGGTAAAGGTGGCTCCTGAGGACCCGTCTTCATCTACTGGCACCTGCTTGGTTTCTTCCTTGTCTTGAGTGAACAACTGCTTCTTCTTGGTTGGTGCGGATCCCTTGGCCTTGGAGGTGTCTGCGTCGGCAGGCTATGACATTGCAGCAGTCTTGAGGGCAAGCTTGAGCGTCATCAGGGCTTCCTTGGTGTCCCCAACTACTGTCAGGACACCCTTGCTCCCGGGCATCTTCATGAGGTTGTAGGCCGGATGAGTCGCCGCCATGAATTGAGCTAGGGCCAGGTACCCGAGGATGGCGTTGTATGGGAGGCCAATGAGGGAGACGTCGAGGTTGACTAGCTCGGTGCGGTAGTTGTAGCGCGTGCCGAAGGTGACAGGAAGGCGGATCTGTCCCAGGGAGTGGGCAGTGTCGCCGCTGACTCCTGAGAAAGGCTTGTTGAGGCGGAGCCGCTCTAGTGGTACGTGAAGAAGGCTGAAGGCCTCCACGGAGAGCAAGTTGAGGCCGGCCCCGCCGTCGATGAGGGTCTTGGTTACGGCCACGTTGCAGATGGTGGGCGTGCAAAGCATTGGGAGCATACCTGAGCCGGTGGTGGAGACAGGATGATCCCCTGAGTCGAAGATGAGGTCGGCCTCGGGCGCGGCCCAGCCTGGGTGAGACTCCGAGCGCTTGGAAGTGGCACCGATCTGGCAAAGGAACGGCTTGGTGTGACGATCCGAGGGTGGTGCTTGCGAGCCACCGAGGAGGGCCACCACAGCGTCGGGTGCCGGCGCCGTGAAGCTCGCGGTGAGGAGGTCGTGCAACTCCTCCCAAGACGCCACGGAAGATCTGGAAGGTCGCAGCCGAGCACCTTGATGCGCCGCAAAGAGCCATGAAATCGATTAGCCATGACCTGTCGTCGCCCCGGCCGAGGATGGCCTCCTCATACGCCAGCAGGAAAGCCACCGGATCCGCCGTGCCGTCGTAGCGCGGCGGCATCTCCGGCTTGAACAGGCGGACTCTTGTGCTGTCGTGAGGCGGAGGCAAGGCTGAGCCCCCAGCCCCTTCTATTGGCACCGGTCGTCGGAGCGGAAAGTGTTGCACTTGCCATGGGGGCGGAGCGTGGCATGGCGAAGCACGGATCGACGGAAGGAAAACTCCGGCGCACCCCTACCTGGCGCGCCAAATGTCGGATTTCGGGTTCCGGCAAAACCCTCAAGGTTCGAACACCGGGGTGCACGCGAAGATCTCCCCCTATCAAATCACGCCCTCATCCTCGTCGGGATCTCTAGGCTTAGCTCGACGAACTCGCGCACAAGAGACATAAGATTTATACTGGTTTGGGCCACCACTGTGATGTATACCCTACTCCAGTGTGGTGGTGGTGGATTGCCTCTTGGGCTGGTGATGAACAGTACAAGGGGAAGAACAACCTCCTGAGGAGAAGTGTTCTTGTGCTCGGTGGATGTGAGGATGGAATGGATCCATTCCAAGATCCGATGCCTCCTACTGTGGTGGCTAGTCCTATTTATAGAGGCCCTAGTCCTCTCCCCAAATATTAAGCGGGAAGGGAGCCAACAACGGCCAATTTGAATGGGTACCACTAGTACAAGCTATCCTGACTAAAGGCGGTCTTCGCCAGCCAAAGGCTCTGGTTGTGACGCTATCTTGGGCTCCACGCTGACCTCCGTTTGCCATCCTGCTGGTCTTGGTCTCGTTGCACCGATATGGAAACCTTTGCTTGACGCCTTGGTACTCCTCGCCTGCGCTTGCCTCCTTAGCACCAAAGAGGAAGCAAGGACACTGTGCGCACTGGCGGCCGCCTGGTCTCTATCGTCATGGTTTGCATCATTGGAACCTCGCGAGGTTTACCTTGCCTTGATCTCTCCGCCCCTCGCGAGCTAGCCTGGTGAGGCCGCTCCCGAGGAGGTCTTGTGTCGTCGGCCTCATGAGCCTTGGCCCCTCGCGAGGGTCTCGAATGCTTGTTGGTGAAGATGGCCCGTATGGGCCTGCTCGCAGAGCCACGTCGTGGGCCGCAGGCAGGCAAGTCTGGGAACCCCTGTTCTCAGAATGCCGACACGTACGCCTTAGGCTGCGGCCAGATCACACTGTGGGGCTCATCGCGCGCGCATGCACCCGGGCGCACCAGGAGGTTTCATCGGCATCGACGCGACCAGTGGTGCCGGACACCCAACCGCACCTGTGCCTTCCCCGATGGGTGCAGTCATGAGGATTGCCATCCACGGTCCGGGCGGGATGCCACCCTACCATCCTCGGAGTGGCGCGCCGGGCTGTGCGACATGGAGCGTGGGGCATTTCAGCGAGGTTTCCGTGGGGAAGACTCCGGAGGCCTATGTGCCCCGCATGATGGACCAGGGGTACACGCCGGAAGATGACCCCGGCACGTTCCTTGAGCCGGGTTGGGAAGAGGAGACGCTGGAAGTTGAGGCCTTCCAGGAGCCACCCGGGAACCTCACCGACCATGCCAGCAACAACAGCTACATGGTACCACTAATCTCTCAGGAGCAAGCATACGCTAACCATGGATCGCAAGTGAATCAGGTCACAATGGTGGACGGCTGCCCCAGCACGGCAGCCCCCCTTTCACCAGGGGAAGCGCACTGGGGGCTGCATGGGAGGAGCCGGGAGCAAGGCCCCTCCCTGCATCGCACAGAGCAGGGCATCACCCGGAGGTAGGCCCTCTGCCGGGGAGGCACTGGTGAGCCTTCTCCCTGGAAGAGGGACCCGTTGTCGTCGAGGGCGCCGCTAGCGTCCCCTTTGACCCTTGGCACCGTCCTGGTTTCCGGACGCCCCAACGGTGGCCGAGGGTGGCGCACAACTGTGAAGGTCTGGCGAGATGAAGCAAGGCTCACAACTGTGAAGGTCTCCGCTCATGACACTCTCACGTAATAATGAGTGGGGCTATACACGGCCCGGAGTCTCCGAAGTGCTTCCCTCGGGCCTCGGGGGCTCCATGTACGTCTAGTGGAAGCACCATGCTCCATGCTGGCCGTCGACCTTTGTCCTCAATGACTATGGTC